>BSBN01001919.1:0-213536 GCA_027924645.1 Cunninghamia lanceolata | reverse complement strand
TTTTTATTTTTTGTTTTCATTTTTTATAATGTGTATTTATTCTTTTCTAATCCATTATGTCTATATTTGCATTGCCTAATAATCTTCTAAGACCTTTTGGTCTCCTTTAATTTAATGCTACAGTTAAATCCCCAACTTGCCACCATGACTTCTTGATTAGAGCTTAAATTTGCACAAGTCACACTCTTTCACTTGACTCAACATTAGCACATTTCATGCCACAATATTCCTTTCATGAAAATTGCATGCCAAGATGTATTGTAGATGGAATACTTCTTATAGAATGGCTTCATGCACATCTATGAAAGGGCATCAACCAATCAACTTTTTTGGCATCTTAGCATGAGATAGTCACATACACACTATTAAATCATACACATAACTTCATGGCAACATTCCATTTCAGGAGTTCACCATTAGCTTCAACAATAACTTCAGCCAACTCCTTAGTCATAGCTTGAAATTATGCATGGTTTGCATGTAGGCACATATGCATATGCATAAATATGATCAATTCAACTACATATGCATCCCACACCTAGCCATGTCTACTCCACATATCATACCAACTAACACCATATGTATTTGATATCTAGCACAACCCTAGCCACATCAAAAGCACACCCTATGTGCATGACACTTGTCAACATATTGTGGAAGGCTTAGCTAACAACCAATTGTATAAATACAAATCATTATACATTTTGTAAACCAATCTTGCTAAAAATCAACATTATCAAGCTAGCTGACCTGAGTATGATTGTCCAAGTTAGGATTTCTTTGGTGGAATCAAATAGATGCATCTTCTTTTCTAATTTTATAAAAGTATTCTCTCATACTAGATTATTCTAAAATTATTTATCTTACACCTTTGATTAATACATGACAATATAATTCATGCTTTTGTTATCTCTTTGCTTCACCTTAGCCATGACATTATAAGAATGATTCTACATCTCAATATTTTCCACTAGAAGTATATCGACCTCCATTAGCTTAGTTTCATAGATTTTACTTCATGTAATTTGTCCTCTAATTCTCAAACCAAAATTAGATCATTAGTATCAAATCTTAGAGGCTCGATCTCATGTTGCCTATCATTAAACACATTTATCCAAGTTATTAGCATTGTAGTGGTTCTCATCCTTATTTGCACCATGACATGGAGAAACAAGATGCATAGCCCAATCTTTCCTTAGGGAAGGGAACCTTAGCTATCATCCCTAGAAGAAAATAATTAATTGCATCTATAGAACCAAGTTCATTGACATAGAATGTAGTAGTTGAAAGAAATGTGCTTCAATCGCAAACCTATAATTCATCTACCTTGTCCTTAGTGGTCACACTAATTCTCTAGGTAGAAACATTTCCACATTTGAAAGCTTCATCAATCTTTCTATCCTATATAGTTTTTACTTATTCTTTCTTCTACAACTATGAACAAAGCTCTAGGGGAAAAGGTCTCAAAAATCTTCCTTAACTTCTCTAGTGCACAATGGTCCGAGCTACTAGATCTAAAGCTTCACTCAAATCACCTATGCCACAAATTTGACCTTGACAAGATCACATCCCTTCCTTCTAAAACCAACATATAAGAATTAAAACTCATTATCTAGGCTATGTAAAAGAATTTGTGCTACAATCCAAGAAACACTACAAGCTAGTTGGATGGAATGTGCATCCTCTACTACATTTCTTTCAAAGGTACAACTTCTATCATTAGTTGGTGCACATATTTTTCAACATTTGCACACCATAATAATAGACAAATAACATCTCAATGTCTAGACTCAAGAAAACCACAATGTCCACAACAACCTCTATACAAGAACATTTGACTATTCCCAAGAACAACATCCTTCCTTGTTAGTAATGTACTATATTCACATAATTTGTGTGTCCAATCTCTAGCATTAGAATTAAATATTATAGCCTTTATAGCTTTTCACCCACAACAGGCCATGTTTGCATCCACATTGGAAGCTGACAACCCTTATCAAGACTACAAGTGGATGAGGCCTCCACAAATTCACTCTAATTGCCAAGTTCTTGGTCTTACTACACCAAACTCACACATGTTAAACAACAACCACACTAAACTACATAATGCAATTTAGCATTCCACACCAACAAGTAACTTCTTTACTAGATTGGCATTCTTTTGGATTGTTTATGATCCACCACTTTACACTACTTTTCATTACAACTTTAGCATAGAGGACCCACTTCCATGATAAGGTAGCATGGCTTCATCTATGCCCTTTTCTTTTAGTGCTATATTATAATGACTAGATTCATTATTTGCAAAGCACGCATAGTCACAACCATAATGAAAATATTAATTATGCCAGTAGGACTCCAAACTTTCACTATTTCCTAGGTAGAAGTATAACTGCTTCAAATCTTCATTAATTTCTAAGCTTCATAAAATATTGTCTAGATTCATATCTATAAGTCATCAATCAAAAGTGCGCATTAACCAATTTGGATGCTATGCACACCTCTTGTCCATTTCGACACTAACCTTTAGGTATTTTTCTAGTGTAACAAGGGCCCTACTCTACAAGAAAGGGAAAAGTGATCTAGACAACCACATAATAGTTTGATATAGCTAGTGCTTCTTCAAGTTATCATCAACAAAGTTTTTTTTAACACACACTAGACAAAATGTATATGATTTCTCTATAAGAAAGGGTGAATAATTTGAGTGATATTCTATGCAACTCATGCTCCTATGTATCATCTCAAAATTATCACATCTCATGCCAAAACATTCCCTTGCACACACATTTCATACCAAGATACATTACACATGAAAACTTCTAGTATAATGACTTCACACTGATCTATGTAAGCATAGATCAGTCATCTATGTGCAACTTAGTGCAAGACAACCACATGCACACTCTTTACTCATTCCATACAACTTCATGGCCACATGCCATTTTAGGATTATATACATAAGCTTCACCCAATTCTCACTCACACCTCTACACATTGTGTGCACATGCATATGTACCAATATAATTAGTTTGGCTCCATACATCTTTTGTTAACAAAAAGGTGTCTTATACACCTTGCATAAAATAAAATATTTAATTATGTAAAATAAATATTTATTTGTGGTGCATCTTAAGTGATATGTTTAGTCACATTAAATATTTAATTGGGGCCACTTGTAAAAGTTGTATGCAAGATTGAGTTAGTTATTTTATGTGTGGGAAAATAGCAATAAGTATTTAGTTAATTGGAGCCCAAAGTGAAAAAAATACTTGCAAGAATTAAATGAGAGGCTCAATGATTTTGTCTACTCATGGTTTTGAGTCACATGGTTTTACCCAATACCACAAGTATTTGTGTGAGACTAAGTCTATAAAAACAAGCATATTGTTAGTGTTTTGGGGTTGGCTAGTTGAGTGGGTTGTCATTGTGTTGAGTTTCTCTTGCGAGTGCATTTTGTGAAGCATGACTTGGGATGTGGCAATTACATTCTTGGTCACATGGCATATGCATTGGAGGAGCTTGATATTTCAGAAGTATTCATGAGATTTTGTAAGTGTATTGTAATGTTTCATTGTTGAATAATACATTAAGTGTAGATGCTTTTGGAGGATGGATTTTTTTCCTCTTGAGGGTTTTCCCAAGATATATCTTGTCTTATCTTATGGATTGTCTATTTGATCTTTGCATTATGGTTAATTATGTATCCTGTATGCATGATTATCTCTCATAGGGTTATATAGGAATTGGTTTATTCAACCTAGTAAAATCCTAACAAGTGGTATTAGAGCTATATTCATGGTTGAGGGAGCTGTGAGATCCCTAGTTTTGTATAACCCTGTTTGTGTAGATCTAATGCAAAGTTTTTGCCATGGCAATGTAGGAAAGATTTGGGAAATTATGGATATGAGGGTTTGTGCAAGTTATTTTGCAAATTTGGGGTTTTGGGGTTTATCCATTTATTGAGTTTATTTCATATCGAGAGTTGGAAAATATTTGGCAAAATGGGTTTCTTGGATGTGCTTCATTGAGGGTTTTATGGGGGAAGTTTCACATATGACCTCCTAGGATAAAATGAAACCTCACCATTAGATTTAGGAGGCTAGAGAGGAGAAGAAAAACATATAATTTGACATATTTTTGGCCACTTGGGCATGGAGAAAAAAATTAGCCCCGTTGTCTAATTGATTACAGTCATACAATCGTCTATAGGACATAAATTTTTTAAGAAAAAATATCCTATGCAGAGACTATAGTTTTGGGAAAAACCTAGAGCCCTGGTTGGGTGGGCCTAGCATAGACCTCCACCAGTGGGACATAAAATAAAATTTCAAACCTTTTTAATACTCCAATCAAGCCCACAAAAAAAGGGAGTTTCAATTTGAAACTATTTAAACATATTTAATTTCCTTAGAGTCCACTGAATAAGCCCACTTCAACATCAGCTAACCTTGATGATGCCAGAGCCATCTTAGTAAAGCCCACTCAACTGCCTACATCATGCTGACATAATTGGTACAACTACTACAATCCACAAGTCATGCAGTCATATGGACAAGGTCCGCTAGTGGCCCCTTCTAGCCCTTGGAGGGTGTTTTTATTCCAGAAGGCATAACGTTTGCATACAAAATCAGATTTTTGATTTCAAATAGGTGTTGGAGAGCTCATGTAGTGTACTACATAGTGGATCATGTAGAATTTCAGTTTGGTGTGAAAAAAAGGTTTTTACTTTTTTGAGCACTTGTGGGAGTCTGAGATTCAAGGTGTGATTATGAGAGCATTCGAATGATGGGCACAAGCTTGTGGGAGTGCATGTTGTTATGAGACCATCATCATGGTATAGTAGGTTTTTAGATTTGGTGCTTCCAAGTACATGTTTATAGGTGTTTTAATAGTTTGGACTTTGATGAAGATAGGTACATAGGTTGGCTTCTACTTTGAGGACATACAAGTACATTTTAGTGGAAGTTGAGTATAGGTGTAGTGATGATGATGATGATTATGGTGTCATGGATATACAAGTACATTTTGAGCATTGGCACAACATGATCATGTATGTGGTTGACAGGTATGGGTGATGATGTTTGATTCATTATTATAGGTGGTGATGTGGTTTACTTTTAAGAGGTTGTTCTTATCTCTTGGATGCCTGATTAGTTCCTTGACTATGGTTACTTGTTTGTGGACTTGTTTGGCCAATCTGATCTAAGGTTGATCTCGTGTTTGAGTCTTGAAGTCTACAAGTTACCTTCTTTGATATCTCAGCTTGTAGGTTACTAATGTGATGATGAGTTTGCATGTTTTTATTGGTTATGATCTTCAAGTTATGTAGTTTTGTGGGGTTGGCCACACATTTTGTTGTAGTGGGATGACTCAGATTGAGGACTGTCCATGTCGATGAGATTGATTTACTATTGATGGGGACTTTGTTAGTTGGTCTTTATTTGTGGTCATTTGTTCATTTTTATGTTGTATTGGAATGAGAGGATGGATGATTAGAGTGCCTGATAGTTGATTAGTGGGACTTGTAGCATGTTTATCAGGATGTCATGGATAGCTTGGTTACATGGTTTTGTGTGAGCTTTTGACACTGATGGTTTATCTTCTTGGCTTGGAGATCTTGGTTCTACTTTGGATTTATTGGTATTATAGTTGTGTGTGTGGACCATGATTAATCTTCATTAGGAGATGGTTATCATGATACCATGGATAGATTGTATCATGATTCAATAGGAGTTATGGTAGTGATGTGGATTCATCACCTAGTGATGGATGCTCTTCTATAGTGGTTAGGTGTCATAGACAAACTCTTGGATTATGATTCTATGTAGTATGAGTGCTTTGACATCTTGGGTATATTGTTAGGAAGTGGTTATCTTCATGTGATTGGAGATGTTGATCTTTGGTTTAGATTTTTTTTTAATTGTTCCATGGTGGACTATTGATCATGTGTTAGAGTGTTGGCATGATACATGTTCTCTTGAGACCATGATATGTTCTATGGAGCATGTGATTTCCTAGGAGGATATGTTAGATCATGATATCATGTTTGGTTCTTGAATATGAATTTTGAGCATTAATAGTGGTCTTGTTGGTTCTCCTTGGTATTGATCTTACATTGGTTATTTCTTGAGAGCTTCATGATAATGAGGTGTTGCATTTGGAGCTTAGCATTGATTGATCATGTATGTGCTCATGGATACTTGGAGACTCGGGCGAGGCTAGAGTTCTCTTGGGATTAGAGACATTTGTTGAGATTATTACTCTTTGGAGGTTTTAGTAGAAAGACTAAGGAACCTTTCACTTGGATATGAATGTGAGTTCATGGACCTTAGAGGAGATCGTTCTTTGAGAGATTCGTTGTGGCATTATCATCTAAGAAGTATTGCTTGTCCTTTAGACACTTTTTGTTTATGATTTATCTTCTCATGGTTATTGATCTTAAGCTATGGTTATTAGTTATGGAGGGTTAATTTGAGGGGTGTTAGCATGGTTATCTCCTTGTTCATATGGATTTGATTTATGGTGTCATTTATGAGGATTCGAGAGATGTGATTAGGCTTATTCCTAGTTTTGAGAACAAATTTATGAGTTTTATCTTCCTTGGTTAGAGAGGCTTACATCCATGTTGGTTTTACATGATACATATGTTTCATTTGATCTATGAGATTTAATGGTTTAGTTTTGTAAAGAATTTTTATTTGGGGTTGTAAAGGAGATCATACTTGACATAACTTAGCACTTTGAGGTGTGGTAGAAGGACATGTTATGATATGATTTACAAGTTTTATCTCGTTGTTCTATGGATACTTCTTGGAGGTTCATGTTCATATGGTTTGACTTGGGAGAGTTATGGTGGACATGTTGTGAGGGAGTATGTAGATATTTGTGTTGTTTGTGTGGATCATTGTGATTGTTCTTGGTACAACATTGTTTGATCATTAGCCACACCTTGGTTTGAGTGTTGATTAGTGTTAAGTGGAAAAGGGAGATCTAGCCTAAGAAGTTAAACTAGGTCAAACTCTCTTCTACAAACATTAGAACACAAATTGAACTTGGCTACTACCCATGGAGGAGAGTCAAACTATAGGGGTTCTTTTCTTTTGCTGTATGGAGAAGAGTCAACCAAATTGAACCAAGATCTAGTAAGAAAATTAGGGCAAATTGCTACACCTTACTTGGCAAAGATTTGCTAATAACTAATTGTTTGAAACATATATCAAAAATCTACAAGCACAGTAGAGATCATGAAGCAAAGTTGAACCTAGATCTAGATTCAAAGGCACCAAAAACCAAGGTGCTTGAGTGCCCTAGACCCTAATTAGGGTTTAGATGAAGCTCTAAGTATTACCAAACCTGTACCTGCAAGCCCTCTCTTCTTCTTGAATCTTGTCTTTGGAAACTTGTATCTTCAACTTGCACACAAGGAAAGAGGAAAAGATTGTGCTGTGTATAATAGATTTCCTTAGTCAAACCCTGTGTTGGTGTTTCACCTCCACTATAGTGATGATTAGATCCAAGAGTGCCTGCCCTAGGAGGCCAGAGGCTAGATCAACAATATATGATGAAAGTATGAATGAAAATGATGATGATTACCACAAGATGTGAAACCCTAGTTGATAGAGATAACTCGAGATCATGAACCAATAAGGAGAGTGATGGAGAAATCTTGAAACTTCCTTCAAGACCTACAAAAAAACTTCATAACATTTGCAAGTAGATAGCAATTCCAAATATGAAGAACACTTTAGTATAGAGATCAAAACATGTGAACAAAATCTAATTTTGTATTAGTCATCTCCCCATAAAAATGAATTGTAAAACTCCTTTATATATGCATTCCCACTCACCAACAACAAATAAAACCAAATGGGGCCGACATGTACAAACTAAGAAGATGTTCTAAGCTAACACCACAAGAGAGGTGCTAAAGAGCCCATCTGGGACCAAGGCACTTAGGTGCCATGGTCCTTTAGCCCCATAAACTCTAGGGAGTGTCAAATGTCATGGGATTAGGCCAATCCTAATTTTATTCTATCAAGTTTATTCATCAAGATAGAGATTGTATCATTTTATGCTCAAAAAGGGGTTAAAATAGGTCCTAATTAACAAAGGTAACATTTTAGATCCAACCAGGTACTAAAATAGGTGTAAAACGCTAGTGTACACATTTTACTCTATAACATTTAGCCCCCACTTTAGCGTGGGTACAAATTTACATTCAAACACACACTAAAGGAAGAAGAAGCCAAATTTCAAACATGAAAACATAGAAGCCAAGGAACTCCACCAAGTTGTGGACTATAGTAGCCCCCACACTTAGGATTCTAAGTTTGAAAACACATAAGCAAAAAGATTTCAAACATGCAAGATATTGCAACATAATTCACATACAGGGAGTACTAAAAGGATACATATGAATACACACAAGAGACACGCAATACACAAAGTTAATATATGCCATACACACAATGTATACACTCTTGACATGAAGAATACACATAAGGCATAAAGTATACATGGAAAACACATGGAAGACATGATGAAGACACATAAGACACATGGAATCATTAAGAGAAAACAAGTCAAAACAATAGAAACAAACACACTAGTCAGGTATACAACTCTGACGCTAGCTTGCTCTGTCGCTAGGGGTCATGTGAAAAGAAGTACCTTTATGGATCACGCACTAATAAGGACCACCAAATTACTAGGTGACCATGAAAAGTCACATGAAGCACATGGGCTAGCCATTCATTGTACTAGGTGGCTCATGGACCAAAAGGAAACATTACAGGCTAGTGAGGATTGTCGAATCACTAGGTAAGTTCCATGCCAAGTATAATATAAACAAGTATGTAACCAAAAGAGAGCATATCATGATCTATGCCTCCACCTTAAAGTGATTGCTAACTCCTATCAGGGAGAAATTACTTTAAGGTAGAATAAATCATAAGATGGACACGAGAGCTTTTAGGAAGCACATGCACATATGATATGTGTTCCCAAAAACTACATCACATGTAGGGGTTGCCCCCACAAACAAGAAAACTGAGGTGATATTATGAACATGATACACAATGGATTGTGTAGTCATGGTATACCATTGAGCATAGCAACAAGGTGCCACATAAATCAAAAACATATAGTTAAAGAGAAATAACACAAAGGGATCTACCTAACTAGTATTAGTATATGAATGGTTGTATAATATGGGATATCTCAAGACTATGTATATATTTGGAACTATCATCATCCACTAGCTGGTGGAACTATGGAGACAAAGAAAAAAGTAACACATGAAATCTAGTAATAACCCTTGAGTCAACAAGGGAGAATGTCAAAGCATCCTATGCCTTGCATCGTCCCCAAAAGACACAACAACAATGCAAATTATGACATATAGAAGAATGATGTTACAAATAGAGAGAATGTCACAATGGATTTTGGTCCCTTTGTATCCTTGCACCTACAAGGGTGTCAAGGGTCATCCAAAGAGAGCTTAACAACAACAACAATAACAACATAAATAAAGTATCAAGCAACACATCATGGGGGAAAACTATCACATCTACTCATAACATAATAAAAATAAGGGACCCCATTTGCAAGTCAACCTAAAGCAAATCAACCTCCTCCCAATCTTGTTCATCATCCATTTGGAAAGGTGGATAAGATGCAAGAGGCACTATATCATGTGAGGTATAAGGAACAAGAGCCATACCTATATTATCTTTAGATTCACTATCAAAATGTAGCACAATAGGTTCCATAGTGGCTTGTGAAGCTTTATCCTTTTCTATAGGAGACAAAACAGTAGTAGATGTCTCTTTTGCATCTATCAGTGATAAACGCTTGTGAGGAGGGACATTCTGTCTCCCATGGCAAGGCGATCCATAGCATGAAGAATCTTATTTCTTCCTCTCACAATTTTATTTCTCTTAGCTTTATTTGTGATGTTTGTGAGGGGAACTATAGTATCTTCCAACATGGGTTCCTTTTCTTCCTTTGCTTTAGGGACATTAGAAGAAACATGAGGAACCACCAAAGGTTGGGAGGCTATGGGGGAAGGGTTCCTTAATGTGGGATGCTCTTCCTTCTCAACTTGTGAAATAGGTGGAAGTACATGAGCATCCTTAAGCCGTTGAGAAACCTCAAGAAATAAAACATGCACAACCAATTGATTTCCACTAGTCTCCACAAAGGTAGGAGCAACAAAAGTAATATTATGATTACAAGGAGGTTTGTTTTATGTTCAGAGGTTTCCTCATTGTCCTTGAAGGGATGGTAGAGGGGGAACCTCAACATATCTACTAGATTCTTGGGGATAGGGAAGAACCTTCGATTCAGGCTTAACTTCATTCACCACCTGTGGGATAGGGGGAACTACTATCGTAGCCTCATAAGATCTAGGAGTTTTGGGGACATCATGAAGAGGTATATTACTAAATGATAACTCTGCTATTTTCTTTTCTTTAAATTTTTGATAAGACAAGAGGAATAAATCCTCTCTAGCTTGAGTGACTCCAACTAGTTGTGGCCAGAAGTAGTTAAGTGTAAAATGTCCATGTCAAGCAATGAGAAGGTATTGACTATGATGTACAATGTGCCACATCCCTCAAATAGAACTTTAAGCACTTATGAACTATAAAGTGGAACACCTTCATGGAGTAGAGCCATGGGTGACCCAACTTCACATGAAATAAGTCTAATGTAGGAATGATGAAAAAATTAACATCCAAGGTTCTTAGCCCAACCTTGACATCAAGGGTCAAGGCACCAAGAGTTGGAAGGATAGACCCATCATGTGCTCTAATTGCCATCTCTAATACGTTGTAGGTATATCGATGTAAACCATGCATGTAGAGCTCTTTAATTACTACATTTATCACGCATATAGGATCTATCATAGCACCTCAAATGGGTTTACCAAATTGATTTGAATAGTAATGTAAAGAGGTCCATCAGGAGCTTCAATAGTAGCATCAAGTGGAGTAAAAGATATAGCTGGTTCTAATTCCACACACTCTTTATGAGGGCAAGCATCCACCATGCAAATATTGCCTTCATAATCTTGTTCTTGAGATAGATCTACAACATTAGATTAATGATGAGGTAAAGGATCAATATGTATTTGAAGATTTTCATTAGGAGTAGCCCTTGATTTATCCCCTTTGTATTCACACCATCAATCTGGATGACATTGGAGTCGATGAGGTCTTGAAATTCATGTTTAAGATGCATACATCTTTCAATGTCATGGCCAACAGAATGGTGAAATTGAAAAAAGGCCTTCAAATCAAAGGAAGATGATTAGATCTTGCTTGGATTGAGAGGTCTAACGAGTGGAAGCTTTATGAAATTTATGTTTAAAATTTGTGTCATTATAGAGTAGAGAGACTTTGATAATGGTGTGAAGTGTCTTATTTTTGGTTTCAATTTATACAGGGTGGGAGCAGGATATGACACTACCACCACATGTTTTCTTATTTTACTAGCTAAAATTGCATTTATCTTGACAAAGTTTTTTTTTCTTTTGAATGAATGATTATGAGAGGCTTCGAATTGAACAACTAGAGTTGATGAGGGATTATTCTCATACTAACTAACTGAAAGTTGGTTATCATGGAGAGCCATGCAAAGATGAGTGAAAGAATCATATCACCTCAACAATATCTTATCACAAATGTGAGGTTGTAAGTTTCCAATAAAGATTCTTTGTACATCAGCATCTGAAATAGAATATTGAACTTGTGAGAAGAGGGCTTGATAACGACCCATAAAATCTATTTTTTTTTATTCGTTCCTTGTTTGAATGAACCAAGTTTGTCAAAGAGACTTGAGGTCCAATGTTCTCCTAAAAATTCTCAAGGAACTTATTGACTAATTGTGAAAAAGAAGTTATAGAATTAGGAGGTAAAGAGAAATACTAATCCAAGGTTGTGTCCTTGAGTGACCTAGGAAAGAGTTTTTCCAAGATTGAATCCTCAAAGAAGAAATCACTACACATACCAGTAAAGGCTGTCACATGGTTGTTAGGGTCTCCCTTCCCATTATATTTCCCAAAGCAAGGGGTCTCAAACTTTTTAGGCATTTGAGCTCTTAAGATGGAATAGGACAAAGGGCTATAGATATGATGTGTTTTCATATTAGGTTTAGGTGGACTATTGATTATGGTAGCCAATTGCAAAAATCACCTAATTCATGATCTAAGGAACTAATTCATTCTGGTGAGACATACTCGAGTGATTCCTCGTGGTCAAAAACTTGCTCTATGTCATGGAACGAAGTCATTGGCACAGAGTGAGAAGAAGATGGAGATGAATGAGAGAGATTAAGTTGTTAAGAAGATAGATATTAGTAAAGTTAGGAGCCGAGCAAATAGGTGTGGAAGGATTAGAAAAAAAATCCATTGAGGTCAACTTCCTTAAATTCCTTTCACTCCTACGCAATGCATACTATGAATTTGAAGACTAGGTTGTAAAGCTCATAAACTACATTCAGGCTTTACAACACATAGTGCTAAGTGATGAAAAAAGAATGTTGTTTTTTTTAAGAAGTGTTTTTTTAGTATATGGATTCACATACAATGTAGGGTGAACCACAACTAATCAAAATGAAGTTTTTTGTTTAAAATGCTAGGTTCACCAAAAATGTGGTGAACCAAACAGTGAAGAAAAGGTTTTTAAATGTTTAGAACACACTGAGTTGACCAAAAATGTAACGTGGGAAAATTACTTCTCAATCTACTAGCTTTGACTGAGTGAACTCTCCACTATGACTAAACTTGGGTTCTTCTATCCGAGGTGTTGAATGTTAAGTATATATATCCTAGATCACTACAGAACTACTATGAGTCCATGCCAAATCAATACAACCTAAACTGGTGATTGACAATGGAGGCAAATGAACAAAAGTACAAGTAAGGAACTATTCTAAACAAAATCTAAAGTAGACAGTTATAGAAATGATATCAGGGAAGAGAGAGGAACCTGTGACAATAAGGATAGAGTCTTGACCTCATATGGCAATGCACTATGAGGACATCTATGTTGAGTGTTGGAGTCCAAAATGCATGAAAAAGTAAAATTGTTAGGTCCAGGTGAACCTATAGCACTTGCACAACACAAATCCCAATAGAAACTGTACCCAATGATATATGGTTGAAATAGAAATAAAAGGAAACCAATTAAACTAAGGAAAATGAAGAGGAGCAAACACAAAAGGAAGAAATATAAAACTTCCGTGCGACTGTATGATCTTCACTTCAAAGAACTTGCAAGGAAGAGAGGGAAAATGGTGGGGCTACTTGGGGACTTGCCTCAATCAAGTCTCATGTTGGTATTTCTACCTTCACAAGTAGCAATACAAGATATAACATATAAATCGAAAGGAAATGTGTGTGGGTTCATATCCTGAGTGTGTCTAGGAAGGTAAGAATAGAATTACAACACATAAAACAAAAAAAGTTTCTTCCCTGGTCTATAGGGAGAGACACCTACAAAATGGAGCTTGTTCAACTAACAAGAAAATGGTGGTACACCAAGCAAAACAAGTAAAATGGTGGTCTACACCCTACAATAACCTATGCAAAGAAAATAGATTTAAACAATTAATTATTGAGCAACTCTAATGGAAATATCTTAACAATTTAGAAGTACAAGAGGAGGTCGTGAGTTCCCAAGAGCTTAAAAACAATATGCAACCTCAAAACCCAACAAAAGAGAACCTCACAAGTACAACAAAACCCAAGAGCCAAGAGAGGTAATCTTACAATGTCACCATCCCAAAATCATTAATAGATATTGTAAGAGTCCATTTTTGCACAAGAAGAATAGTAGAGAGCATCAAAGCCAAAATGTTCAAAGTTGAGAGAGAGAGAGTTGAATGAATCTGTTGAATCAATTCAAAATCCTTCCAATACTCTTCCAAGAGGGAAGAATCTCAAAAAATGCATGCAAGGAATCACTCTACAATCTCCAGAGATGTTACCAAGGATCTTCATGATCACTCAAAGCTATGTTCTAATGCCCAAAAATGGATACATGTCAACAAACATACATGGGACACTAATGCGGTGTGTCGACGTCCATGTGAATCGCTTGGGTCTAGGTAAAACCATCTCCTGGTAGTATAAGGCACCTTAGCACCATGTCAACATTAAAGCATTATAATAAATTTTTGATAAAAGAAGAGGAAGTAGACCAAAATCATAGAAACCCACCCCACCATGTAGAGAGAAAGTGTGAAATGCTAAAATGGTTACTAAACATAGCGTGAAATTTCAAGGGTATGCAATTTTCTACGTTACACTTACGACTGTTTGATGATTTATGAGAAGAGAGGACTAGAGTACCCTAGGAAGGTGCTTCATCCATTGCATTTCTAACTGTTATGTTAGAAAAAATAACCTTGGGGGATTTTTCCTCTTAAGGTTTAGCTCTTGGGTCCTTTAGAATGCATTTAGAGTATCTTGCATGATTTTGATGACTCCCGATGAGAAAACCATGAAGTTTCATGGCAAATAGGACTCAGGGGATGCACTTAACATAAATCTTGCCTAAAATAGGGGTGGAGAACTTGGGTGCTTGCAACCCAGTCCTGCCCTATTTTAGGTCAAGACCAATTTCAAAGTGTCAGTTTATGACCGTTATTTAGGTTCTATGCCGACATGGTAAGATTGGATTACGAAATTCTTAGTGGGAATGTTTGTAGTTGCATATATAAGCATAATTAGTGATTCATTTGTAAACTAGATGGACATTAGATGGCAATTTTGATTTACAAGCTTATGTGAAAGTGATTCAAGGCATTCATTGTGTTGCAGAGTAGTATTTTGTGTTGTTATTGTGTTTGTATTTGTAGATTTGGCATCCATCTCCTCATGGCATGAAGAGCATCTTCCTTCCATGAGATCTTCACTACAAGGTGATATCAATTATGTTTTCTATAATTTATCATTTAGATTTTTCCTCTATCCCACAAGGATATGCACTCTTTATCTGACAACGGTGTTCGGAAGACTTGAATGTCTCTCCGGGGCTTAACTGAGGCAAGCCTCTAAACACCACAACCCCCAATCCATTTTTACATGATTGGAGGTTACAGGTTGCAGGAGAAAAATAAGTGGAGTTGCAGGAGAGTAGTGCAGACTATCACAATTGCAGATTAGAGAAGAAAATAGGGACCTAGACTCGGGCACCTGCTCATTAGTCCTTCGGATGCCGCAACTAAAAAATCTCCAAAACAGTAGGAATAGGTTGCAGACAAGATTCCCATATCTCAACAAAAACTATGGCACTAGACTATGGCACCCGCTCATTAGTCCCCAACTTTTCCGTATTCCAAACTTTGAAATCTAGAACGTATTTGATTGTCATTTAATATCTCTGTGTGCGATCATTTTCCGCAATTCATTCATTTGTTTATAAATTCATGTAATTAGGGTTTTGAGCATAATTGGACTTAATTAAACAACTAAAATCATACAATTCCAATATTCCCCTATGTTCGAAAGGACAGGAATTTCATAGTAGACTTTCTACTCGATTGAATGTCCTTGAATGTTTAGTGGTGAAAGGAGGATCAACACAAACCATCAAAATCAACCCTAAATAATCCTCTTCATTTTTCACCTTAAACATTTTGGAGAACCCTTGTTCTTTTGCATTTTGCACCTTTCTGAGTTTTTTGCTTCAGATTTACATTAATTTCATTCATTCATATCATTGTCCATCTTGTTGCATTTGAAAAATTACAAAAAAAATGAAAATTTTGAAAAAATTGGCATTTTTAGCTTGCATTTTCAAATGATTTGAATTGGTTGTCATTTAATTTCAATAAATTTCTGTCATTATCATCAGATCTAATTTAAAATATAGAAAATTTTCATTCATCATTCATTTAGATTGCATTTTCATGCTTGAATTGATAAAAAATGCTTGAAATTGCACATTTTTCCATATAACCTAGTTTTGCATTAGCTAGGGTTTGTAGTCAAAATCTTGTTTCATATTTTACTACCCTTTTAAACACTCATTAGGACTGATTTATAACTATATTGTTGCATCATAGTGGTTTGCTTGCAAAATTTTATGCCTAGGGTTTGAAAACGTTGATTTTTCACTAGATTTGCACCATAGGCGTGTTGTAAAGGATTTTTATTCATTAATTGGTTGTTATCAAGGTTATTATTTTCTGCCCCTCCTAAAAAAATTTACAACACCTTTTTATTGGGCTCTTACATTGAAAATATGGTGAAAAATTGCATATTTTGACTATATTTTCCCTAGGGTTTAACTTAGATTTGCACTCCAAGCATGTTGTGATGGATTTTATGGCTTTAGGTGACTGATATTACTATTATAATCTTCTACACCTCCTAAAATTATTTACAACACCCTTTTTATTGGGTCTTTGCATTGAAAATTTGCATATTTTAGTGTATTTCCACTAGGTTTTGACTTGTCATCACTCTAGGTTTGCATAAAAAGCGTGTTGTGAAGGATATTATTGATTTATTGGATTGATATCAAACATATTATTTTCAACACTTCATCAATTTCCTTACAACACCCTTTCTTTCACTTATTTGCATTGAAAAAAGTCAAAAAATCAAGCATTTTAGGTCATTTTCATACATAGTTTTACACTTGTCTTTTGCATAAATTTGGAAAACTTTTTGAAATCTGATTAGGCACTAATTTAAAAACATACACATGGCACCTTCATGTCATTTTTCAATGGTAACTTTGCATGCATTTATCAAAGATCTTGATTTTGACCAATTTTTAACCTCGTGAATGAACATCCTATAGTATTAGAAAGCTTAACTGATTCCATCTCCATGAGTAGAAATGAAAAAGATAATTGTGATAGCACTTCTTCTATATCTACCACATGTGATGATGACATAAAATTTTCCTCTGGTCAATCTTTCACAAATGATTCTTCCCATGAGGATATCTTAGTACAAGACAGTGAAACCATTGATACCTTTCCAATAACAAAAGAAACACAACTTGTGCAAGACATCATGCCTCCTATGACTACAATAGAAGAGAAAATATTTCATGAGGTTGAGGATCCTATTGATGTGATAACATATGTAACTGATGAGAAAACAAACAAACTTGACAGTGACCTAGCCAATTTTCAAGTATTTATGGAAAATGAAAGGATAGCTGACCAAGTTATACCTGTTATTCATAACATAAGAGAGTTGATAAAAGATGGACAAGACTTTGTTAATGTAATCTAAGGCTTAATGCATATAGTGTATCATAATGTGATGCCTCTGTATGATCTAGACAATCATATATCTCTCATGAATACATACCCTCGGGTAGTGGAAGATTTAACAAAACACATTGAGAATGATGAGTATGAAAATTCTTTTAATGGAATGGAATCATTAGCTAAAACTTATGATGCTAATGATGATAATGATACAACATCCACACTTCTTCGCAATACTTTACCTTTCTTTCATTCCAATGCTCTCCCTAGCCAAGACGAAGCATTAGTGAATGCAGAAAGAGATCCCATAGAACAACAAGCCTATTATGACTATTATCAAGATGACTATCTAGACTTTGATAATATAATTTCTATTATAGAAGTGGACAAGGAAAGTACTAAAGTATTACCTCATCCACAGAGAGATGGTATTTATGCTGAGGTTCCTCCTCCATTATCCTTTCAAGGATTAGGAGATAATTGAAAGACAAATGGAACAACTTACACCTCTTTCATCTAGAATTTGAGATTGGGAAGAGGATGATTTGATTGTTGATAACTGCTAGCATGAATATCTCTATAGGTACCTATTTCTAACCCTTTATCTCTCATGTTGTGTTTCCCCTGTGATGTGTTATGTGTTGTTTAGGCATCCTGGGATGACCCTTTATTCTCTTGTAAGGTCCAAGATACTAGGAGACTGCCTCTGTTGTGACCCTTCTTCTATTTGTATCATCATTCTTCTATATTGCTTCTCCTCTATTTTCACTGTTGTGTGTTGTGTCTTATGGACATAGCATTGCGGTTGGTGACTTGGGGGCACCCTCCTACGTGACTATCCCTAAGGGACTTGTTTCTCCTCTCTTGATTTATTGTTTCCCTTCCTCTAGTGCAGGCGGATGACGAAAAACATTTTATACTGATGCGGACCTAGTGTCCCTTTAGCGAGTAATCAAAAAATGGATCTAGTACATACATGACAATGGGGTTGTTATATATTATCTGACCTTGGCTAGTAGAATCACTCTGTGTGATCTTGATGTTGTCTTATCGCACTTACAAAACATAACAATACTATTGCTTCATGCACTTTGTCTATCTTGAATCTTGCATTCCTCAGTTCTCTATGCATTGTTGTTTATCATGACTATATGGACACTAACACTTTTCTTGAAGGAGTGTGTTTGTGGGAACATTTGGAGATCATAAAGTACATGTCACCTCCAGGGGCCATGGGCCTTGTGAGAGCTCATGTTCCCTTGTGTGTTTTCTTCCTACCTTAACCTGCTTGATATCATCACATGATATCAACCACCTTAAGGTGGGGGCATATATAAGGTAAGTTGTATGTTCTAGATGCTAGCAAGGTGTTTGTTCTTAGGTGCAGTCTTAAAGACTGGTGGCAATGATTCCCTCCTACACTCTAAGATTTGTTTGAAACAAACTTGCAATCATTTAAGCCCTCTGTGGAGGCAGGATATCATGTATATCCTTTTTATTTTAAGCCCTCTACGGAGGTGGGGATGGTGTATTTCTCATGAAGAGTGCACATCCTATCATTTTCTAAAAGTCCTTTGTAGAGGCGGGGAGCAATTCTATGACTAACTCAACCCTTAAGCGTGTCTTCGGTGATTGTTGTGGTGAAGTACAATCATTGGTGTGTGCCTGTAATGTTCCTGAGATGGTAATGAACCTAGAAATAGGAACACGCCATCGCTTGTCTGATGTGTTTTCTCTGTTTCTTCCAAGTGTGTGTGTATTGCATTTTTGTTCCCAAGCATAGTCTAAAGACCAGTAGCAATGAGTCCCTCCTATGCTTAGGGATTTGTATGGCATGCTTGATTTGTATGGCGTACTTGACTTGTATTGTGTCTGTTGCCCCATATGCAGTTTAAAGATCAGTGGCGATGAGTCCCTCTTGCATTATGGGTGGTGTGTTTACTTTCCTTGTACTTGCATCTAAATTGCATATATATGAGAAAAGGAAAAATAAAATCATCACTGTCTTCACCACATTCATTGTATTCTCTGTGTTTTGCATGTCTTCAGTATTGTCTTCTCTTTGTTTTGTGTGACTATAACTATCTTCTCTGTGTTTTGCATTCCTGTTATTGTCCTCTCTATGATTGGTGTGTCTTCTCCGTGCTTGACGTGTTGTGTTTGTTGACTGTACTTTAATGTATCTATCGACCTTGCATTTATACATACATTAAAGTGGGGGCTAAATGTTATGTCGAAAAAAGTAACCTTGGGGCTTTTTCCTCTTAAGGTTTAGTTCCTGGGTCCTTTAGAATGCATTTAGAGTATCTTGCATGATTTTGATGATTCCCGATGAGAAAACCCTAAAGTTTCATGGAAAATAGGACTCAGGGGATGCACTTAACATAAAGCCTACCTGAAATAGGGGTGGAGGACTTGGACACCTACGCCCTAGTCTTGCCCTATTTTAGGTTAGGACCAATTTCAAAGTTTTAGTTTATGACCGTTATTTAGGTCCTATGCTGACATGGTAAGTTTGGATTATGAAATTCTTAGCGAAAATGTTTGTAGTTGCATATATAAGAATCATTAGTGATTCATTTGTAAACTAGATGGTAATTTTGATCTACAAGCTTATGTGAAAGTGATTTAAGGCATTCATTGTGTTGCAGAGTAGTATTTTGTGTTGTTATTGTGTTTGTATTTGCAGATTTGGCATCCATCTTCTCATGGCATGAAGAGCATCTTCCTTCCATGAGATCTTCACTACAAGGTGATATCAATTGTGTTTTCTATTATTTATCATTTGGATTTTGCCTCTATCCTGTAGGGATGCTCACTCTTTATCTGACAACGGTGTTCAAAAGACTTGAATGTCTCTCTGGGGCTTGACTGAGGCAAGCCTCTAAACACCACAATCCCCAACCCATTTTTTTGTGATTGCAAGTTACATGTTGTGGGAGTAGAAGAAGTGGAGTTGCAGGAGAGTAGTGCAGACTGCCAGAATTGCATATCAGAGAAGAAAATAGGGACCTGGACTCGAGCACCTGCTCATTAGTCCTTTGGAAGCCACAACTAAAAAATCTTTGGAACAACAGGAATAGGTTGCAGACAAGATTCCCAGATCTCGATAAAAATTGTGGCACTAGGGTGCCCACTCATTAGTTCCTGACTTTTTTGTATTTCAAACTTTGAAATCTGGTACGTATTTTATTGTCATTTGATATCTCTGTGTGCAATCATTTTCTGTAATTCATCTGTTTGTTTATGAATTCATGTAATTAGGGTTTTAGGCATAATTAGACTTAATTGAACAATAAAAATCATACAATTCCAATCTTCCCCTATGTTCCAAGTGACAGGAGATATGTAGTAGACTTTCTACTTGATTGAATGTCCTTGAATGTTTAGTGGTGAAAGAAGGATCAACACAAACCATCAAAATCAACCCTAAATAATCCTCTTCATTTTTCACCTTAAACACTAACCACTTTTGAAGCATTGTTTTTAAAGAAGTTTTTATTCTTTTTATAATTTATAAAGGAATAAGAAGCACCAAACTAACTAATAGGAGCCAGTGGGGTAGATACCTCAAATTGACTAACCAACTATTGATAGTCATGAAGTGCTATGCATAATTATGTGAATGATGGATACTTCATCAATATGATCTTATACCTAATTTGTGGCTACAAGTTTCTAATAAAAACTTGCTACACATTAGAATCTGGCAGGGCATATGGGATTTGTGAGAAGAGCGACTGATAATGATGGATGAAGTCAATTACTTTTTCATTACTTCTCTACCAACAGTGAATGAGGTTAATGAATGTATCGAAGGAAAAACTACTCCTAGATAAAATGTGTCAATCAAGGGAGTTTTTGACTATTGTGAGTAGCTATCATGAGTAACTATAGACTCAACATGAGATGGAAAAGGAAAATTATCACAAAACATATTATCATCATGCATAAAATAATTGCATCTTACATAGAACACTAGATCCTTAGCTTCCTTACAAGATGCATCATTAAATGTGTCAGGCCTAGCTAGCACTGCCTTTGAGACTTTAATGTGATACTATTTATAGTTGATTGTTTTGATCATTGAGTATAGACATGGTTGATACTACTATTCTAGTTCATGAACTTATGTGTTTTGATATGCATGTTTTTATATGCATACATGTGTATGGACATTGTTATGGATTATAGATGATATTAGATGTTTTAAATTAATAAAATATTTTTGATTATGTGGTGTTTATGATTATGCATTTAATTTCTGCAAAAATGAATATTTTAATTTAATTATGAAATTTAATAAATTATTTGATTTTAGACATTTTAGATATTTAATATTTAATTATTTGTTGCTTCAGCTATATTTTTCTAAGATATACTAATGTTCGAAATTGAATTTTGCAGGTGGGCAGCCTAGGTCCTTTTTAGTTTGGAGATTCTCTCAAATGCCCAAGTTTACTTTATTTTTTAGATTTTGTCGTATTTCACCAATTGGGTTAAATCAGGGATATTTGGGTTAATTATCTTAGTTACTTTTTATTAATTTGGATTATTGGGTGAAGCTATGGCTGTTATTATTTTATTTTGATTTATTTTATTTCATTTTTTGAGGATGGGTATTTAAAAAGTTGTGTTAATTTGTATTTTTATTATTATATTGTCTTTTTAGTTTTTACTTTGGAAGTTGAAGGGGTTGGTATGCAAATTATTTTATTGAGGAATTTGATTCAATTCCTATCATGATGTGTGTGTGTGTGCTTGGGATTTTGGCTCCTCTTTGTTTTGTGAAAAGAGATTGGAAAATCTAGTTTTTTTTGTTGGAGATGGTGGATGAGGAAGGGTATGGTTGGATAATGGCTGGAATTTTCTGATTTAGAGGGTTTAATTTTAGTTTGGAATCCCATTCTTGGGCTAATCCTAACTTGGATAGTCAAGGTAGGGTTTTTTATTTCCTTTTATTTCTAGTTTTATGAATGCAAATTTGTGAGAATGGTTGTGATTTATTGATATATGTTAATGGAGTTTTATATGAGAAATTGAATGAATTTTAGTTGCAATTGTTTGCAAAATTGTTGGTCATGCATGTGAATGTGGTTTGGGTGTAAAAAGGGAGTGGATCTCACCTGAGGGTTGAGAGCCTCCCTTGTGTGGGGTTGAAGAAGGTGTGGAGCCTCTCTTGGGGAACTTTGTGGCACTTTTGAAATATGGATGATGTGAGGGTTCTGATGATTTGAAGGGTTGTGGTGTGAAGGTGTGTGTTGTGGCTTGGATGGAAGGGTTGTGTTATTGTTGAGATGGATATGATTTGATGGATGGAATTGTGTAGTGGGTTGCTATGGAGTGAGGGTTTGAAAGGTTGTGGAGTTACTTTTGTAATGGCAATATATGTGAAAAGGAGATATTATTGTTATTGTGATTAAATCCTACAAAGGGAACGGAATCCCCTTTCTCCCCCTTTGGAAGCATCCAGAAAGGATTCTTTGTGTGTGAGTCAGCCTATGTGGAAATTGGATTCAAATTTGGTTTGTATTGTGCTATTTTTGTTTGTTTGTAATATTAGGCATTTGAGTTTTATCTTTTTCTCGGGGTGGGTGTTGTGTGATTGCACAACACGCCCCATTTTGCCTTGACAAAATACGGACCCAACTTTTCTTTCTTCTTGTGGCTTGCTTGTTTTCTACTTTGGGTGGTTTGGTAAAATTAGTCATGCATGTAACCTTGTAGGAGGGTGGATTTGCCACTAGATGAGGTTAGTTGATAAAATCAGCAATTGCCATTATTAACTTCATGGTTGGAAAGTGTTGTGATGTTCACAACACGCCCCATTTTACTCCTTAGCAAAATGAGGACCCCTGCTGTGGCTGTTGCCTTTCCTTTTTGTGTGTGTTGTTTTGCTTGATGGTAAAGGGAAAAGAGGGGTTAAGATTACAAACTTTGATAAAAATAGAGAAAAAATGCATTTTCAGTACCAAGGCATGATATGGTTGGATTCCTTGTGAAAATTGAGCTGGGTTTACTTTTTAAATCATCTTAAAATTTGCCATATTTTGCAAGTTATGATCATTTTGGTAAAATGTACATTCAGGTTTGTATATCACTTTCATATGCAAGGCCATTCGTATTTTCTTTTCCTTGTATGCATTTGATGAAAGTTTTGATATATACATACAAGTGGGCCCGAAGTGCTTTTAGGTTAAAGAAAATTGTTGTTTTAAATCTACTTTGTATCTCATGTTTGTATGTTCGGCAGGTAAACATACAAATGCAACATACAAGACAGGGTATACAAACACGGACCCGAGAGTTTATTAAACAAAGAAAAATTCGTGTATATGAGGTTGGATACAAGGTGAATAGTGCATGGGTCCCACCACTCATCGGTATAGCTTTTGGTATCAGTGGAGTTCTGTATTGCCGTGCCAATGGGCAGGAGAAGTCCAATGTCACGCTGATAGAAGAAAAGAACAAAGGAAATCGGCGGGAGTCGCATCAGCCAAACAATGGTGATCGGCGAAGGTAATTTTGGCCGCACCGATAATCTAGTGTTACACTGATAGAAAGGAATTCAAAGTGATCAGCGGGAGAAGTCCAATGTCACGCCGATGGAAAGAAAGTAGAAAAGTCACATCGGAGAGAGTTGAGTGATCGGTAAAGTTCTGCATTGCCTCGTCGATAGGCAATGTCACCCCAATGGAAGGAAAGAATTTGAAGGCATCGGCCAAATAATAAGCATCGGCCAATCATTTTTTGGATTTGCCTATAGAAGAGATTCATTCCAATATATGGCTATCGGCGAAACAATAGTGATCGGAATGAAATTTCTAGCTCACGCCGACGGTTGATTCTTATGCTGATGAATAAAAAGTTTATGCCAAATAACAAAGGAGACATCGGTGTAACAATGGCCGTCAGCCAATCATTTTTTGGACTTGCCGACGGCATATCTCATGCCGATGGGTGGGGAAGGGGACAAAACGTTAGGGTTTTGGGATTGATTTTGAGGCCCGAATGCATATTTTTTTGGTCAACGATGGTTGACCCGACTGGTTTTAACATTGAGTGTGCATTTCTTAGACGCATTTTTTTTACAGATTCAAGACCTGATTGATGTGTTCACACAGTCATGACTAGATTTGGCAGTTGTTTTCTTCCTACTGTTTATTAAGTGAAATGTTACTTATTTCTTATCTTTTTTTTACAAGCTAGCAGTTGAAGAAGGAGCTGAAACTTAATGGCAGTGACATCACAGAGGAAGATAAGAATGAAGGGCGAGAAAGTCAAGGGTCTTCATTGATGAGGATAAAATGTAGCTGAAGACATTACTGCAGGAGACCATATAAGTTATTATTGGGTTGCTAGGGTTTCCGAGTGGCATATTTTCACCCAGATTTGATGAATACTCAGAGATATTTTGAGAGACTAGTTCACCAACATTTATTGTTGTAACCAGGGGTTTGAACCAGGGTTTAAATTAGGGTTTTTTGGACTATATTGAGGACAATCAAAGTCTATATATTGTGCCTGGATACACGGTAATACTTTACATAGGGGCTACATAGAGATTTGTAGCAGCAAGAATTTGTAAAAATAGCATTTTAGAGTAGAGGGACCTTTTAGTTTAGAAGTAGAAGAAGGAGGTCACTTGTGTCTGCAATAAGGAATGCGTGGAACATCTAGCTTCCTTACTGTATCTGTAAAGCTTGTAAGTTTTCTGTAGTTTAGTCAATGAAGCTAAGAGTCATTCAGACATTGTAAATCTTATATGACTGTCTGTTTCTAATACAATTGAATCTAGAATTTTACATCTATCTTCTGAGTGTTTTCTTGCTCTTTATTATGTTTGAAACATTTTCTCTTAGAGCTTGCAATCTTAAGTGTATGTTTGTGAAAATGCTCAGAACTTACATTTAAGGTTTTGTCTGTGGATTTGATCAATTTGCTACAATACTTATAAAGTGCATAACAGAACAATTAGATCCTTCGAATAGAGTGAATGAAGTGTAGATTAGATCTTTCTAACTTTTCCCAACCCATCTGAAAATACTTAGCTTAAAACGTAGCAATTTGAAGGAAATTTGTCTCATATTTGAAAGAAGCATGAACAACAGAGTTTGAAGGTAGACAAGTTTTCATAAATATAACAAGAAGAAAGCTACAATAATTCAAGAAGACCATTTAAAAGTTTTGCAGCATAGTAAATATTTTATGCAAAAGGAATGAACAAACACACTGATATTTATGATCTTTTTGCATAGTTTGAGTCCAGTTAATCATCAAGAAACCCTAGACTACGTAAGGCCCCTTGAACATTACAGCTTCACATTAACCAACTGAATTTGCCCAACAGGTCAAGACCTGACCATATTAAACTTGGGATTAAGTGAATCTTAACCGATTCCTTCATATCTTTCAAGTCAGTTTTGGTTCATTTTATGTGAATTTTAACTAATTGTTATGATTGCATCAAAACAATCATCAACAGAAAGTGTTCAAAATTCTAAGCAGGTTTGTCTTTTGGATCACCCTAAAATTGTCTAAGGAAAGAAAGTTATGTTCAGTCAAAGTTTGGTCAAGCCTGATATTACCTGGGCGGGGGGTCATATTTCCTAATATCAATCATATTTGATAAGATCACAAAGATATAGAATCATCACTAGAAAATCACTAGGTGTGCGATGCACAGATGTTAAATTTAAATAAGAGCTGACACCTACCTGTCAAAGAACTTCGCATATCCCGCGGAGGGTCATATTTCCTGATATCAGTCATCTTATGAATATCACCCTCTTTGCAAATATCACCCTATGCCAATATGCCGGTGACGTCATCCAATTCCAATGAGTGAAAGAAATCACCCTGATGATGACATTATCGTCTCATCTGAACCAAGGGGGGTCATATTGCCAAGGTCTGTCGTATTTCTTAATATGACGATGACATCATTAAAACATAATAACTAAACGATATCGATGACATGATGATGTCATCACGATATTTTTCTAATGAAAAGGGGGGTCATATTTTAGATGCCCCTAATCTTAATTCCATGACCTGATATACATCATGGTCAAGTGTTGACCATATCACATGATTCTTTGCACATAGTTATCCCACACAAAAGGGGGGTCATATTTTTGAATATCCCTAATCTTTCGAAGATCACCCCCTTTAACATTAAATGCAATTAAAGTGGTAGATGAACTCCCACTGATTACAAATACAAATTGAACACTTGGTGACATCTGCGAATCCCTTGTAAGTGATCGATGGATTTAATCAAGACAACACATTTTACCCTAATTTGTCTTATTGATCTATTTCAAGGGTAAACTTCAAAGGTCATTTTCATTCACCTTGCGATAAATCAAGAAATTATAGAGATCCAAAGTAAAACCCTCAATAGCTACCTGTCAACGGATCGAATCCTTCAATGTAACAAAACGGAACGGGTGATCTTGCACGTTTACAGTCTTTCCCCATAATCACTCATCTAATCCAAAGGAAATCATTATCAAGAATCCACGGCAGATGTTAGGAGAAATAGGTCTGAGGCTGAGTTCCTCAAGCCCATGTTTGTGCAACCAGAGAGGGTACAACTCAAATATGGGATCATTGGTGACACACATCAAGGGGATACAGACCTGGCTGTATGATTGATAAGGTTAGATAATGATAAGGATAATCCTATTCTGGATAGGGTGTTTATCTCAGGTTTGTGGCATGCAGCTAGTTTTCCCTATGCTATGGATGCTCCAAAATTGGTAGTGGAATGTGCAAGAAATTATAGCCCAGAAACCAGGCGGGTAGAGAAGCATGGAAGGATATATGCTAAATTTTTAGTCAAGGGCATCACTGCCACTTTCAATTTGCCGGTAGGGAATAAGGTGGTGAATGTGGACCTGCGTAAACTAGAGATAGAGTTTAACAACAACAAGAAGAATGAGAGGAAGAAGATGTACCAATGGAAATCGAAGAGAAGCACTTATACTGCCTCATCAAAGCTACCAGTACACTTATACAAGCTTGACTTTGATGATGAGTACCAATATATGATTGCCCTGCTGAGCAGGGTGACTGGCAGGCCTCATGTGGGAAATTTTGAGAATTGGATGTTTGGAATCATCCAGATGGTCTTATATGCAGACAATAAACCCCTATGGGCCAAAATCATCAGTGACTCACTGGACAAGAGAATGAGGAACCTGGGAGGACAAACATGTTTATTCTACATGACTTCATATGTGGTGTACTCTTGTGCATATAGAGGAACATTTGATGCTCTAAAAATAGTGTGCAAGGCTGGTGGTGATGTTGATGATGCACACATATGGGATCATTATCCCTAATTGCAAAGAAAGGTATACCTCCAAGACTATAAACTGGTCAATGATTCATTCTCCATGCATTTGGTCATAACTATGGAGGAAGATAGAACTAAAATGCTAAGCATGGAACCTCAAGAAATTATCTATCGACATGGAGCATGGTTTATCCAATTTACTACTGTCTCATATATTAGAATTGAGGGGTTTGAGGGACAGCCTCTTATGTTGCCAAGATACCCTACTGATTGGGTTGTCTTAATGGAATTTGTTAGACATGCATCCACCATAGTTGAGGCCTATAAGGCATAGAAGAGGATACCTCCAATTTTGTTTCTAGTATCTATGGGCTGGTACATGTGCCCAGATTCAGAGACCATAAAACATGCTATTGGGTGGTTGAAACTGATGTATCTACAACCATTTCCTCTAGCCAGATCATATGATCTTTATGGCAGGATGCAGAAGGTATTGGGAAAATAGATACATCAAAAGCATCTAGAGGACTTTTGGACTGATTGTAATGATGAAGCTGAGGTGAGAAGAAGGAAATATCAAAGACTCACCCTAAATCAAGTCAAGATCTTTGACTGTATCTTAGTGCTAGCACAATTACATATAAATGATGGGAGGATAATGTCCAATGAATATGAGGACAAAAAGGTGTACAATGACACCATATCGGCTCCTGATCTCACACAACAAGAGTATATATCCTTAGATCAGATAATGCAGGGGGTGATTCAGTTGACCCAAGCTTGGGTAGATGCAGAAATAGCCAAATTGAAGAAAAGAGGTGTGGCCCTTACTGTTGATAATAAGAAAAAGAGAGAAGAATTATCTAACGAGGAATTTGATGATTTCCTCACTGAAAAGAGAAAATCCAATGGGGAGAGATTACCCACAGAAAAGCAAAAGAAGATACCCCCTAAAAGTAAGGAAAGTAAGAATGAACCAAGGGGGGTGATTATGGAAAGGGTTACCACTAAGGTTGTAGGTTCTTCCACATCAGCTCAGGCATCTACATCAATGACACAACCTCCACCAAAAAAACCAAAAACTAAGAGAATTTTGAAGCCTACTGTTGAGATTACAGAGATGCAGGTGGAAGGGCAGATCCTACAACATGAATTGGAAGGGGGAGACCCCTTGGAAGAAGAATAATTAAATAAAGAACCTAAAGATGATGACTTGTTGATAGAAAGCAAGAAGAGGAAGGGGATGCCACTAATGTCACCACCTAAGAAACAGAGAATAGCCATGAGGAGAGATGTCCATACTGACCCCATCATGTTGAGAGGAGTAGGTGGTGAAGTTTTCAGGAAGGAACTACAACATGATGTTCCTCTTCCCACAATAATTAAATTTAAAACTGAGAAAGATGAAGAGAAAACAAGAGAAACGCTCGGGACAAGTAGGGAGCTTCCTCTCTCCTTAGATAATACAGTAAATTTATCAGATGATGAGGTAGTCCAAGAGGTGACTGCTCAACATATGGAAACTCTGGTTGCTAACACTAGAATGACTCCTCATGGGACTCCATTAGCCCAAATGAGGGTGTTGGGAGAATGAAAACTATTGGAAGAAACAAAACAGGATAGTCCTGGAAAGGTGGTTCAACATATAGGACTAGACAAGTTGGTTGATTAGGTTACTAGTCCTACAGCTATAGACTTAGCATATAGGGGTTATATAAGCCCAAGAAAGGATGATGGTGCACCCAAGGAACCTAAAAGGAATAAAGTGATAGAACATATAGAGAAGGATAGTACAGCTCTTGATCAAGATCAGCAACAACATGAGACACCCATAAAACCAAAAATATCAGAGGTCCAACAGAAGAGTGGGGGTGATCAGGGCATATCAGACATTGGTGTTGCTCAGGCCTAGGGAGGTTCATCATTGCCTCCAGATAAAGAAGATCAAGGGGTGTTACTCAAATATGTTCATAAAGAACAGAGCATAGATCCACTACATACCAAATAGAAAGATTCGGAAGAGGTCCCATGGACAGAAGATAAATCAGGTCAGGAAGACCCCAAGCCACAAAATATCAGTACACCTATAGGTGGAGAACATGAAATGACCCATGATCAGGATACTAATAAAGAGACAGAGGGTATGACCAAGGGTGATCAAGGTGATCCCTGAAGGCAAAATACACAAGCTTTTCAAGAGGCTAAGATATCACAAGGTGAACACAATAAGAAAGAGGATGAAAATCCAAAGGAGGGATCACAAAATGAAATGCAAGATCAGAATGTGGATATTCCACAGGATCCTCCTTTGCAAAAGGCAGCCCTTCAACAAGAAGAACTCCAACAAGATCCCCCTCATGATGAATTACATGAGGAAGAAATTAGGAAGGCACCTTCTCCACTGAGGATAAAAGCTAATACTAGAGAGTCAGACACCCATGATATAAACAAGGGCCACCAAGAATCTAGAGGTGATATACCTCACTGGCTTAGAAAGGAAATACATATAGAGCAGGTGTCAGAAGTCCAAGATTTTGATGTCTCTACCCTATTTACTAAGAGCATGATGAAACCAAGGAGGAAGGCTAGGTTAACATCTGCTATAAAAAGAGATCCTACCACAAGTAGGAGGACTGCACAAATAGCCCTTCCCACAGTTGAAAAGGAAAAAGGCAAAATAAGCCTGGAGGAATTTCAGATCACAAACATTGATCTGGGTTTTGCCAATGAAGACCAGGAAGGTCAAGAAGGGAAGGATATTATTAATTCTTTAACCCAAAGGGTGAAGAAGGAAAAGGAGTAAAATAAAGTACATAAGGAGCACACTGCTCAATTGCATTCTTTCATAAAAGGGTTAATTAACCCTGATCATGATCCAGCTGATCCTGCAGTCCCATTGACTATCATATCGCAAGAGGAGGTTACCAAATTGGACCTTATGAAACATGAATCAATGGTGATGGAAAAATGGATGTTTTCGGCACTCACTGGGGTTGAAGATGTATTAAGGACCTCTCTACATAGGTGGAATTCTTTAATTAACCTAAAGAGGAAGGTGGACAAAATGCAGAATGACACAGGAAGAAGGTCATTCCAATTAGAAAAGGACTTGAGTGCTTTGAGTGAGATGAAGAGGATTGATCCACAAATTCTAATAAGTAATAAGGTATTAGACAATAATATTGCCCTACTAATAGGTATATGGAATGAAGATATCAGGTTTGAGGGTGATGTATTGAATAAGTGCAGCGGCAAGCTACATAGCATGATGGCATATGAGGTAGAAACCCTGGAAGCTTTGGAAGGGAAAATAGAAGGTAAAATTGAGAATCAAGATGTAGATTTTGCTATTAAGGCTCTGCATGATAATTTCAAGTCAATAGCAGATTGTCCCCTCACCCACTTGATTGAGGAAGTAATGAATAGAATCATGAGAATAAAGGTTAAAGTGGAGACATACAATGAATAGAATCATGAGAATAAAGGTTAAAGTGGAGACATACAATGAGACATTAAATAACAGGAAATACAAAATGGAAGCTGTCAAGGCTAAGTTCCAATCTCATAAACATACAATAGTAAAAGCTAAAATCTAAGATGGGGGAGAGGTTGATAAAATAGTGCAAGCATATGAATCTATTAGGATAGCAGTAAAGGTCCACATGAAAGACAATGTTTATCAGAGTGATAGTGATAATGAAAGTGATGAAGATGAAGAGAACGATGAGAAAGAAGAAAGTGAAGAGGAAGGACATGAAGAGTAAATATAGATGCATCACTAAGTGAACATATGCATGGGATACTTATAAATAGTGAGTCATACAGATGGTTGCCAGTTGGCAACCTGTGCCACGAGTGAAAAGTTGACTAAGTCATAGGAGGATTGTCATCCATTGATCTAAATTGATAAATCTTGACCGTTGGTCAATTGTAACTACCTCCTCACCTTATTCTACAAAAGGTACAGGGGTGCAATCTTTTATTCATTGGAAACTTAATTGAAATCTGATTGCTGAAGAATTCAGGACTTATTTCAAAGTTATTGTGAATGTACATGTTTTCATACTTAATGAAAGAGAAGTTGTTTTGATTACAAATCATTGTCAATCTTGAGTTATCTATGAGTGGAATCTGGATATATGCATTGATTAGCTGCATCCATTGGAGTTCTTTTCAGTCTACATATGTTGTTTTCATTCTTTGTTCCTTTGAAGTTAGCATCAACCATACCTAGCTGTGGAACAACCTGGTGAATTATGGTTTGATTTCTTCTCTCCATGACTGTATCTTGTGTGTATGTGATTCAATAACTAAAGGTTCACTAAAATTAGAAGTATTTCTTTAAATTTCATTACAAATCACCTCCATAATTGCAAATAACATACTATCAAAAGCAAATAAACATGAAATATGTAGATATCTCATAGACAATTGAAAATACAGAGCATATTTTGAATGAAAGCATGTCAAATTAATAAATATCATGCAAATAAAGATAAATAACTACAATAAATACATGAATATCTACTTGTAGACACATCATTTAAATAAATATGCAGTGTAGAAGAATGTGTAAGTTCATGATGATCAATGATTAGAAAAATTGATCAAACTTACAAATATCACAGTGATCTTTGGAAATAGAGTAGAATTAACCTCTCTGTGGAGTGAATTTACAGTATACAGTGCCATATTGGTCACCTAAGCAAATGTAATACCCCTTGAAATGAAAAATAGTATGTCGCATCAACCTTTGAGTAACGTCAGATGATCATGACCTAATCAACGGAGCCTTAGAGTCATCAATTTATCTCAAATTGATCATACTTTACAAGATACTAAAGGTTTATTGTGCAAATTTTTATGCATGTTGTTATGACTAACAATCATCATCAACAGTGGGCTTGGAAACCAAGCCCTACAATTGGGAGGAAAACAGGACTAGGTAGTTCATTATGTGTGTAGGTATGCTTGCAGCCAGTTAGGAATTGCATTAAATTTGCTTTGTTGAAAATGGATGTATAGCTCCATCTTGAAAGTTGCTATTGGGAATTCAATGTATTGATTTGTTATTCCTTGTGAAAACAAAGAAGAATTTTGTATAAAATTTCAATTTTGTTTTTACCCCTATTGGCTGTATGGAAAATGACAATGTATTTGAAAAAATACTATTTGGATATCGCTCAAATTTGAGTTATTGTTAATTGTTTAGAATACCAATAAAATGATTCAACTAGGGAAATCGTTTCCCATAGTTATCATATCAAAATCTTGTTATAGTTCAATTTGTAGCACTGTTGTGTACAACATAACATATTCTGAATGATACATACATATAAATTTATGTTTGTTATATTGTTGGGCAGTTGTGGCCACCATACCAACCACGACCATAAAGTCCTAGGTGCCATGGGGGACACAGTCCCTGCAGGCCCTAGGCCTATCAAGCCATGGTAGGGCTTCAGCCTACCATCAGCCAAGTTGTCACATTCCTTATGGCATCTCATTACCTTCTACACCTTACGTTTTCTATATGCTTTAATTTCATCATTCGATTCATTTAAAAATACTTTTAGATATAATATATATGTGTGTGTGTGTGTGTGTATCTGCTCCAAAGATATATCTGTGCATAATAGTGTTTTTATTCAAAAATATGCTTAATTATATATATATATAATCACACTAAGTGAATATATGTATACAATTACATATATTTGTATATATGTTTGTCTCAGTTACTGATTAATATGTATATCAATCAAGTTCTCTAGGAATCTCATTATTCACACACACACACACACGGATATATATAGATATGTTTGTCTCAACATTTAATATAAAATGATCAATGTGTCTTTACCATGGCTTAGTGTTGAAGTGCTATTATATTTAATGGATTCAAGTTCTATATATGTTGTTATCTCAATGAAATCTATGTTGTATGTAAAGTTTATATAGATATCTTCACATCAATTTGATATTCAGAAATTTTAATTATATCCATATTATCTTTCATTTTGCAATGCATATTTATCACCAAATTATTCTTCCTTATCATAGGTAATGAATGAAGAATTGCATTCAAACATTTAAACATGTTTTTAAATGTTCTCATAAAGGGTATACTATGTACATATAATTGAAATTCATTGGATGATCAATTGAAGTTGAATATTATCTTATCTTCGACATGTTTTAAGAAGATTGGTTAGACCCATCTTAGAGTTAATGGATGTAATTGTGTATTTTGAAATCAATCATAATGATATTTAATTCCTTTGAATAGTTTAATTAGTTTCTTGTTTAATTACTTGTAGTAGAATTACATATCTTATTAGCTAAATATTTCCCTTGTATAGTTGTAACCAAGTAGCATTCTTTTGTTAATGTCTCGACATCAGTAGGAAACTTGTGCATTTTAGGTAAACTATATTCTCAAAATTATTCAAACTAGTAATTAGAAAAATGGAAATTGCTCCATTTTTGTGTTCATGTCCATACTTTTAGTGTTCTATAAGGGTGGGCATGACATTAGGTATCAGAGCCTAGGTTGCCAAACTTTGGGAACTCTGGGGAAATTTTATTGATATATAACCTTATCTTCTTGATTTTGTAGTATGCCTCCACGACGAAGGTGCAATCATTTTGTGCCATCGAAATTGAATCATTCTGATGAACATGCCAGTCATGGACATCAGATACTTCAGACTCTGAAGCATCTAGTTGATGTAATTCAGGATAGACCTCCTCCACCTGCTACTAATGTGCCCCATAATCCAGATCAGCCCTATTCAAATGAGCATCACTCTGTACCCCAAGAGCATAGCAGAATCCTAGATAGAGGTAGAGCAGAGCATGTAGAGGAAAGGATGGGTAAATAAGGACATTGTGAAACCCCTCCTCATTTTGTACATGTAGATTAGGATGCTCCTGTTGATGTGGGTCAATAAATCAGGGAATTTCTATCTTCAACCTCAGAACTTTTTTGGTTCCATTGATTGTACAAAGGCCAAATCTTGGTTGCAGGCCTTTGGAAGTATTTTGCACTAAAAACCTATGAGAGTAATCTCAAGGTTAGGTTGGAAATTCATTGGCTTAGAGATAATGCTGCTACTTGGTGGTGTCAGGAGGAGAGGAAAGGTCACTTGACACTAAATGTTATTACTCTGGAGAATTTCTTGGAGTTGTTCAAGAAAAGATACATCTCCAAACACTTTTGAAAGTGAAAATTGATGAGCTTCATGATCTCTAGTAGACAGGACTCATAGTAGCTCAGTATGAGAACAAATTTTTAGAGTTGCTACAGTATGTTGATTATATTCAGGATGATAAGTTGATGGTCAATCAATTTATAAGAGGTCTTAACCATGGCATTGTAGGACCTGTGCATTTGTTCGATCCCTCAACCTTGAGACAGGTAGTAGAAAAGGCCCTAATTACTAAAGAGATCCAACCCAAGCATCATGATAACAGAGACCACTTTCCGAACCAATCACAACATAATCATAATTTCTCTCATCCATCTTGTTGGGACTTAAAAAGTCAGTCCCTATATGACCCATTTTGCCCCCAAGTCTCATATGAATGCCACTTGAACCTATAGTTTATAACCGATCTGAGATGTCTTTCATAGGTTTTCATGTGTTTTCCATTTGAAAACACAAGGTAGAAAAGCCCAAAAATTTGCTAAATCCCAATGTCCTAAGTTTCCCCTTATGTTTTTTCCCTTTTTAGACATTGGATTTTTGGGCTTCATCCTTCCTTCTATGCTTCACCTTTTGGTCCTGATGAATTGCCTAAGTGTTGAAATTTTCTAAGTGTTTAGTGGAGTTTCGGAGGTCGGACTTCTTCCCTCCCATCTTCCTAATGGAAAGTGTAGGGATGAAGGCCCGAGGGCCAAAGTCTGATAGGTCTAAGTGAAAAATATTCTAAGTACCATGTCTATTGTGGAGGTCAGAGTTCGGGCTTCCTCCCTTCCACCTTCTTCCTTTCAGAAGGCAAAAGAGGAAGGCTCGATGGCCAACCCCTGACAGGTAAAATTTTCCTAAGGCTTTCCACCATTCCGTGAAACCTTTTGGTGGGCCCCTTGGCAAATTGGTGGAGTGGTGGAAAGGGGACTCATGGTGGTCTCAGTGGATGGCAGGCCTCTTCTCTTTTCTCTTCCAAAGGGAACGTGGTAGATGGAAAGCCCGGGTTCTGACCCCCGATGTTTTCAATATGTGACTAAGAGTTTCAGAGGGTGGGAGTCGAGGCTTTGGCTCTCCTTCTTCTTTAAAGATAAATGCAAGGAAAGGCCGAAAGGCTAAAGTCTACCTAAGGGAAAGAAATATTCTAAGTATGGCAGACTTTAGGTGGTCAAAGTTGTGGTATTTTCTCTTCTTCCTTTTGGAAGGTGGTGGTGTTCACCTAGGATTTGGATTCTGATTTTGAGTCTGCAAGTTCCTGTGTTTATTCCTTCAACCCCTAGTGCCTTAGTTGGAATTTTCCTTAGCCTCCATGTAATGTTTCACTTGTGAGAAATAATTTTCTTTGTATCCATAACTGCAAATGTATGTTATCGAGCTTGTGAAATTTCAATCAGCCTCCAAAAAATGATAAAGAAGTGAATCATATGCATTTTAGATGCATATCAGCTTCAAAGGGATGCATGTACATTGGGGGAATCTGTTGCAGATTCTAGGAATATGCTGCTGTCGTATATCGAGTTTGCTTGTATGTGTTTTGTTGTATATCCAAATATACATCGGCTACATGCATTTGAAAGATACAATGAAAAATATACAAGGGTGGAATATTCCAGAAAGATTCTTTGTTTATATGAAAGGGTGAATTGTATATTGGATAGATGCATCGGCGGGGATATACAAGAGGATACATGCAAGATAAGTTGCAAAGCTAGGGCCCACCACTTGTATATTGGCAGTTGTATATTTACATATACAAGCAAATATACATTCCTAACATGCAACTTGGACATGAAGTGAAAGTTGTATTGTGGCAGATAAATGGTTGAAGTTTGCGTCTTGCATGTTTGAGTGCATTGTATATCGTGGATATACAATGAAGAGAGGGATACAACCCGGGCTTGATTTAATCTTCATTTTGTTTTATAATGCTTTGAGGTCTGCATTGTATGTACATCGCATTTGTATGATGCGATATACAAGGAAATGTTCAAAAAGGGGAGATGCAACCCAAACGCGAAGGAGGAGTCAAATACAGTGAATAGTAATTTGAGATCTGGGGATTGTATAAGGTGCTTGTATATACTGATATACAAGCTGATGTGCAATGAAAAGATACATGCCAGACCTGAATAGGTTTCCAATCTGCCTCATAAATGTTTGGGGTCCGCCTTGTATGAGGGGCTATTGTATGTATATACAGTCCCGCATGCACTTTCAGATGCAAAAGGAAAAGGCACATTAGTTCATCGGCGAGAGACTGCACATCATGGGGTCGTCCTAGGGTTGTTCCAATGGCCGATGGAGATGAAAGTACCAAGCGATAGAGAGCTAGTAAGAGGCTGCCACGTGTCCAGATGTTGTTGTATGTATATGCTTTGCATATACAAGGATTTAAAGGGCGAAAAGGCAAAATGCAAGGGGGAAAAGTCAGTGATAGAAGTGTGGAGTGCCTACGTGGCATGTTATCATTGGCTACTAACTTTTCACCATATTTTGGGGCCGTGGATCTCAGCGGCTAGGAGAATCAATGGTAGGTTTTAAATTTTCAACAGTGAGGGCATTTTCTTTGTATCTATAGCTGCATCTTGAGCAGGAAAATCCTAAAGAACACAACTACTGCATCCCGCAGGTTGATCAACATTAATGGCAGTTGCAGGGGCACGATGGACAGATCAACCACCCAATTGAAGATGAAAGTCCTTGAGTGGCGGTGTGGATCTCGATCCTACCTACTCATTCCTCTTTGTCTCTCCGCAACATTGAATAATTTTGGGCGCCATTTCTAGTGCACTATATCTAGCCAAATTTTGATTTTTTGCCTTGCAATTAATGTTGAGTGCATAGTCTTGGTATAAAAAGCAAACTGTGTTACTCATTTATGGTTGTTGAAAACTAGACAAATTTTGGTGTTGTGACAGAATACAACTTCATTGGTGGCCCTGTTCTTGATGTCTTGTGAGTTTATGAGTCTCATGTTGTATGTTTCATGCATGAATTCACTGGTTTCATGCTGTTTTATATGAGAAATGCCCTGTGCATGTGTTTAATCATTTGTCTCCAAACTGTGGGCACATTTTCTTTTGAGTCAAGATAACTAAGGGTTGTTAAGGTTCAGGAATATAACTCTTTTATATTGAATGTTTAATCTCCTACTTTTGTTCAAGGAACAAATTAAATGTTTCAGGTTAACCATTGAGAAAATGTGTTGCAGCAGGGATGCCACTAAGTATGAATGATTAAACACCTAATTTTTGGGAAGTATTTGTAAGGCAGATATTAAAAATCCCCTTGATATCTAGTCTTTGGTATATGTTCATGTTGGGCATTCACATGTGTATGTCTATTGACTGCGAGCCTTGGATAGGCACCGATCCAATCTTGTATTGAGGTTGCAACCCAAAGTCTTCAGTTTTGCATCCAAACATAAAATCAAATTCAAACTTCATATACAAACCTTTAAGATATTAGAAGTAGTTTTTAGGACCGAAATCCTCTATCTACAACTGAATATAGGCCCAGAGCTAGCCCCTTTGCACTTATTCCACAGTTTTGGTCTACATAAAAGAGGATTTATTTGCTTTGTATCAACATCCAAGTAAGTTCATGTGTATATGTCATAGATGTTGAATAGGGAATACCCCCTTGGTTCTGCAGAGCCCAACAAAGAAGAGGAGATATTTATAGAGTCTATCTCCTGTACTATTGGCCCCTGGCCCGGGAACCCAGTTGATCAAATGATGGCTACTTTGTAGGGATAACTGGGAACAAGCATCCAGTCTGGAAAATAACCAACAGATTTGGCGACTCTATTGGGGATGTGTGAAAGAACCCTAATTTTAAAAGAAAATAATTCCTAGTTATAGGTGGCGACTTCGAACCAATCTCCCAACTAGTAAAGTAAAAACTTATATGCTAGGGAGAAGATCCCTGTGTAATTCTCTGTCTGAAGAATTACCCAGAAAAATGATGTACAGGAAAAAGGGGACTGTTTAAGCCAGTCAAGAGGGTTCTCCCAGAAGTAATGATAATATTCAAGACAATCCAGGATCTTCAGAGCGGACAATACCTTATTTTTCAAACACTGAGGCTGAAATCCAGAACGTTTATGAAAGACAGCAGGGTGGTGGTTTAAGGATGAGATCAGAGGTGTTTCAAGAATGCCCTTTCTTGGATCCTAGTGATAGATTTAAGGAGACTGAATCCCCAAGGGATGATAATGATGATCAGAATATAATGAAACCTTCCTCTTCTATGCCTAGAGAGGAGGAATTAGCTGAAGAGATCAAAAGCCTAAGAGCTGAATTAGAATATTTACAAGCTATGAAAATCAAAGATGACATGAGACAAAAAGTGCAGGCTCTAAGAGTTTCTTAGAATGATTCAATTCCTACCCTTGAAAATGCAAATATGCAGAGAAATCAACAAAGAAATGAAGTCCAAGATCAACATAATGATCAAAGACAGAATGCAAATAATGCTAGAGTACTGTTAAATAATGTAAGAAATTAGAATGCAAACAGAAATGCCAATGTTAATCAATTTGATAGATAGCCTATGCAGCTAGACAGATTCAGGCAGTTAGTTTTTGATGGCTTTCCTGGTTACCCAAATCCTATTGACAAACATGTGAGGCTGTAAGTGCCTAAATTTTCAGGAAACAATACTATGTTAGGAGAAGACCACTTAAAAGCTTTTTAGAATATCATGGACAACTTTGAGGTTGAGCATGATGATGTTTTCATGAAATTATTTATGCAATCCTTAGTTGATGAGGCTAGAGAATGGTACAGAGGTTTTCCTAACAGAAGTATTTCATCATGGGATGAATTCAGGAGAATATTCAAAGAACAGTATGGTGACAAAACTGATCCTAGTTTCTTTATTAATGAAATCACTGAAATCACCAAAGGATCAAATGAACAGGTTGTTGATTTCAACGCTAGATTCACTAAGGTGTTGAACAAATTGCCACATCACCTGAGACCCAATGAACCTATGTGCATAGTGTTGTACATAAATGCTTTTGATGCTAAAACAACTTATGGATTAAGAGATAAGGGCCCTCACAGCCTCAGGGATGCATTCAAAATTGCAACAAATATTAAAAATAATAGAAAAGCATCTAGTAAGACAAACAGAAGAGATGATGTAAAAATTCTGCAAAATCCAAATACTAAATCTCAGAGTGTTCAAGGCAATGCATCTGCTTCTAAGGATAAATTAGATAAATTGACAACTATTGTCAAGGACCTCAGCTATAGAATGACTAAAAATGAAAAGGGAGTTGGTCTTGACAGACAGGTTTACCAAAGGCAAGAAAGAAGACCATCATTACATGACATGCCATATAATACCAATTGGCATAATGGTAAACCCATCCTCCCACACAGTAATACAAATCAAAGAGCCCAAAATGCTAAGGAAACACCTGACCCTTTGAAAAAAATTGTTAATGTGGTTGATGATACCCCATGGTGTATAATATACCAGATGCCTCATTCACAGTCACAATGTCTGATTGCTCAGTCCTTATACAACAATATTGTTGCTTGTGATGAGTGCAATGAGCCGCATTGCATGGAGGATGATAATGTAAATATGCTGTCTACAATCGGCGAATGTCCATCTCATGATATTGATGCAAGTACAAATGATGAGATTCAGGCCTATCAGCAGTTTCCCTATGATGAAGATGAGGAAGATAATTATGCTTATGCTCAGGACTCGCACAATTTCTTGAATAATTTGGGGAGACCATCTGATGAAGAGATTCAAGCCCTCACAACTGTAGCAGTAGCTCAAGTTAAAAGCAATTACAATCTCAGGGGTAAAGCTCAGGTAAGCAACTCACACCAACCAGAGAATACCTTTGTGAACCAGCCAGTGCACAGTCATAAAGGGGCTGAAACACAAAAGAAACAATGGAGCAGTAATAAACAAAGCTTTAAGCAAAAAATAGGTTATGATTCTCAAGGACCAAAAAATAGAATTCCCCAAGTTGAGGATCAAAACAAGAATTTTTAGATCAAAGATGACAGTCAGGGAGCCACAAAAATTAAAGCTGCATCACACCAAGATAAAAATAAAACTGTGGATCAGGCTACAACTGTTATACAAAATTATTCCCCATTTGACATAACTCAGGTCTTGTCCCAGATGAAGGTCTCTATTCCATTAATGGAGTTGATGAAAGTTGAGGAGTTCAGAAATAAAATATATTCCCTGATTTCAAGAGTACCCTGTCAAGCTAATCAGAATACTGAGACTCGGGGTAAAAAACAAGCCATGTGTTTTGATGAGGATGAGATTCCTGAGGTATATCTAGGGATGACCATGACAAAATGCCCTTCACAAGTTGAGCCATTTTATGTCTCCCTTGTCATAAATGGAAAGGTGATTAAGAATTATATGCTTGACTTAGGAGCATCAACGAATATCATGCCCCTAGCTATCATGCAGCAAGCTGGATTAAAGATAGATAAGGCATGTGGGAAATGTTATGCCATGGATGCTAGGGAAGTACCTATCATCAAAATTATGAAAGAAGTAGATTTCAAACTGGCAGCATATCCAGAAAGGACCTACAAAATAAACATAACAGTTGTTGATATCAACCCACAATATGGCATGTTGTTGTCTAGAAGATGGGAAGCATTAATTGGTGGAAGTATGTAATTAGACCTATCATATGCCATAATCCCAATGAATGGCAAGGATGTCAAATTGATCAGAGAAGAAAGATCATCAGAAACAGTTGAGGATCAAGAGTCAGAGGAGCATGTATGTTTTGTGGATACTGACTGTGAAAATTTTAGGGTTATCTCAGACGTTAAAGAAGGTAAAGGGGGAGATGTTTGCATTCAAGAGCTTGACCAACAAGGTCTGTGGACCATGTATTTTGATGGAGCTTGTTCAAAGGAAGGCTCTGGTGCTGGAATTGTGTTTTTGTCTCCAACTGGTAAGCTTCTAAAATTCTCATTCTTGCTGAAGTTTGCCTGTACAAATAATATTGCAGAGTATGAGGCTCTATTATTAGGATTGAATGTTGCTTTAAAGCATGGAATCAAGATGCTCAAAGTATTTGGGGATTCAGAGTTAGTTGTTTCACAAGTTAGAGATAAGTATGCATCAAAAAATAAGAGGTTAAAATAGTATAAGCATGTTGTTTGGGATACAATTGAATTGTTTGATGCTTTTTCAATAAGCTGGATAGAGAGATCAAAAAATGTCAGGGCAGATTTTTTAGCTAATGTAGCCATAAGGCCAGATGATGTTACTCTGACAGATGTTACAAATGTTGAGGTCAAAATTAAACCTGCAGTGCAGGATAATATATGTAGTTGGCAGGTATTTGACGATGACAGAGATTTGCTAAGATTTTTACATTGTATTGATGAGTATGAGAACCAGGAAATGGACTTTCAAAACTTTGTAGAGGTTGTAGATGGAAAAGAAACTCTCTTAGGGAAGGAGGTAATTCGTCTCAAGACAAATAAAATCCCTAGAGGGCTGGTTGCTCTAGAGAGAGCTTTTTGACAATAGGGACCAATTTGTTACAAAGGCACCTCCAACAAACAAGAATGATTTAGAAGAGATAAACTTGGGGACATCTCAGGCCCCCAAGAATGTATATATTGGCAAGCAGCTCAAGTCACATATCAGGACTATGTTGATTGCATTACTGAGAAAGTATAAACATGTCTTTGCCTGGTCATATGAGGACCTGAAAGCTTATAGAGAGGATTTATTCCAGCATGAAGTCCCTTTGAAGCCTGGAGCTAAACCATTTAGACAAAAACAGAGACCTATCAACCCAACCTTAGCTCCAAAAATGCAAGAACTTATGAAGCTTAGGGAGGCTGGAATAATTATGCCCATCAGACACTCAACTTGGGTGGCTAACCTTGTCCCAATCAGAAAAAAGAATGGTGACATAAGATTATGTGTGGATTTTAGAAATCTAAATGCATCTTCCTTGAAGGACAATTATCCATTGCCAAACATGGAAGCCATGTTGCAGAAGGTGACTAGCTGTGAACTTTTATCCATGATGGATGGATTTTCAGGGTACAATCAAGTGAAAGTAAAGGAATCAGAAAAGTACAAAACTACCTTCACCACTCCATGGGGAACCTATGTATATGTGAGAATGCTATTTGGACTGACAAATGCAGGTGCTACATTTCAGAGGGCAATGGATGTTGCTTTTGCAGGATTGATTGACTCAATCTTGGCAGTGTATCAGGATGATTTGACAGCTTATTCAAAAAAGGAAGAGCAGCATTGCATGCACTTGGAGTAGATTTTTATTAGAGCATTAGAGTATGGCATCTCGCTCAACCCAAAGAAATGTGCTTTTGGGGTAGTGGAAGGAAAATTGCTTAGGCACATTGTTTCCAAGGATGGAGTCAAGATTGATCCTGAAAGGGTGGTTGTAATTGACAAAATTTAGATCCCTAAAATAGTGAAAGGTGTTCAGTCCTTCTTTGGACAAATTAATTTTGTTAGGAGATTTATTCCTAACTTTGTAGAGACCACCAAAGACATCTCTAAAATGTTGAAGAAAGGTGCAACTGTCAAATGGGAAGATGAAGCAACTAAGTCATTTCAAAACATCAAAGAGGCTATAAAGATGGCTTCTGTGTTGAAATCTCTTGATTTCTCTAAGCCATTTCAGTTGTTCTCATTTGTTTCTTTCCATACTATTGCTACATGTTTTTTTGCAAAAAAATGAAGAAGGTTTTGAACAACCTATAGCTTTCTTTAGCAGGTCATTGCAGGCTGCTGAGTTGAAGTATGATATCATGGAGAAACAAGCATATGCACTCGTTAGAGTAGTCAAGAGCTTCAGGCCATATTTAGTAGGCTCTCGAATAGTTGCATATGTGCCTCATGCAATAGTCAAAGATATTTTTACTCAACAGGAGGTAACTGGAAGAAGATGCAGATGGATAAATAAATTGCAAGAATTCAACATTGAAATATAGATCACAAAATTGGTAAGAGGACAAGGTTTGGCAAAATTGATGACACAATCAAATCTAGAGGCATGACAAGTGAATGTAGTGCATAATGAAATTATAAATATGTCAAAATCTGAATGGTATAAGGACATAGTACATTATTTGCAAGATTTGAACTATCCTTCCCATCTCAGTGACAATCAGAAGAGAACCTTGAAGCTGCATGCTGGTAAATACATCATTGTTCAAGGACAGTTGTATTGGAAAAATCCAGATGGTGTATTACTCAGGTGTGTGAACGAGGATCAGGCTAGGGATATTCTAAGTGAAATGCACAATGGAGAGTGTGGTGGAGACTATGCTGCCCATACAACAACCCACAAAATCCTCAGAGCTGGCTACTGGTGGCCAACTCTCTTCTCAGATGCACAAAGAATGGTAAGAAAATGTGATCCTTGCTAGAGGTTTTCAGGAAAGCTAAAATATGAAGGTGCATTGCCCCTTAGGACTATAATTGTGGAAGCTCCATTTCAGCAATGGGGAATTGATTTTATAGGGGAAATTTTAGAAAAATCAAGTGGGGGACACAGTTGGATTTTGGTCCCTACTGATTACTTCACTAAATGGATTGAAGCCATTCCAACCAAGAAGGCTACAAGAAAAGTGGTGATGGATTTTATTCTAGAAAATATTATTATTAGATTTAGAGTTCTAGCCAAATTGGTCACAGATAATGCAATGTGCTTCAGATCTGGTGAATTTACTGATTTTTGTAGCAATTATGGAATAAATTTGGTACATGCATCACCATACCATCCACATGGAAATGGTCAAGTAGAGTCGAGTAATAAAAGCCTCATGAAGATTGTCAAAAGAATAGTAGGTAAAAATAAAAGGGCTTGGGATTTAAAGCTGAAAATGGCATTATGGGCTGACAAAGTGACAGTCAAGAAAGCAACTGGAAGGTCACCTTTTGAATTGGCATATGGTGCAGCAGCTACATTGCCTGTAAACAACATCCTACCAGTCTATAAATTCATATAGGAAAATGAGGAGGAGATTGAGGACCCAATGACTAAAAGAATAAATCAACTGGTTACACTGGATGAGATGAGAAGGGAGGCATAGAAGACAAACATCAAGAGACAACAAAAGGTAAAATATATGTTTGATAAAAGGGCTACAGAAAGAAAGTTTCAGATAGGTGATATGGTTCTTGTATGGAATGCAAGGAGCCAGGATAAGGGTAAACATGGTAAGTTTGAGCCCTTATGGATGGGCCTGTACCAAATTTGCAACACTCATGGAGAGGATTCTTACTTTCTCCAGGCCCTAAGTGGTGAACTACTGGAATTGCTTGTGTATGGTCAGTTCCTGAAGCCCTACTTCTCATAAATGGGTAACTTCTATGCACACTGTAAACTAGATGTAAATGTTTTGTACATGCCTTGTATAGTCGGTCATGTTTTGAGTTTTGTTTTTTGTCTGGTCTACCCTGAAGTAGTTTGGTTCTCACTGCAGTCTTGCATCTGCACGTCCCCAGTCGGAGCCACTGGTGGTGTTCACCTAGGATTTGGATTCTGATTTTGAGTTTGTAGGTTCCTGTGTTTATTCCTTCAACCCCTAGTGCCTTAGCTGGAATTTTCCTCAGCCTCCATGTAATGTTTCACTTGTGAGAAATAATTTTCTTTGTATCTATAACTGCAAATGTATGTTATCAAGCTTGTGAAATTTCAATCGACCTCCAAAAAATGATAAAGAAGTGAATCATATGCATTTTAGATGCATATCGGGTTCAAACGGATGCATGTACATTGGGGGAATCTGTTGCAGATTCTAGGAATATGCTGCCGTCATATATTGAGTTTGCTTGTATGTGTTTTGTTGTATATCCAATTATACAGCAACTACATGCATTTGAAAGATACAATGAAAAATATACAAGGGTGGAATATTCTAGAAAGATTCTTTGTTTATATGAAAGGGTGAATTGTATATTGGATAGATGCATCAGCGGGGATATACAAGAGGATACATGCAAGATAAGTTGCGAAGCTGGGGCCCACCACTTGTATATTTGCAGTTGTATATTTAGATATACAAGCAAATATACATTCCTAACATGCAACTTGGACGTGAAGTGAAAGTTGTATTGTGGCAGATAAATGGTTGAAGTCCGCATCTCGCATGTTTGAGTGCATTGTATATCACGGATATACAATGAAGAGAGGGATACAACTCGGGCCTAATTTAATCTTCATTTTGTTTTATAATGCTTTGAGGTCCGCGTTGTATGTACATCGCATTTGTATGATGCGATATACAAGGAAATGTTCAAAAAGGGGAGATGCAACCCAGACGCGAAGGAGGAGTCAAATACAGCGAATAGTAATTTGAGATCCAGGGATTGTATAAGGCGCTTGTATATGCTGATATACATGCTGATGTGCAATGAAAAGATACATGCTAGACCTGAATAGGTTTCCAATCTGCCTCATCAATGTTTGGGGTCTGCCTTGTATGAGGGGTGATTGTATGTAAATACAGTCCTACATGCACGTTCAAATGCAAAAGGAAAAGGCACATTAGTTCATCGATGAGAGACTGCACATCAGGGGGTGCTCCCAGGGTTGTTCCAATGGCTGATGGAGATGAAAGTACCAAGCGATAGAGCCAGTAAGAGGCTTCCACGTGTACAGGCATTGTTGTATGTATATGCTTTGCATATACAAGGATTTGAAGGGTGAAAAGGCAAAATGCAAGGGGGAAAAGTCAACGATAGAAGTGTGGAGTGCCTACGTGGCACGTTATCATTGGCTACTGACTTTTTAGTGTATTTTGGGGCTGTGGATCTCAACGGTGAGGAGAATCGATGGCAGGTTTTAAATTTTCAGTCACGAGGGCATTTTATTTGTATCTATAGCTGCATCTTGAGTGGGAAAATCCTAAACAACGTAACTACTGCATCCCGCGGGTTGGTCGACATTAATGGTAGTTGCAGGGGCACGATGGACAGATCAACCACCCAATTGAAGATGAAAGTCCTTGAGCGGCGGTACGGATCCTGATCCCACCTGCTCATTCCCCTTTGTCTCTCCGCAGCATTGAATATTTTTGGGCACCATGTCTGGTGCACTGTATCTAGCTGAATTTTAATTTTTTGCCTTGTAATTAATGTTGAATGCACAGTCTTGGTATAAAAAGCAAACTGTGTTACTCATTTGTGGTTGTTGAAAATTGGACAAATTTTGGTGCTGTGACAGAATACAACTTCATTGGTGGCCCTGTTCTTGATGTCTTGTGAGTTTATGAGTCTCATGTTGTATGTTTCATGCATGAATTCACTGGTTTCATGTTGTTTTATATGAGAAATGTCTTGTGCATGTGTTTAATCATTTGTCTCCAAACTGTGGGCACATTTTCTTTTGAGTCAAGATAACTAAGGGTTGTTAAGGTTCAGGAATATAACTCTTTTATATTGAATGTTTAATCTCCTACTTTTGTTCAAGGAACAAATTAAATGTTTCAGGTTAACCATTGAGAAAATGTGTTGCAACAGGGATGCTGTTAGACTTAGGGCATACAACTGAGAGGGGGGGTGAATCAGTTGTGCAAAACTTTCTCCTTTTTAAACACTTGAATCTTCTTTAGTGATTAGCATAATATTAATCATGAACCATAATGCATTAAAATCAAAAGCAGAAACATATCAACACATATGACACCAAAATTTTGACGTGGAAAACCCAGGGAAAAACCATGGGGTGATTAACCCAAGAATGTATTCTCTGTTAGAAGAATAGAAAGAACAAAATGGCACATGTCAATTAGGGCTCACTGCCAGAGCACACTGCTCACAAGAGGCTCACTGCCTACAAGAGACACACTGTCTACAAAGAAATAAGTATCACCTTTATGAACTGGAAAATAGCATCTTCACCATGCTTGAATCAGTTCCATTTAAGCCCAAAAACTTCTGCTCTACCTTTCGCACTTCTCCTTGCTATCACCCACTTATCACCGCAAGACACACCTCACAATGAATTCACAAACCCTTATTTATACAAGACATCGACTTAGGAACAATCATCTAAGTTAGCAAACATCTACAAGAACATCTGCAAGACGTGTAATACATCCGGTCGACCAGTCTCAAGAAGAACACCAATAGTTGTGGTTATTCTTCAAATGCAAACTCTAACTTCAATGCAGACCACCAACATTAACTGGACATGATCCAACGACCATCATAACCTTCCCTGAATCACCAAGAACATCCGCACTTCATCATCCTACTGGAATTCTTCTCTCCTTCATCCAGAGCTACAAGAACACAGTCTATCATCACTGTCACAAATGAATAGGCTCTTCCAAACCTTCAACCCACGAACTAATCTAGTTAATACTTCATAGGGATGTCCTCAACACTTCCTCAGATCCACAGAATGGGATAATGAAATACCGGATCTCACCGGACCTATCTGTGGCACTCTGTCACCTCTGAACACATGTCGGAACCAGTTCTACTTGAGCGACCATAACTTCTTCAGATCTTCAGGTGGACCTCTGAAATCTTGACTGGAGCATCTTAAGACTTATATCTACAAACCCTTTAAATTGTATCCTCTGATCCTCAACCTATTGAGGACTTTTACCTTCTTGTCATCACTGTTCTTCACTGTTCCTGATTGAGACTTATTTTCTCAATATCCTCAGCACACGGCTCATCTAATCCTTCTCATTAATGCAACATGAGTATGTTGACATCAATGACAACACCAGTTAAACCCATACTTGCAACAATCTCCCCCTTTGTCATTGATGGCAACATATGATGTGAAAAACCATCAAGACAAGGACTTCTCCTTACTGTCACAACTCCCCCTGTTACCAGCAACCATTCACATGTCTTCTCTCCCTTTACTGCTCCCCCTTTAATCAGCAACCACTTTTTTTTCACATGTCTTCTCTCCCCCTTTGACATTAATGGCAAAGGGCTCATACTTGCAATTTCACCACCTCAGACTCATACCTGCTGCTCCCCCTGAGTAGTAGCTCCCCAACATCAATCTGGATCACAAGATGTGACTGTGATACTCACCAAACTGATGCACTTCAGTGCACCTTAGTTCATCACCGAAGAGGCAATAACCCTTAACTTCTCCCTGAGATACTCAAAAGAGTCCTTAGGAAGAGGTTTAGTAAAAATATCTACAAGCTGATCCTTGGAGGGCACATACTCCAATCTGACTTCACCCTTGTTCACTTGCTCTCTCAGAAAGTGAAACTTGATAGATATATGCTTAGTCTTAGAATGCAACACTAGATTCTCAGAAATATTTATTGCACTTGAATTATCATAGAAAATTGTGATAGGCTTCTCATATTCTACTTGAATATCTCTTAGCATCTGCTTCATCCACAAAACTTGAGTGTAACTTCCTGCTACTGCAATGTATTCTGCTTCAATTGTAGATAGGGATATTGCCTCTTGTTTCTTTCTTAGCCAAGAAACCAACCTTTTTCCCAAAAAGAATGCTCCTCCACTTGTACTCTTCCTATCATCCACATCTCCTACCCAATCTACATCTGTATATGCATGAAGAGAAAAATTATGATCTCTAGGATACCATAGACCATACTCAACTGTTCCTTTTAATTACCTAAAAATTCTTTTGATTCCCAAGACATGAGATTCTCTGGGATCAGCCTGGAATCTCGCCACAAGACCAACAGCCTGCATTATATCTGGTCTAGTTTGAGTGAGATACAATAATCCTCCAATCATTGATCTGTACTTTGTCTGATCTGTCTTAGGAGAGTCATCATCTTTTCTCAACTTACATCTGGTTGCCATGGGAGTGTTCATTGGCTTTGAATCTTCCATCCCAAATTTTCTCAACAATTCTTTCACATATTTGGTCTGAGAAATAAAGATTCCTTTCTTTGTCTGAGTGATTTGCAGACCCAAGAGGAAATTCATTTTACCAAGCATTGACATTTCAAATTCACTTTTCATTTGATTTGCAAAGGTTTTACACATACTGTCTCTTCCTCCAAAGATGATATCATCAACAAATACTTCAACAATCAAAATGTTTTCATGATCAATTTTGAAATATAGGTTACTATCAGCAGTACATGTGTTGAAACCAATCTTCAAAAGATGTTTGTCTAGTCTTTCATACCATGCTCTTGGTGCTTGCTTTAGACCATATAGTGCCTTCTTTAATTTACAGACCATATCACCATGCTCAGATAACTGAAATCCATCCGGTTGTTCAATGTACACTTCTTCTTCTAAGTCACCATTTAGGAAAGCAGATTTGACATCCATCTGATACACCTTGAAATCCTTGAAGGCAGCAAATACAAGAAATAGTCTGACTGCTTCAATTCTTGCCACTGGAGCAAAGGTTTCTTCAAAATCAATTCCTTCTATTTGAGAGTAGCCTTTGCAGACCAATCTGGCTTTATTTCTGATTACTTCACCAACTTCATTTAGTTTGTTTCGGAAGACCCATTTGGTTCCAATCACATTCTTATTTCTAGGTCTGGAAACAAGATGCCAAGTGTGATTTTTCTCAATTTGCATCAACTCTTCCTCCATTGCCTTGGTCCAATTTTCATCATTGCAGGCTTCATTTATTGTCTGATGTTCAATCTTTGAAATCGGACAATATTCATCTGAATTTTGAGCAATTTTCCTTCTAGTTTGCACACCTTTTCTTTTGTCACCTATGATCTGATCTTCAGAGTGATTCAGTCTTACATACCTTGGAACTTTGGGAGTTTCTTGCACTTCTACTTCTTGATCAGGCTCATTCAGACCTATCTCTTCTTCCTGATTTACCGAATCAATCTGAATCTGACTTTCAGGAGAGGATTGCTCTCCTTAAACCAGAACACCATTCTGATCATCTTCATCATACTCATAAAACCTTGAAGGTTTCTCTATTCCCTCATCAACCTTCACATTTGTACTTTCTATCATCTTTCTTAGTCTCTTGTTATAACACTGGTATGCTTTGCTTTGAGTAGAGTAACCCAAGAATATTCCTTCATCACCTCTAGCATCAAACTTGCCTAAATCTTCATCTCTTTTGATGTAACACTTGCTACCAAAGACTCTGAAATATCTTATAGTAGGAGTAATGCCAAACTAGAGTTCATAAGGGGTCTTACCGGTATTGCTTCTGATTTGAACTCGATTAAGAGTGTAGACTACAGTGCTAACAGCTTCTCTCCAATAGATTTGAGGAACATTTGTTTCCATCATCATGGTCCTAGATGCTTCCTGGATGGTCTGGTTCTTTCTCTCCACTACTCCATTCTGTGTGGAGTCCTAGGAACAGACAACTGTCTCTTGATTCCATGTTTCTCACAGAACTCTATGAACTCACTGGATGTGAATTCTCCACCTCTATCAGACCTCAAACACTTCAACTTTAATCATGTTTCATTTTCTACCATAGCCTTGAATATTTTGTATTTCTCAAGAGCTTCTGATTTCTCCGTTAGAAAGGTTACCCACATCATCCAGGAATAGTCATTAATTAACAGCATGAAGTATCTATCACCTTGAATACTCTTGGTTCTTGCCGGACCACAAAGATCAGTGTGAATAAGTCCAATAATCCAGTAGAAGACAGTTCCTTGCTTTTGAATGTGACTCTGCTCAGCTTACCCAACTGACATTCCTTGCACAAGCTGTTAGTAGGTTTCACCAATTTTTGAAGATCTCTTACAGCCTGAGTATTGCTTATCTTGATGATATTATCAAAATTCACATGACACATTCTTCTATGCCATAACCAACTCTGATCAACTTGAACAAATAAACAACTTTTACCAGTACCAACTAAGTGGAAGATATTACCTTTAGTTTGAGCACCGGATGCAATCTCTGTTTTGGATCTTTCAAATATTTTGCATTTTCCATCCTTGAATCGGAGATCATAGCCTTTGTCCACCAACTGTCCAACACTGAGAAGATTGTGCTTCAAACCTTCAACATACAGTAGATTACCAGTTTTGTTTCTTCCATCAAAAGAAATAGTTCCTCTTCCTCTAATTCTACCAGCAGAATTATCACCAAACTTCACCACACCTCCTTCATACCTTTCCAAGTCTATGAACTTATTTTTGTCACCTGTCATGTGGTGAGAGCAACCACTATCAATGACCCAATCATTCTTTTCTTCAACTTGGGCAGCCAGAGCTCTTTCTACAACTTTATGATTGGTAGATATAGAGGATATTGGTTCTTCTTCCTTGATGGCAATAAACACCCATTCACTTCAGGATCTGTTTCCTGTCTCTGATTCATCATCTGTTACTCCTTCATTATCATCTTCTTCATGAACATAGTAACAATTCTTTTGGAACCTTGATCTATTAGGATTTGGTTTTGAAAATCTTTCTGGACATCTTGAGGCAAAATGACCAATCTTATTGCAGTTAAAACATTTAAAAGGTAATTTTCCTTCATACTTACCGGATCCTCTTGGCATTCTCTTTGCAATGAGGGCTCCAAGTTGAGCAGTTTCTATTTCTTCTTCTTCCAGGTCTTTTCTTGCTTTTCCATACCATGACAAATTCCTTGATGAGTTCTCTCCTAGATCAAATCCTTGTTTACCTTTCACAGAGGCACTGGCTTTGAATGCAGATTCAGTTTTGGGGGGATCATCTCCAAATTTGGTCATTTCAAAAGCAGCCAGTTTGCAAGCCAATTGGTCTCTTGTGATAGTTGCATGGGATCTGAATTCATCAATGGCAGCAACCTTGATTTTGTAAGAGGCAGGAAGGGATCTGAGAATCTTACCAACAATCTCATTTTCATCCAAGACTCCACCAGAATTTCTAATTCCACAAACCAACTCATTCACTCTTGGCATAAAAGTGGTAATATTTTCATCATCTCTCATCTTTAGTTTTTCAAATTTCCCTTTTAGACTCTGTAACCTTGCACATTTAACATACTCATCTCCTTCATGCAGAAGTTCTAGTTTAATCCAGATCTCATAGGCAGTTGGTAGGTTAATACAATTTAAGAGCTCTAAGTCAGTTAATGTGCTTAGAAGAGCCTCTTTGGTCTGCAAATTGTTTTCAGCATCTGTGATTTCATTTCGGGTTGTCGAACCACCCTGTGGAGGTACATACGCTTTTGAGGCCATGGACTAGTACACCTTTCCCATACACTGCAAGTGACATTTCATGCGACCTTTCCAAAGAGAAAAGTTGGTTCCATCAAACTTTAGACTATCCTTCTTATATGACAACATCCTAGATCTCCTCAAGCGGTTAAGCTCCTTTTAGAGGAACTTAACTCTGATACCAATTGTTAGACTTAGGGCATACAAGTGAGAGGGGGGGTGAATCAGTTGTGCGAAACTTTCTCATTTTTAAACACTTGAATCTTCTTTAGTGATTAGAATAATATTAATCATGAACCATAATGCATTCAAATCAAAAGCAGAAACATATCAACACATATGACACCAAGATTTTGATGTGGAAAACCCGGTTAAGGGAAAAACCATGGGGTGATTAACCCAAGAATGTATTCTCTGTTAGAAGAATAGAAAGAACAAAATGGCACATGCCAATTAAGGCTCACTGCCCGAGCACACTGCTCACAAGAGGCTCACTGCCTACAAGAGACACACTGTCTACAAAGAAATAAGTATCACCTTTATGAACTGGAAAATAGCATCTTCACCATGCTTGAATCAGTTCCATTTAAGCCCAAAAACTTCTACTCTGCCTTTCGCACTTCTCCTCGCTATCACCCACTTATCACCGCAAGACACACTTCACAATGAATTTACAAACCCTTATTTATACAAGACATCGACTTAGGAACAATCATCTAAGTCAGAAAACATCTACAAGAACATCCGCAAGACGTGTAATACATCCAGTCAGCCAGTCTCAAGAAGAACACTAATATCCATGGTTATTCTTCAAATGCAAACTCTAACTTCAATGCGGACCACCAACATTAAATGGACATGATCCAACGATCATCATAACCTTCCCTGAATCACCAAGAACATCCGCACTTCATCATCCTACTGGAATTCTTCTCTCCTTCATCCAGAGCTACAAGAACATAGTCTGTCATCACTGTCACAAATGAATAGGCTCTTCTGGACCTTCAACCCATGAACTAATCTAATTAATACTTCACAGGGATGTCCTCAACACTTCCTCAGATTCGCAGAATGGGATAATAAAATACCATATCTCACCAGACCTATCTGTGGCACTCTGTCACCTCTAAACACCTGCCAAAACCAATTCTACTTGAGCGACCATAACTTCTTCAGATCTTCATGTGGACCTCTGAAATCTTGACTGGAGCATCTCAAGACTTATATCTACAAACCCTTTAAACCGCATCCTCTGATCCTCAACCTATTGAGGACTTTTACCTTCTTGTCATCACTGTTCTTCATTGTTCCTGATTGAGACTTATTTTCTCAATATCCTCAGCACACAGCTCATCTAATCCTTCTCATTAATGCAACATGAGTATGTTGACATCAATGACAACACCAGTTAAACTCGTAATTGCAACAGATGCCACTAAGTATGAATGATTAAACACCTAATTTTTGGGAAGTATCTGTAAGGCAGATATTAAAAATCCCCTTGATATCCAGTCTTTGGTATATGTTCATGCTGGGCATTCACATGTGTATGTCTATTGACTCCAAGCCCTGGATAGGCACCGATCCAGTCTTGTATTGAGATTGCAACCCAAAGTCTTCAATTTTGCATCCAAACATAAAATCAAACTCAAACTTCATATACAAACCGTTAGGATATTTGAAGTAGTTTTTAGGACTGAAATCCTCTGTCTACAACTGAATATAGGCCCAGAGCTAGCCCCTTTGCACTTATTCCATAGTTTTGGTTTACATAAAAGAGGATTTATCTACTTTGTATCAACATCCAAGTAAGTTCATGTGTATATGTCAAAGATGTTGAATAGGGAATACCCCCCTTGGTTCTGCAGAGCCTAAAGAAGAAGAGGAGATATTTATAGAGTCTATCTCCTATACTTTGGCCCCTGGCCCGGGAACCCAGTTGATCAAATGATGGCTACTTTGTAGGGATGACTGGGAACAAGCATCCAGTCTGGAAAATAACCAACAGAAGGCGAAACAACAAAGGCCCAAAGGTCGAAGTCCAATTGGATGAAGAGAGATAATGAGACTTAGGTAAGAAGACTAAGGCATAGAAAAGAAAAAGGTAGAGGGATGAAGGCCAAAAGCTTGAGGTCTAAAAGTTTGACTTTTCAGAGGTTGGCTTCGTGGCCTTCCTAACTCCTCCAACCACCTAGGAATGTGCCAACTACTTCCGGAGACGCTATTACTACGAAGTGGGTGGCAAAATTCAATGCTTTTAATGCAATTGTTGGGTTCTTGAGGTTTTTGGTGTCTATTTATTTCTCATATGTGTATGTGATGGCAATAAATAATGAATCAAAGCTCTTTTCAAAGGGTTGGTTGCTAAGCCCATTATCTAGTCTGAAGTGCCTTAGGATAGTTTTAGGGCTTCAAATCAAGCTTGTCTAGCTGTTAAAAGGAGGAACATGTTTTGATGCAGTGTAGGAATGAATTGTAAAGCATATTTTATGCATTAGATGTCTCCATGGCCATTTGTAATGATTCAGGGGAGTGTATAATTGAAGTTGTATGTTTTCCTTCACCACATTTGTTGGTGTGATTGTAATAGAGATTTGATGATGTGTGATATCATTTAAATCAATATAAGCTTTGTTTTGAGTCATCTCTTTATTGCAAGTGGGTCATTGCATTTTGGTTCTGGATTATTAAGTATGTCTAATGTATGAAGTATAATATGAGGAATGGATGTAAATACATTTTAGTCTTCTGTTGATGTTGGTTGAGTTCTTTCTTCCCTCTTTAATACTTATGACTTAGTTTCCCAATGGAGTAGGAACTAGTCCATATTGGAGAGGGATCAAACACTTTTTATAAATCAAACAAATATTTCATCTATGGTTCAAGGTAAAAACCATATTTCCTGTGCATGTACATTCGCACAATTGAATCAACTTAATGAGAGGCATGTGCAGCTAGTTTGTCTTGATCTAGTGACAACATTGGGATCAAGTGTACATTGGGTATGGCTATGTATGTTTATTTGTATTTCATTTCATGCCTCTAGGAATATCTCTCCTAGGTCTAGCTGAGCCTAAAGAGCAAAGGAGTTTACCCACTCCTGTTAGTTGGCCAAAATCACCCTTGACTTGTTGATAAACCTCTTTCCATCAACTTGATGACACCCCTGGCCTTGGTGATTGTGAAATGTTTTAGGGTTTGGGGTGCAACTATTTTGGGTCCCAACAAAATGGTTCCATTGTTGGGGAACTATTTATCTTGGTTTAGATTTTGAAGATCTTGCAACGTAGTCACTGAAAAAGTGTGCAATTGTTGCCTAGTGCAGTTTGTTGTTGCGGGTAAGTTGGTAGCCTTTCAACTTACACCAACAAACTGGCGCCTATATAATCCTAGGTTAAAATCATTTGAAGACTCTATTGGTGAGATGAACCCAGAATCTATTCATGTCCTTGAAGATCAGTCACACTTCAAGGATTTCCTCTTTCATAGAGGTGGCGACTCTACTATCAAAGAACTAAAGTTTGCTTGCTACTATTCTTGTTGTTGGTGGTGATTTGAATGCTCTATATCGGTGTGTGACAACTGGTAAAAATAAAGGTACATGGTTTTCTTCCCGACCTTTAAAATTTGTTGTTCCTATCATGTTGAAGGAATAAATTTGTATGCCTTAGTTTACTGCCCTGCATTATAGAATGTTTTAGTCATGGCCAATTGGTATGAATATGGATGCCCTAGGGATGTTCCTTCATGTGAGTCTTCCTATGTCTTAGACCCTAGAAAATATATTGGTGTGGATTCTTGTGACCATCCTAGAAATGCATATTCCAGTCATGGCTCTGCACGTTATACAAACCAAAACCTAAATGCACCCATGCAAAATAATAATGACTTAGCAATGCAGCAATATGAAATTGAAAAGATCAAATAGTTTCTAGAGTCATTATTGCAGCAAGAAGAAGAAATAGAAAATCAGATTAGGTTGTTAGAGTCTAGGATGCACTCCAATGCATTCCCTTATGCCCTAAAAAATTAGTTGGGCCAGTCCCCTGCTCCTCCCTTAGATTCTATATATGATCAGCTAGATCTTTCATGGGTTGATTACAAAACAATGAGTATACCAACCAAGGTATACAAACAGTTGCCTAAGTTTAATGGGTATGATATCTGGGAAGGGGACACACATGTTGATGTATTTTTAGAATTCATGGATGAGCATCATTTTGAGGATGAAGACATGTGGATGAGGTTCTTTGTTAGGTCCTTACATTGAAAGGCAAGAGAATGGTTTCAAATTTTTCTAGGGCAGTCCTTTGCCTCATGGAACGAACTTATGGCAGCATTTGAAAATGAATTTGCCAAAGGTCTTGACCCTGTTGATCTTGTCATAGAGCTAGAAAAAAATAGAAGACAAGAGGGAGAGTCAAGAAAGGATTTTGGTCACAGGTTTGTTGTTTCACTTTCTAATATTCCAAATGATTTTAGACCTAACATTCCTTCTTGCATTGATTTGTTTTTCAAAGCATATGAAACTAGATTGAGTTATGTGCAGGAAGATTGGAAGATAACAAGTATGTAGTAGGAATATTTATCCTTAGACTCTGTTAGGTCTCAAAAATGTAGGTTACAAGTCCTAAGAGGATGCCAAGCTCTATGATCAAACTTGCAACATTTTTGAAGTAACAAAACAGAGTTAACCTATATGGTTGATGACTCCCTACACTTCAGGTTTTGCTAGACCTAGGTAGGTGAACCTCACTAATGAAGTAGAATAAATGGATGTGTGATTTTGGTTAAGTTGATGGATCTACCCACAGTGGCAAGTGATGTAGAATAGATTAAGGCTTGCTAACTACTTCTACTCCTAATATTAAGATCTGAAATATGATTGTTTGAATAGGATTTTGTGTAATTCTAAAATCAAATGGATATGACCAGTACCTACTTCTATTGGGCTAATAGAGTCAGTGGATGAGTTAATGGAAACATATGTATATGATAGGCAGGTCTATTTAGCAGCTTAACTCTATCCTATTGGGCACATAAATGTTTGCACCTTATGTAAATGTACAGGTTTGTAAGTTACTATACTCTTCTTAATAATCCTAATGATATTCTCCCATGTTACTGTGAACAATTGAAAGGAAGTTTTTAATTCTAGCAAGAAGGAAACCTAACCAAAATTGTTTCGTTGAAATAGTTTTAACTCTTGGCAGAGACCAATGAACTTAACAACTTGGAAGGAATTAAATCAACTTCCTACAAAAACTAATCAATTGGGACACACTGAATTAGCAAATGTGACTAGATAAATTAAATATATCCTTAATATAATAATTTAAATAACATGAGAAAACCATTCTGGAGATAGAATAGTAGCATATAAGCATGAATGTCAACACAACAAGTGAACACTAAAATAGATCACCATTTAAGAATTTTCTGCTCCATAATATTGCTTCAAATAATATGTATTATAACATTTTCTGATATGGAATGGATGGGTGAATGGATGTAATTTGTCTTCTACTGGTGATCTAACCTACTGCCGATGATTCCTCTTTTGGTTTTATCTGGCATATATAGTCTGTGATTTTAGGGTTATAACCCTTTATTTCTTCCGTTGCAACCTTTGGTATATCTTTTCATTTAGTTAATCGCCTTCAAGAAAATTAGAATATCTTAATTTTACCTTTGTATCTCGGCAAAATTAATTGCAATTAGTTATAATCCTTCTTAAGTTGGCAACTTTATTTCCACCCAAAAAATTTCTTCAAGTAAAATGGCTATCCATTGGGAAAAATATTTTGCCATTGTAGTATCAAAAAAATATCCCTCATTAGGGTTTGTCTTCATTTTGTCTATATTTCATTCTTCATTTAATTAATCTTCCTAGAATTCATATTCTCATGAAAATAATTTTCCAATGTGAATAACAACTATTGTTATATCCTTTTGTTCATATTTTCACCCAATCCGGAAAACATATTTTACTCTTCAGATAAGAAACAATTACTCACAAAATCTTATTTTTAATTAACGGCCTTGTGAAAATATTTCACATCTTTAGTGAAAATATCTTATCTTTGTATTTTACATTATTGATTATATTCCTCCTCTGTTTTGTGAAAATCCATATGATCCCTAGTTAAATTCATAAAGACAGCAATGTCAAAATCCACCTTATCACAATGATCCTGCACAAGGCCATGTGAGGAAGCCTCCATAACACATACTTCAACCCCGTTATAAACCATCTTTGCCATCAGCTTTTTTCATGTTCAAAGCATCAGGAGTGGTAAGAGAAGCTTTTGGCTTAAAATTAACATGAATGTAGTAATTAATGGTACGAAGTAATCCTATTTTCAGACCCATGGTCTCGAACATGCTCTTAATCAGGTAAGTAGTAGTGGTTTCACATTCATCCCTATTATTCCCATCACAGTTAATTTCTGTGATGGATTTTTGTAAAAGGATGCTGCAAGTGCTCGAAGAATAGAATTCCTATCTTCCACTGTTATCGTAGCCTAAACACCCTCAACCCCTTGTATGGAGATCTCTTCACTAACAATCATAGCCAAGGCTCCTCTCTTAACAACTTCATTTAGGTAAATGTGTCCATTGGTTGATGAACCTGTGTAGCATATGAACAGATCCCCCTTATTTACTTCTTGTGAATCATGTTGGATGCCTGTGAACACCACTTCCAAATCTTCATCAACAGACACTGGAATGATTTCGGCCTCATCCAGCAACTTAGCAAGAGTCATGGAAAATTTTGGCTCAAGATTCTAAGACTCGGGGTCATCCAGGAGATCCAATTCGTCAGACAGCGAAAATGAGATGTGTATTAAAAGCTTTGTGCATTTTCAAACTGTCTCCTTCATCAGAGTAACTCACTTAGTCGGGGTGATCTAAAAAACTCACTTCAATCACACATGTCTGTCTAATACAATTACTATCTTGACTTATCGGTGAGAGTTAAGGTGATTCTTGCTGAAAAGTATCTATCAGCGAGAGGCATAAGATCAGTGTGATCTAAAAATTTTGCTCTGACTAGCTCACTTAGGCCGATGAGCAATATTAGGGTTTTTGCCTTTGTATATCTACTAGGGTAAGATGTCAATTACTAGATGAACCATGACATTGAGATACAGTAGATGAGGCATTACTTTTTGCTAACCGATTCATGGGTGTAGCACCTACTGATCCATCATCGATTGGGTTGACATTTAATGGCTGACCTGCTGAATCAGAAACTCCACTTTTGGGCTTCCTCAATTTCAATGTTTTGGCTCCAGAAGTCAATGGTCATGCTGAGTTAGAACTTTCAGATGATTGAGTAGGTGGGATTGCATTTAGAAGAACTACACCAGCATGAGCTTGTTTGAGAGCACCAACATCATTTGTACCATCTTCACACATCAACATCATCCTTCCCACCATCTTAAGAGTAGAAAAAACCTTGACATAAAGGATGACTAATAGTAAGGTATTTGTGTGTTGCAACATCATGAAACAATTCCCACCTATGCAAAGGTCATGGGAAACTGACAATTCCTCCACTTCATTTTCCCCGTAAGGAATTTTCACCATCTGATTAGGAGAAATTCATTCAAACCCATCATTTTTCTTTATTGGAGTTAAGATCAATGTAGGCTGTGAAACAATGTGAGCTTGACTAGCAACATGACAAGTTGTCAAAGCCTGATCGCTAGTAATCATCACCAAGTCATGTGATGATGCTTTAAGTTCCGTAAGTACACCGATAGAATCAAAACGAACGAGACGATTAAAGACCACAAATCCTACAAAGTTAAGCCTACTCTCAACAATTTCTCTTGCTAAATGCCAACTTCATGTTGCATTACTGATTTCAATTTAATCCATGAGCACTTCAATTTTATCAACACTAACTTTAGATTTTCTTACCCAGTTCAAGTTTATCAACGTCAATTTATTCATCGTATCATTCCTAGCTGCATGTTTCGTTACCGATTTATTATTTGCCAATTTCATTTTTCTATACTCATTGCAATTTAATAGATGCCCATTTCAATTTTATCATTATCAACTTAATCTTTTATTAACAAATGCAGTTTTATCATTGCCAATTTTCCATTCCATACTGTCAACTTCATGTTTCATTATCCACCCTAACTTTACTGCTGCCAATTAAGGTTTCATTAATCTTTTGACATTAAATTAGGTATTCACCAATTGATACTGTAGTTTTGGCAATGTTTTTGTGGTAGATTAGGACTGGTTTTCAGTCTTATCATAAATGGGTAGTAAAAGTGATCTTTTACCAAAATTGTCATATCTCTGGTTAAACCAATTTGATTAGAGGGCATACCTATTTCTCTGAGCCTCACCAACAACCATCTCAGGAAGATACTTGTATGCAAGAGCAAGAACTCAGGACCCTTGATAGTTGGCACACATATGAATTTGAGTCCTACATTCTACATCATATACAAGGTAAGAATGAAGTTGTCTGTGGTATTCTGAAAGTTCTATAACCCTTTGTGCAAACTGTTCAATGTTTATCAAATCAATGGGTGAAATGTCATGCCCTATGGAAACCTTTGCAACCTCTATTATATCTTTAGCTTTGTCTTCATCTCTAGTTATATCAACCAATTCAGTTAAGGCATCATCTGATAAAGTAGATTTGTTTTTCACAAATTTTACAACTCTTGCATATATATAGTTGTCATTAACAATCTCTGCTAACTCTGAAAAATGCCCTGAGTACTACTCCAATGTGCATCTAAACTGAAAAATTGAACTAGGTTGTCATCAAAATCCTTTTTCTGACATATTTACATAGTGATCAAATAGGTCAAGTAGCACTCATAATTGGCTTAAAAGAGTGGTCAAATGATCCCCTGAAGTTATGAAAACGCATAGGCACGTAGAGTTTTGACCCAAGAATTCAAAGCATCAAATTGATTGGAAGAACTCATCCCAGTGTGCAAGATATAATTGTTCAAAGTAGCCCACTTGGCCTTTTCTGCAATTGCACATTTGAAAAACATTATTAGGGCTCACCAACTTGCAATTTTGAAAAACCATCAAATATCTTCATGGGAGGCTGCAATTGGAGGATTTGGTTCATTTAGGCTTCATTAGAGAGTGTCCAAGAGGATTTTCCACCAATCACCTTTCTTCATCAAATATTTAGGGCCAAAGTTGACCTCTCTCGATGTGAAAACTATGAAATCAGGGCTAAGTGCATTTGCTTTTCATTTTGAAAAAATAGCAAACGATGTGTTGAAGCCTTGAAACTGGACATAGAAGTAAATTTTCATAAGATGAATAAGGAACACCAACCAGTTTATCAGGATCATCATTCAACAACTAGATATTAGCCTCCAAAATTGGCTTCCTGGGCTGTTTTCACATTGTGCTGGTAGCAAATTTTACCAGAACCCTTCAACTTGACTCCTCAAAACTCAGTCAAACCTTGTCATAGGAAGCTATAATCAGTCATGCACACTCACATATGACAGATGAACATGCTTGCAAAGTGATTTTGCATGAAATTGAGTAGGATTAAAATTGTGGCTCTCCAAATAGGCTCCTCAGACATGTTCTTCAAGTGTATTTCTGGGTATTGAAATTGACTTTTTCACATGAGAACCTTTTTTTTTTTGCAAAATTTGGTATGAATTTTTAGGTCCCAACAGTGGCTCTGTCTGGGGATGTATGCCCCTTGCGGGCATAGCAAGATCCCAGATCTCTGGGGAGTAGACCAGTGCCTACTCCATTGGGCAATAGAGTCCAAATGTTACTTTTGCCCTAAAATGATATGGTTTGAAAAAAACCACACCATAACTAATTGTTCAATGCCACCAGAATAAAGAAAAAGCCAAATTTTCCTCTGTCAAAAATCTGATTTTCATCACGCTGTAGTGAAGCCAATCTGCTAATATTTTTAAAATTTATCTAATTCAATGCATTCGTATCTTTGATCAATTTTCCATGCTCAATGTTGCTAGTATATTTTTCCTCATTGTGCAGCTAAAAGTCAAGTATAATATAAACAATCTCATCTCTATGTGATATATTTTTGCTACATGAAGAGTATCCCTCTTCAATGCAACATTTTTCATTATTCTTCTTACTGTCATGCATTGTGAATTGACCCCCTGGCTGATCTAAAAAATGGGAGTGCTCATTGTTCTCTTCATCATCATCAAAATAATCAATTGTGCTCATTTCATCATATGACTTCCCTTCATTTATGGACTCATCATCGGCATTATCAGCATATTCACTTTCCTGACTGTCTGAAAGTATTTCATCCTCTTCATACAATGGGTTTGAATACACATGAAATTCATGTTTCAGCACACGCTGGTAAAATGTAATCTGATCTTCTTCTATCTCTTCATCATACAATAGGTTTGAAAAATTTTGAAAATCATTTTCAGATATGTACACTTCCTCTTCATCAAGATTTTTTCCTCTTTGTTGAAAATAATCATCCTCTTCCTCCCCAAACTGTTGATTCATATATTGTGGTGGGTGGGTTGGGACAACAAAAGAATCTGTATTTTGAAGATTGCTCTCATCTCTTGATATACCATATGCCATTTCATTAGTTGGAATATGTTGTAGCTCCAAATGTGGTGTAAAAATATTTTGTTGCATATGATATCCATATGGGGGCTTATGGTAAGCATTTTGTTGGGTGGGTTGATGAGAGTGCACATTCTGATGTGACATATGCAGGTGGTGATATTGTGGGGCATACTATTGTCCTAGTGGTGGATAGTATTGGGGAATGTTACTTGCACTTATAGGCTGGGGCCTTTGTGGTGGCATATTATGCTGGATAGGGTTACAGTATGCACTGTGAGGTATTCTTGAGGTACATGGAGCATATGTATTCTGAGAGGGCTCATGTGAATTGATATTACCACCTTGTGGAGGGACATATTTTGGTGGTTTTGATGCCTGGATGTCTGATTGTGCTAATTGTCTATCCAATTCTTGGCTTTCTCATATTAATTGTAGTCTCCTGAGTTGCCATCTTTGCCATTCTAGATGGACTTCAATCTCTTGGTTAGACATACTATCAAAATCAATGATAGTGTGATCAACAAACCCCTCTTGATTTTCTTCCATCCGTTCCTCCAATTCATTTGCCTTTTGAGGTTCTTTTCCATAAGGAGATCCATGCTTGTCTATCATCCTTTTCTTAGGACTCTCTTGGAACAAAGATCTTCTTCCATTCACTGTTGGATAATATTAAAATCTTTTCAGAGTCGCCACCTACTTTTCATGAGTAGGAAAATGATTATGTCTTTCCAAGTCCTTGCTAGTAGAGTTACCACATTGTTATTCGAATTCAAAATTTTATTGAATTTGTGATAAGATGATCTTCAATCAAATTTCTTAAAAGGTGTCCTGAGTAGAGTTGCCAATTCTATTAGGTCTCAAAAATGCAGGTTACAAGTCCTAAGAGGATGTCAGGCTCTATAATAAAACTTGCAACAATTTTGAACTAACAAAATGGAGTGAACCTATATGGTTGATGACTCCCTGCACTTCAGGTTCTGCTAGACCTAGGCGGGTGAACCTCACTAATGAAGCAGATTAAATGGATGTGTGATTTTGGTTAAGTTGATGGATCTACTGATAGTGGAAAGTGATGTGCAATAGATGAAGGCTTGCTAACTACTTCTACTCCTAATATTAAGATCTGAAATATGACTATTTGAATAGGATTTTGTGAAATTCTAAAATGAAATGGATATGACCAGTGCCTACTTTTGTTGGGCTAATAGAGTTAGTAGATGAGTTAATGGAAATAGATGTATATGATAGGTAGCTCTATTTAGTAGTTTAACTCTATCGTTTTGGGCACATGAAATGTTTGCACCTTATGCAAACGTGCAAGTCTATAAGTTACTATACTCTTCTTAATAATCCTAATGATATTCTCCCATATTACTATGAACAACTAAAAGGAAGTTTTTAATTCTGGCAAGAAAGAAACCTAACCAAAATTGTTTCGTTGAAAGGGTTTTAACTCCTGGCAGAGACCAATGAACTTAACAACTTGGAAGGAATTAAATCAACTCCTTATAGAAACCAATCAATTGGGACACACCGAATCAACAAATGTGACCAGATAAATTAAATATATCCTTAATATAATAATTTAAATAACATGAGAAAACCACTCTAGAGACAACACAGTAGCATATAAGCATGAATATCAACACAACAAGTGAACACTGAAATAGATCACCGTTTAAGAATTTTCTGCTCCATAATATTGCTTCAAATAAAATGTATTATAACATTTTCTAATATGGAATGGATGGGTGAATGGATGTAATTTGTCTTCTACTGGTGATCTAACCTACTACTATTGATCTTGATCTAACCTACTGCTGATGATTCCTCTTTTGGTTTTATCTGGCATATATAGTCTATGATTTTAGGGTTATAACCCATTATTTCTTCCATTACAACCTTTGGTATATCATTTCGTTTAGTTAATTGCCTTCAGGCAAATTAGAATATCTTAATTTTCCCTTTGTATCTCGGCAAAATTAATTGCAATTAGTTATAATCCTTCTTAAGCTAGCAACTTTATTTCCACCCAAAAATGTTCTTAAGTAAAATGACTATCCATTGGGAAAAATATTTTTCTGTTGTAGTATCAAGAAAATATCCCTCATTATGGTTTGTCTTTATTTTGTCTATATTTCGTTCTTCATTTAATTAATATTCATGGCATTCATATTCTTGTGAAAATAATTTTCCAATGTGAATAACAACTATTGTTATATCCTTTTGTTCATATTTTCACCCAATCCAGAAAACATATTTTACTCTTCGGGTAAGAAACAATTACTCACTCACAAAATCTTATTTTTAATTAACAGCCTTGTGAAAATATTTCACATCTTTAGTGAAAATATCTTATCTTTGTATTTTATATTATTGATTATATTCCTCCTTTGTTTTGTGAAAATCCATATGATCCCTAGTTAAATTCATAAACATAGCAATATCAAAATCCACCTTATCCCAATGATCTTGCACGAGGCCATGTGAGGAAGCCTCCATAATACATACTTTAGCCCCATTATAAACCATCTTTGCCATCAATTTTTTGCATGTTCAAAGCATCAGGAGTGGTAAGAGAAGCCTCCAGCTTAAGATTGTCATGAATGTAGTAATTAATGGTACGAAGTAATCCTATTTTCAGACCCATGGTCTCGAACATGCTCTTAATCAGGTAAGTAGTAGTGGTTTCCCATTCGTCCTAGTTATTCCTATCACAGTTAATTTCTGTGATGGATTTTTGTAAAAGGATGCTGCAAGTCCTAAAAGAATAGCATTCCCATCTTCCACCATTATCATAGCCTTAACACCCTCAGCCCCTTGTATAGAAATCTCTTCACTAACAATCATAGCCAAGGCTCCTCTCTTAACAGCTTCAATCAAGTAAATGTGTCCATTGGTTGATGAACCTGTGCAACATACGAACAGATCCCCTTTATTTACTTCTTGTGAATCATGTTGGATGCCTATGATCACCACTTCCAAATCTTCATCAACAGACACTGGAATGATTCTAACCTCATCTAGTAGCTCAGCAAGAGTCATGGAAAATTTTGGCTCAACAATCTGAGGCTTGGGGTCGTCCAGGAGATCCAATTCGTCAGATAGAGCAAATGAGATGTGTCTTAAAAGCTTTGTGCATTTTCAAACCGTCTCATTCATCAGAGTAACTCACTTAGTCGAGGTGATCTAAAAAACTCACTTCGATCACACATGACTATCTGATACAATTACTATCTTGACTTATCGATGAGAGTTCAAGTGATTCTTTTTGAAAAGTATCTAACGACAAGAGGCATAAGATCGGTGTGATCTAAACATTTTTCTCTGACTAGCTTACTTAGGCAGGTCTATTTAGCAGCTTAACTCTATCCTATTGGGTACATAAATGTTTGCACCTTATGTAAACGTACAGATCTATAAGTTACTATACTCTTCTTAATAATCCTAATGATATTCTCCCATATTACTGTGAACAATTGAAAGGAAGTTTTTAATTCTAACAAGAAGGAAACCTAACCAAAATTGTTTCATTGAAACAGTTTTAACTCTTGGCAGAGACCAATGAACTTAACAACTTGGAAGGAATTAAATCAACTTCTTATTAAAAACAATCAATTGGGACACACTGAATTAGCAAATGTGACTAGATAAATTAAATATATCCTTAATATAATAATTTAAATAACATGAGAAAACCACTCTAGAGATAGAACAGTAGCATATAAGCATGAATGTCAACACAACAAGTGAACACTAAAATAGATCACCGTTTAAGAATTTTTTGCTCCATAATATTGCTTCAAATAATATGTATTATAACATTTTCTGATATGGAATGGATGGGTGAATGGATGTAATCTGTCTTCTACTGGTGATCTAACCTACTACTATTGATCTTGATCTAACCTACTGCCGATGATTCCTCTTTTGGTTTTATCTGGCATATATAGTCTGTGATTTTAGGGTTATAACCCTTTATTTCTTCCGTTGCAACCTTTGGTATATCTTTTCATTTAGTTAATCGCCTTCAAGCAAATTAGAATATCTTAATTTTACCTTTGTATCTAAGCAAAATTAATTGCAATTAGTTATAATCCTTCTTAAGTTGGCAACTTTATTTCCACCCAAAAATGTTCTTCAAGTAAAATGGCTATCCATTGGGAAAAATATTTTGCCATTGTAGTATCAAAAAAATATCCCTCATTAGGGTTTGTCTTCATTTTGTCTATATTTCATTCTTCATTTAATTAATCTTCCTAGAATTCATATTCTCATGAAAATAATTTTCCAATGTGAATAACAACTATTGTTATATCCTTTTGTTCATATTTTCACCCAATCCAGAAAACATATTTTACTCTTCGGATAAGAAATAATTACTCACAAAATCTTATTTTTAATTAACGGCCTTGTGAAAATATTTCACATCTTTAGTGAAAATATCTTATCTTTGTATTTTATATTATTGATTATATTCCTCCTCTGTTTTGTGAAAATCCATATGATCCCTAGTTAAATTCATAAAGACAGCAATGTCAAAATCCACCTTATCACAATGATCCTGCACAAGGCCATGTGAGGAAGCCTCCATAACACATACTTCAACCCCATTATAAACCATCTTTGCCATCAGCTTTTTCATGTTCAAAGCATCAGGAGTGGTAAGAGAAGCGTTTGGCTTAAAATTGACATGAATGTAGTAATTAATGGTACAAGTAATCCTATTTTCAGACCCATGGTCTCGAACATGCTCTTAATCAAGTAAGTAGTAGTGGTTTCACATTCATCCCTATTATTCCTATCACAGTTAATTTCTGTGATGGATTTTTGTAAAAGGATGCTGCAAGTGCTCGAAGAATACAATTCCTATCTTCCACCGTTATCGTAGCCTAAACACCCTCAACCCCTTGTATGGAGATCTCTTCACTAACAATCATAGCCAAGGCTCCTCTCTTAACAAATTCATTTAGGTAAATGTGTCCATTGGTTGATGAACCTGTGTAGCATACGAATAGATCCCCCTTATTTACATCTTGTGAATCATGTTGGATGCCTGTGGTCACCACTTCCAAATCTTCATCAGCAGACACTGGAATGATTTCAGCCTCATCCAGCAACTCAGCAAGATTCATGGAAAATTTTGGCTCAAGATTCTAAGGCTCGGGGTCATCCAGGAGATCCAATTCGTTAGACAGAGAAAATGAGATGTGTCTTAAAAGCTTTGTGCATTTTCAAACCGTCTCCTTCATCAGAGTAACTCACTTAGTCGGGGTGATCTAAAAAACTCGCTTCAATCACACATGTCTGTCTAATACAATTACTATCTTGACTTATCGGTGAGAGTTCAAGTGATTCTTGCTGAAAAGTATCTATCGGCGAGAGGCATAAGATCAGTGTGATCTAAAAAATTTTCTCCGACTAGCTCACTTAGGCCGATGAGCAATATTAGGGTTTCTGCCTTTGTATATCTGCTAGGGTAAGATGTCAATTACTAGATGAACCATAACATTGAGATACAGTAGATGAGGCATTACTTTTTGCTAACCGATTCATGGGCGTAGAACCTACTGATCCATCATCGATTGGGTTGACATTTAATGGCTAACCTGCTGAATTAGAAACTCCACTTTTGGGCTTCCTCGATTTCAATGTTTTGGCTCCAGAAGTCAATGGTCATGCTGAGTTAGAACTTTCAGATGATTGAGTAGGTGGGATTGCATTTAGAAGAACTACACCAGCATGAGCTTGTTTGAGAGCACCAACATCATTTGTACCATCTTCACACATCAACATCATCCTTCCCACCATCTTAAGAGTAGAAAAAACCTTGACATAAAGGATGACTAATAGTAAGGTATTTGTGCATTGCAACATCATGAAACAATCCCCACCTATACAAAGGTCGTGGGAAACTAATAGTTCCTCCACTTCATTTTCCCCGTAAGGAATTTTCACCATCTGATTAGGAGAAATTCATTCAAACCCATCATTTTTCTTTATTGGAGTTAAGATCAATGTAGGCTGTGAAACAATGTGAGCTTGACTAGCAACATGACAAGTTGTCAAAGCCTGATCGCTAGTAATCATCACCAAGTCATGTGATGATGCTTTAAGTTCCGTAAGTACACCGACAGAATCAAAACGAACGAGACGATTAAAGACCACAAATCCTACAAAGTTAAGCCTACTCTCAACAATTTCTCTTGCTAAATGCCAACTTCATGTTGCATTACTGATTTCAATTTAATCCATGAGCACTTCAATTTTATCAACACTAACTTTAGATTTTCTTACCCAGTTCAAGTTTATCAACGTCAATTTATTCATCGTATCATTCCTAGCTGCATGTTTCGTTACCGATTTATTATTTGCCAATTTCATTTTTCTATACTCATTGCAATTTAATAGATGCCCATTTCAATTTTATCATTATCAACTTAATCTTTTATTAACAAATGCAGTTTTATCATTGCCAATTTTCCGTTCCATACCGTTAGCTTCATGTTTCATTATCCACTCTAACTTTACCATTGCCAATTAAGGTTTCATTAATCTTTTGACATTAAATTAGGTATTCACCAATTGATACTGTAGTTTTGGCAATGTTTTTGTGGTAGATTAGGACTAGTTTTAAGTCTTATCATAAATGGGTAGTAAAAGTGATCTTTTACCAAAATTGTCATATCTCTGGTTAAACCAATTTGATTAGAGGGAATAACTATTTCTCTGAGCCTCAGCAACAACCATCTCAGGAAGATACTTGTATGAAAGAGCAAGAACTCAGAACTTTTAACGAGTATAATGCTTTTAAGTATCCACATATCTAGGGGGTGAAATTAACAGTCTCTCCTAAATCGTTCTAGGTGCATCCTTTACAAAAGCAAAAATAAATTATTCTTCCTGAATTTGTGCTACAACAGCCATTCATTTCAAGTGAGATGCAAAATGATGCCTTTGTAATATCTGCACAGGTTGCCCATTTGTTTTTAATGACATGTTTATGGCATGAGAAGAGAGATCTTACATGATGCCAAATGGCCTTAGAGAATCCTTTCTATATTTGTTGTCTCCCATATAGCTTTTTCCATTATCATAAGTATTGGGATCACCTTAATAGTTGGCACACATATGAATTTGAGTCCTACATTCTACATAAGATACAAGGTAAGAATGAAGGTGCCTCTGGTATTCTGAAAGTTCTATAACCCTTTGTGCAAACTGTTCAATGTTTATCAAATCAATGGGTGAAATGTCTTGCCCTATGGAAACCTTTGCAGCCTCTATTTTATCTTTAGCTTTGTCTTCATCTCTAGTTATATCAACCAATTCAGTCAAGGCATCATCTGATAAAGTTGATTTGTTTTTCACAAATTTTACAACTATTGCATATATATAGTTGTCATTAACAATCTCTGCTAACTCTGAAAAATGCCCTGAGTACAACTCCAATGTGCATCTAAACTAAAAAATTGAACTAGGTCGTCATCAAAATCATTTTTCTGACATATTTACACAGTGATCAAATAGGTCAAGTAGCACTCAGAATTGGCTTAAAAGAGTGGTCAAATGATCTCCTGAAGTTATGAAAACGCATAGGCACGTAGAGTTTTGACCCAAGAATTTAGTGCATCAAATTGATTGGAAGAACTCATCCCAATGTGCAAGATATAATTGTTCAAAGTAGCCCACTTGGCCTTTTCTATAATTGCACATTTGAAAAACCTTATTAGGGCTCACCAACTTGCAATTTTGAAAAACCATCAAATCTCTTCATGGGAGGCTGTAATTGGAGGATTTGGTTCATTTAGGCTTCATTAGAGAGTGTGCAAGAGGATTTTCCACCAATCACCTTTCTTCATCAAATATTTACGACCAAAGTTGACCTCTCTAGATGTGAAAACTGTGAAATCAGGGCTAAGTGCATTTGCTTTTCATTTTGAAAAAATAGCAAACGATGTGTTGGAGCCTCAAAACTGGACATAGAAGTAGATTTTCATAAGATGAATAAGGAACACCAACTAGTTTATCAGGATCATCATTCAACTACTAGATATTAGCCTCCAAAATTCGCTTCCTGGGTTGTTTTCACATTGTGCAGGTAGCAAATTTTACCAAAACCCTTCAACTTGACTCCTCAAAACTCAGTCAAACCTTGTCATAGGAAGCTGTAATCAGTCATGCACACTCACATATGACAGATGAACATGCGTACAAAGTGATTTTGCATGAAATTGAGCAGGATTAAAATTGTGGCTCTCCAAATAGGCTCCTCAGACATGTTCTTCAGGTGTATATCTGGGTATTGAAATTGACTTTTTCACATGAGAACCTTTTTTTTTAAAAAATTTGGTATGAATTTTTAGGTCCCAATAGTGGCTCTGTCTGGGGATGTATGCCCCTTGTGGGCATAGCAAGATCCCAGATCTCTGGGGAGTAGACCAGTGCCTACTCCATTGGGCAATAGAGTCCAAATGTTACTTTTACCCTAAAATGATATGGTTTGAAAAAAACCACACCATAACTGATTGTTCAATGCCACCAGAATAAAGAAAAAGCCAAATTTTCCTCTGTCAAAAATCTGATTTTCATCACGCTGTAGTGAAGCCAATCTGCTAATATTTTAAAATTTACCTAATTGAATGCATTCATATCTTTGATCAATTTTCCATGCTCAATGTTGCTAGTATATTTTTCCTCATTGTGCAGCTAAAAGTCAAGTATAATCTAAAAAATCTCATCTCTATGTGATATATTTTTGCTACATGAAGAGTATCCCTCTTCAATGCAACATTTTTCATTATTCTTCTTACTGTCATGCATTGTGAATTGACCCCCTGGCTGATCTAAAAAATGGGAGTGCTCATTGTTCTCTTCATCATCATCAAAATAATCAAGTGTGCTCATTTCATCATATGACTTCCCTTCATTTATGGACTCATCATCAGCATTATCAGCATATTCACTTTCCTGACTGTCTGAAAGTATTTCATCCTCTTCATACAATGGGTTTGAATACACATGAAATTCATGTTTTGACACACGCTGGTAAAATGTCATCTGATCTTCTTCTATCTCTTCATCATACAATAGGTTTGAAAAATTTTGAAAATCATTTTCAGATATGTACACTTCCTCTTCATCAAGAGTTTTTCCTCTTTGTTGAAAATAATCATCCTCTTCCTCCCCAAACTATTGATTCATATATTGCGGTGGGTGGGTTGGGACAACAAAAGAATCTGTATTTTGAAGATTGCTCTCATCTCTTGATATACCATATGCCATTTCATTAGTTGGAATATGTTGTAGCTCCAAATGTGGTGTAAAAATATTTTCCTGCGTATGATATCCATATGGGGGCTTATGGTAAGCATTTTGTTGGGTGGGTTGATGAGAGTGCACATTCTGATGTGACATATGCAGGTGGTGATATTGTGGGGCATACTGTTGTCCTGGTGATGGATAGTATTGGGGAATGTTACTTGCACTTATAGGCTGGGGCCTTTGTGGTAGCATATTATGCTGGATAGGGTTATAGTATGCACTGTGAGGTATTCTTGAGGTACATGGAGCATATGTATTCTAAGAGGGCTCATGTGAATTGATATTACCACCTTGTGGAGGGACATATTTTGGTGGTTTTGATGCCTAGATGTCTGATTGTGCTAATTGTCTATCCAATTCTTGGCTTTCTCGTATTAATTGTAGTCTCCTGAGTTGCCATCTTTGCCATTCTAGATGGACTTCAATCTCTTGGTTAGACATACTATCAAAATCAATGACAGTGTGATCAACAAACCCCTCTTGATTTTCTTCCATCCGTTCCTCCAATTCATTTGCCTTTTGAGGTTCTTTTCCATAAGGAGATCCATGCTTGTCTATCATCCTTTTCTTAGGACTCTCTTGGAACAGAGATCTTCTTCCATTCACTGTTGGATAATATTAAAATCTTTTCAGAGTTGCCACCTACTTTTCATGAGTAGGAAAATGATTATGTCTTTCCAGGTCCTTGCTAGTAGAGTTACCACATTGTTATTCGAATTCAAAATTTCATTGAATCTGTGATAAGATGATCTTCAATCAAATTTATTAAAGGGTGTCCTGAGCAGAGTTGCCAATTCTATTAGGTCTTAAAAATGCAAGTTACAAGTCCTAAGAGGATGCCAGGCTCTATAATAAAACTTGCAATAGTTTTGAACTAACAAAATGGAGTTAACCTATATGGTTGATGACTCCCTGCACTTCAGGTTTTGCTAGACCTAGGCAGGTGAACCTCACTAATGAAGCAGATTAAATGGATGTGTGATTTTGGTTAAGTTGATGGATCTACCCATAGTGGAAAGTGATGTGCAATAGATGAAGGCTTGCTAACTACTTCTACTCCTAATATTAAGATCTGAAATATGACTATTTGAATAGGATTTTGTGAAATTCTAAAATGAAATGGATATGACCAGTGCCTACTTCTGTTGGGCTAATAGAGTTAGTAGATGAGTTAATGGAAATAGATGTATATGATAGGTAGGTCTATTTAGTAGTTTAACTCTATCTTGTTGGGCACATGAAATGTTTGCACCTTATGCAAACATGCAGGTCTGTAAGTTACTATACTCTTCTTAATAATCCTAATGATATTCTCCCATATTACTGTGAACAACTAAAAGGAAGTTTTTAATTCTGGCAAGAAGGAAACCTAACCAAAATTGTTTCGTTGAAAGGGTTTTAACTCCTAGCAGAGACCAATGAACTTAACAACTTGGAAGGAATTAAATCAACTTCTTATAGAAACCAATCAATTGGGACACACCAAATCAACAAATGTGACCAGATAAATTAAATATATCCTTAATATAATAATTTAAATAATATGAGAAACCCACTCTGGAGACAGGATAGTAGCATATAAGCATGAATATCAACACAACAAGTGAACACTGAAATAGATCACCGTTTAAGAATTTTCTGCTCCATAATATTGCTTCAAATAAAATGTATTATAACATTTTCTAATATGGAATGGATGGGTGAATGGATGTAATCTGTCTTCTACTGGTGATCTAACCTACTACTATTGATCTTGATCTAACCTACTGCTGATGATTCCTCTTTTGGTTTTATCTGGCATATATAGTCTATGATTTTAGGGTTATAACCCATTATTTCTTCCATTACAACCTTTGGTATATCATTTCGTTTAGTTAATTGCCTTCAGGCAAATTAGAATATCTTAATTTTCCCTTTGTATCTCGGCAAATTAATTGCAATTAGTTATAATCCTTCTTAAGCTGGCAACTTTATTTCCACCCAAAAATGTTCTTCAAGTAAAATGACTATCCATTGGGAAAAATATTTTTCCATTGTAGTATCAAGAAAATATCCCTCATTAGGGTTTGTCTTCATTTTGTCTATATTTCATTCTTCATTTAATTAATATTCCTGGCATTCATATTCTTGTGAAAATAATTTTCCAATGTGAATAACAACTATTGTTATATCCTTTTGTTCATTTTTCACCCAATCCAGAAAACATATTTTACTCTTCGGGCAAGAAACAATTACTCACTCACAAAATCTTATTTTTAATTAACAGCCTTGCGAAAATATTTCACATCTTTAGTGAAAATATCTTATCTTTGTATTTTATATTATTGATTATATTCCTCCTTTGTTTTGTGAAAATCCATATGATCCCTAGTTAAATTCATAAACATAGCAATATCAAAATCCACCTTATCCCAATGATCCTGCACGAGGCCATGTGAGGAAGCCTCCATAATAAATACTTTAGCCCCATTATAAACCATCTTTGCCATCAATTTTTTGCATGTTCAAAGCATCAGGAGTGGTAAGAGAAGCTTCCAGCTTAAGATTGCCATGAATGTAGTAATTAATGGTACGAAGTAATCCTATTTTCAGACCCATGGTCTTGAACATGCTCTTAATTAGGTAAGTAGTAGTGGTTTCCCATTCGTCTCTGTTATTCCTATCACAATTAATTTATGTGATGGATTTTTGTAAAGGATGCTACAAGTGCTAAAAGAATAGCATTCCCATCTTCCACCATTATCGTATCCTTAACACCCTCAACCCCTTGTATGGAAATCTCTTCACTAACAATCATAGCCAAGGCTCCTCTCTTAACAGCTTCAATCAGGTAAATGTGTCCATTGGTTGATGAACCTGTGCAACATACGAACAGATCCCCTTTATTTACTTCTTGTGAATCATGTTGGATGCCTATGATCACCACTTCCAAATCTTCATCAACAGACACTAGAATGATTCCGACCTCATCCAGCAGCTCGTCAAGAGTCATGGAAAATTTTGGCTCAAGAATCTGAGGCTCGAGGTCATCCAGGAGATCCAATTCGTCAGATAGAGCAAATGAGACGTGTCTTAAAAGCTTTGTGCATTTTCAAACTGTCTCCTTCATCAGAGTAACTCACTTAGTCGAGGTGATCTAAAAAACTCACTTCGATCACACATGTCTATCTGATACAATTACTATCTTGACTTATCGATGAGAGTTCAAGTGATTCTTTTCAAAAAGTATCTATCAGCAAGAGGCATAAGATCATTGTGATCTAAACATTTTTCTCCGACTAGCTTACTTAGGCTGATGAGCAATATTAGGGTTTATGCCTTTGTATCTCTGCTGGGGTAAGATGTCGATTAGTAGATGAACCATGAGACTGAGATACAACAGATGATGCATTACTTTTTGCTGACATATTCATGGGCGCAGCACCTGCTGATCCATCATCGATTGGGTTGACATTTAATGGCTAACCTGCTAAATCAGAAACTCCACTTTTGGGCTTCCTTAATTTCAATGTTTTGGCTTCAGAAGTTAATGGTCGTGCTGAGTTAGAACTTTCAGATGATTGAGTAGGTGGGATTGCATTTAGAAAAACTACACCAAATGAGCTTGTTTGAGAGCACCAACATAATTTGTACCATCTTCACACATCAACGTCATCCTTCCCACCATCTTAAGAGTAGAAAAAACCTTGACATAAAGGATGACTAATAGTAAGGTATTCATGTGTTGCAACATCATGAAACAATCCCCACCTATGCAAAGGTCATGGGAAGCTGACAGTGCCTCCACTTCATTTTCCCCGTAAGGAATTTTCACCATCTGATCAGGAGAAATCCATTTGAACCCATCATATTTCTTTATTGGAGTTAAGATCAATGTAGGTTGTGAAACAATGTGGGCTTGACCAGCAACATGACAAGCTGTCAAAGCCTGATTGCTAGTAATCATCACCAAGTCATGTGATGATGCTTTGAGTTCTGTAAGTACATCGGTAGAATCAGAATGAATGGGATGATTAAAGACCACAAATCCTACAAAGTTAAGCCTACTCTCAACAATTTCTCTTTCTAAATGCCAACTTCATGTTGCATTATTGATTTCAATTTAATCCATGAGCACTTCAATTTTATCAACACTAACTTTAGGTTTTCTAGGTTAGGATCATCATTCATCTGCTAGATATTAGCCTCTAAAATTGGCTTTGTGGGTTGTTTTCACATTGTGCAAGTAGCAAATTTTACTAGAACCCTTCAACTTGACTCCTCAAAACTCAATCAAACCTTGTCATAGGAAGCTGTAATCAGTCATGCACACTCACATATGACAGATGAACATGCTTACAAAGTGATTTTGCATGAAACTGAGCAGGATTAAAATTGTGGTTCTCCAAAGTAAGTGCCTCAGACATGTTCTTCAGGTGTATTTCTGGGTATTAAAATTGACTTTTTCACACGAGAACCTAAATTTTTTTGCAAAATTTGGTATGAATTTTTAGGTCCCAATAGACTCCATGGAGAAGGTGATAGATGACTACATAAAAGGTTTTTAGTCCATGACTAAGTCTTGTGTTGCTGGTAATGAATAGGATGATCTAGATAGCAGTAGTGTGGATACAAACAATCATATGAATGCAGCATCAGATGATGATGATTGTGTAGTCAGAAGGTAGAAGTAAATGAAGGTGCTAGTGTAATGCATGACTGTGATGTGGATGATGAAAGTGGTGAGTGCACTAGCATTCTATTGGATAGCTCATCAAGTAAAAATAATGTTGATGAAATCGATGATGAATTCCAGCCCAATGTTGAGGTATGTGGTTCAGTGAATGATGAGGATGCTATGTAGAGGGATGAACAATCAGATGGATCATCTTCTGTGGCCGAGTATGAAGTTTGTGCACAAGTGAATGAAACATGGGATGAAAAAGAAATTTGTTTCTTGTTTGATTTGATGCCCTCCTTTATTCATATTTGTGATGAAGCAAGTAATGTTTGGTTGCACAAGGATGACATAGAGGTGGCTACACTTGAGGATACCCAATTAGAGATAGTTGTTGGTGCAACCATGGAATTTTAGTCTAAAGAGCTTGCCCTGGATTTTGAGGATGGTGATCATGTGGATGCATATGATAACTTGTTTCTGTGGTGCAAGGTATGTTCTCTTCCTCATGCAGAGTGTGCTTCATCTCAGTCACATGGAAATAGAATAAGAATAAATGTGGAAGAAGAAATGTGTCATCAATCTGTTTGCAACAGTGAATATGACAAAGCAATTTGCCAAGATGGACATGAAATAGAGAGACAATTTGAAGAACATGATTCTTCACATGAGGTGTCTCATGGTATTGATGTGTGTCTTGATGTTTTGAATTGTAGCCTAAGTCATGTTTATGATTCAAAAATTGAAGGTTGTACCTGCACATATGAAAATTTTGTTCAAGAGCTTTATGGAGTTACAAGTGAATATGAATGTTTTCACTTTGATGTGGAAAATATGCCAACTCTTGAATGTGTTGGTGCTATAGTAGAAGTTGAGTCCTTTGTGTGGGACATTGAGGTGAATGAGCAACAAGGCATGTGTATGCTTGAACTTCAAGAGATGGCAGACCAACCAGAAGGTATACCTGAGCTGGAGTCTTTCCTATTTTCTCTACAAGATGAAGTGTCTTCTCTTGAGGATCAATAGTGCATTCAAGCACATTTCTCCTTGCCATGTAAATTGGAGTTGTTTTCTTTTTCTCTCAATTTGCATGAAGAGGTCAACAAAAGTAGCAAGGTTACAGTTGGTGATGAAAGTTTGCTTGCATCCATGTCTTTTGGTGCTGACTTGAGTCATAGTTTCTCACCCCTAGCTATTGGGAAAAAGCATGATATAGATGTGAATAGGTCAAGTACCTATCTTTTATGGTTGCCATGTAGTAATTATTTCATTGATGATGCCAACCTTGGCTCCACAAGCATATGTTATAGATTGGTGCATGCAGATGAAAAACTTTAGTTGTTCTAGCTAGATGATGAAAATTATTTTGGTTTGAGGGAGATCAACTCCTTCATGCAACTATCTTTGATAGAGGCAAGTAGGTTCAGTCACTTGGTGCAGCTTTGACCTGCAAACATGTGTAAATTTTGAATACAGTCATCTTTCCTATGATTGTATGCCTTGTAAATATGGTGTTCCTGTTACATTGGAAAATGTCCCCTTGGGGGCTTTTCTCTCCTAAGGTTTATCTCCTGGGTCCTTTAGAATGCATTTAGGTCATCTTGCATGATTATGGTGACTCCCGATGAGAAAACCTTGAAGTTTCATGACAAATGGGACTTAGGGGATGTACTTAACATGATTCCTTCCTGAAATAGTGAGGAGGACTTGGGTGCCTGCGCCCTAGTCCTGCCATATTTTAGGTCAAGACCTATTTTTGTGTGTCATTTTTATGACCGTTATTAGGTCCTATGCTGACATTCTAAGTTTAAATTACAAAATTCTTGGTAGGAATGTTTGTAGTTGCATATATAAGCATGATTAGTGATTCATTTGTAAACTAGATGGCAATTGTGAACTTGTGGCTTATGGGAAAGTGATTCAAGGCATTCATTGTGTTGTAGAGCAAAATTTTGTGTTGTTATTGTATTTGTATTTGCAGATTTGGCATCCATCTCCTCATGGCATGAAGAGCATCTTCCTTCCATGAGATATTCACTACAAGGTGATATCAATTGTGTTTTCTATCATTTATCATTTGGATTTTGCCTCTATCCTACAAGGATACACAATCTTTATTTGACAACAGTGCTTGGAAGACGTGAATGTCTCTTTGGGGCTTGAATGAGGTAAGCCTCTAAACACCACAACCCCAACCCACTTTTATGTGATTGCAGGGTACAGGTTGTGAAAGAAAAAGAAGTGGAGTTGCAGGAGAGCAGTGCAGACTATCAAAATTACAGATCAAAGAAGAAAATAGGAACCTGGACTCAGGCGCCCGCTCATTAGTCCTCTGAATCCCGCAACTGTAAAATCTCCTGAACAATAGAACTATGTTGTAGATAACATTCCTAGATCCCGACAAAGCCTGAGGCACTGGGCTAGGGTGCCCGCTCATTAGTCCCTGACTTTTCCACACACCAAACTTCAAAATTTGGTATGTATTTTATTGTCATTTGATATTTCTATGTGTGATCATTTTCCGTAATGTGTCTGTTTATTTACAAATTTACTAAATTAGGGTTTTGAACACAAGTGAACTTAATTGAACAACAAATTCACACAATTCCAATCTTCCCCTATGTTCCAAGTGACAGGAGATCTGTAGTAGAGTTCTCTACTCAATTGAATGTTCTTGAATGTTTAGTGGTGAAAGGAGGATCGCTATAAACCCTTAAAAACATCATTTGGACATCTTTTCCCTTTTTCATATTAAACGTTTTGGTGAACCCATGTTTTTAATGAATTTTACACCTTGCTGAGTAATGTACTTCAAATTTGCATTTATTTAATTCATCATTTTCATATTGCATTTGAAAATCTACAAAAAAATTGAAATTTTTTGAAATTTTTTTAAAACATTTGCATTCTAGGGTTTGAAATTTCACATAGTTTGCATTACTTTAGTTGCGTTTTATTTAATTTTTAAATTTTGCATTAGATCTTAAATTCATTTTCATTTAAATTTATGATTTTCATTTTGTATTTAAAAATTTACAAAAAAATAAATAAATTTTTTGAAAAACAAAAATTTGGCATTTTTTGCTTACATTTTCAAATAATTTGAAATAATTTTCATTGAAATTCATTTAATTTCTAATTTTTGCATTAGATCTGAAATTCATATTCATTTCATTCATAATTTTCTTATTGCATTGACAAAATTACAAAAAAAAATTGAAAATTTTGAAAAATTTGGCATTTAAGCTTGCATTTTGAGATAATTTGAATTAATTTTATTTTAATTTCTTATTTTTGAATTAGGTCTGACCTTAATTACAAAATTTCATTTTTTACTTATCATTTTCATTTTGCATTTGAAAATTTACCCAAAAAATATATATAATTGCAAAATTTAAAAAATTTGAAAAAATTGGCATTTTAAAGGCTTGCATTTTGAAATAATTTGAATTAATTTGCATTTAATTTCATTTAATTTCTGATATTTTCACTAGATCTGATTTAAATTAAAGAAATTTACATTGCATTTTCCATATTAAAATTGCTAGGGTTTGTTTGAAATTTCAAATTTTTCTTATAACCTAGTAATTCCAAACGCTAGGGTTTGTAGTTAAAATCTTGTTTCAAATTTTACTACACATCTTAGACACTCATTCAAATCTAATTTTGCATGTAGTGTTGCATATTAGTGTGTTTTTGCATTTATATTTCAAAAATTTGCATTTACACATTTAATTTAAACAAAAACTAGCAATTTTTCATTGATTTTCACTAGGTTTTGACTTGTCATCCCTATAGAATTGCATTAAAAGCATGTTGTGAAGGATATTGTTACATTATTGGACTGATATTAGACATATTATTTGTGTCCCCTCATCAATTTCCTTACAAAACCTCTTCTTTCATTCATTTGCATTGAAAAAAGTTGAAAAAATCAAGCATTTTAGGTCATAAATATACATAGTTTTGCATTTATTTTTGTGCATATTGTTGGGATAAGGTTCCATTAACCTTATAAATCCCAATAATGTATTTATTCCATTTATTATATGTAATTTGTAATAATCCATGAGGAGATGTACTAGTTTCACTAGCAGGGGTAATTTCGAAGTAACTAGAGGTAATTACAGAGTGACTTTTACTGTTGGCAAATGTAAAAACTCAAACTAAATGAGGGTAGGCATGTTCCCTTGGATAATATACTATTTTTAGCATGTATGATGCACATCATAATGTTTGGTGGGTGCATTAAAGAATCTATGACAGCTGCAAGTTGTCATAAGATTCTATGACACTACGATGCATATGACGGATATTTATTTGTTGTAAGTTGCTATGTTTAGCCCAAGGTTCCTATCTTGGAAAGATACTCTTTTGTGGAATCTATGATGGTTATGACACGTCATAAGATGTTGTAAGAGGCCAGAATTAGTCTTGGGCCCTCAACCTTTGTATGGTTGTTTTTGGACAAGTGGAAGGTGCTTGTAAGATGACATTTAAGGTTTGGGTAAGTGCAAAAAGATGGGGGGCCAAAAAGTGGCCAAAAAATTTTGAAAAAAAATTTAGGCATAACGCGAGCGCGTTATAACGCGCTCGCGTTATGGCTTGGCAATGACAAGCCTAAGGCTCGTCATTGCCGAGCCATAACGCGCTCGCGTTATAAAGCGCTTCATATATAAAAAAAAAATGCTGTCATTTCATTTTAGTTCATTTCATTGTGAGTTTTTCCTCCGCCCGCGGCTTAAAACCCTTCAAAAACGCGCTCGCGTTCTACAAAACACCGTTCAACACAAAAGATTTGTCGATTCATCGCCGAAATGCCGCCGCGACGTCGAGCACGCCAAAGGGGTGAGTTATCTTTGTTTTTTTGTTTGAATTTCTTCCTAAATAGGTAGGTTTTGTGTTGATTTTTGATGCATATTTTATTAATTGTAGGAAATGTTAATGCACCTCCTCCTCCTCCTCAAAATCCTCAAAATCTTGAGGAAGAAATACCTGCAGAACAACAACCTCCTCCATTCATTCCTCGACATGCCCCTGGAACACAAGATAATATAATGGGGGAAATTGAAAACAAAAAAAAACAAATTGAAGATATAATTGCAAGGTTGAAAGATCCTTCCACTTCAACCTTGCATAGGTCCACGCTTGCCGAATCTCTTGAGTCTATGTTATCAAATGTAAATTCAATTAGCAAGCAAATAACTAGTTGGACCGATAAAAAGAGAGAGTTTAGAGATTACTATGCAGATAAATTGTCATATCAAGATGTCAAAAAATTACAAATTACAAAAGTAGACTTGTGTTCAATTTTCACAAACCCACAAACAAATCAACCTCCACCCATTACATGCAAGAGGTTCCCTATCCATTGGTGCAACAACCAAGCGATAAGGGACAATTTCGGGCAGAGGTGGTGGATGGTTTTTGACCATCCTCCATGCAATAACAATGAGGTCCCGCAATACTTTTTGAGGAAACTCTACTCCGAGTTTGTCCTCAATAAAGTGCCAAACTATTTTGATATGCGGGACTTCCAGGGTAGAGGTGGGGGCTCAGCACAGGATAGACCAGGGGCACGTCTTGACCCACAGCGGGTAGTGAGACGAGTAATCAGCAGACCAGCCCACGAGCATGTTTCTATTCCTTCCATTGTGAAGGAGAGTGTTGAGGTCGATACACTGAGGTCGATTAGTGCCTTGACCCAGAGCATCATAGAGCATGCCGATCCTGCAACACAGAGTGGGTTAGGAGATAGTGCGAGGAGTAGGGTCCCACCGCATACTTGCCAGGCTTGCGGGTCAGCCTGTGGTTATGACCCCATGGACAGTCAGGACGCAGGTGCACAGGCTACATCTGCAGCTGAGCAGATGGCGATGACAGATACCCTCCTGAGTGAGACTTTCAGCCTTGATACTCAGGTAAATATTAGCAAGTTTATTGAATTTAATTTATTAAATTTTATTTTTGAAATACAAGATTAACTAATTTAAATTGATGATTTTAATGAAATTTCAGGGTCATAGCGTCGATGCAGTTTTCAGTGGTTCTCCACCTACATTTTTCACTAGATCATCTACTGTCGAGGTATGTAACTAATAAACAATTATAAATATTACATGTGAATAGCATCGTTATATGAATGGTATTCTAATTTCTGATTTTGGATGTTGAATAGGTTAACACTGTAGATTTCATGGCAACACCTGCCAGCGGTGGTGGACTTCAAAGCTTTACAGAGGTAATAAAATAAATAGTTTAATGAATGAATTGTACTTACTAAATTTTTGTATGTGATTTGTGTGTTTTATTGTGTGTACTTCCATGTTTAGATGAGCGTGTGTGTATGTTAGGAGCCATGATTTGCATCACTATTATAGTTTTCGTAATTGAATAATGTTGTTTTATTTCCAGATGATGCAGGCTGCGGATACACCTCCCCATGTTCATAGGGCAATGGAGCAGGGTGTGGCCTCTGCAATTCATAGCTCTATGGCATTGACAGGGGTATGAGGCAGATTAGTAAATTTCAATTTACATTCATTGTTATAGTTGTCTATTTTTGAAAAATCAAAAGATTATTGATTTGAAGTTTAATTTCTATCTGGATGGTTTCTATAGGACATGACATCACCAGGGCCTTTTCCTTCTACTGAGGCAAGCGAGCAGATAGATTATATGTTAGCGGTAAGTGATTATTTTGTTAAATGTTTCATTTTTTTATAACATGTAATTTCTATATATTAATATCTATACTTTTTTTTGTAACAGGTAAAGGTGCAGGAAGAACTAAATAGGAGAAGTAGCCCTCGGGTTCGTAGTAGACCACCCACATGCATGTCTCCATCCCCTAGAAGATCAAAGGCTGCTCGTGATTTATTCTCTTCACCAGCTAGAGGGGAATGACTTTTTATTGTGTTCCTCTGTTGTATGCCTATATGGCATTTGTGGACATATATTTTGTATTGTACATAGTTGACATTGTATGCCTATATGGCATTCTTGTAAGCCTATATGGCTATTTTGTATATATGTTATACTTATATCGACAGATATTGATGTATGCGTATATGGATATTTGGTTAATACAAATCTTTTTTATTGATGGCGTCCATACTTGCATTATAAATCCACTTTTGAATGGATATTTGTAGATGGCTACTTCAAATATTTAAAGTCTGATTGTATTACATATGATGTTTGCATTTTCTTTGATAGGCTTGATAGGCCATGGATTACATGATGGTGTTTGATGGAAAAGTATGGTACTAGAAGACTCTAGTTCATTCTTAATAGGCTTGTGATTGATAATATCTTTGCATGATTGCACTTGATCTTGGATCATGGGCATGTTGTTAGGATTTTGATTGCATTGTGATGTTTGATGGATAGGCATGGTGTAAGTGTAAGATACCCAACTAGTTCTACGAAAAATTTTCCTTACTTAAACACTTTTACTTGCTAACAATTCATCAACTACTTCAATAACATAAAGATATACATCAAGATAACTATTTGAATGAAACAACATTAGAGTTGGGTACTTGTCTTGTTACTTGATTCAATCAACTTGCAATGTCTTATTACATGGAAAATGCTTTCAATAGCATGAAGTACAACTCATTCAATGGAAATACAAGGACAGGCCTTGAAGCCTTGATGTTACAATGTCTTCCTTATTTGAGCAACATTTGAAGATTTAGAATGTTCAACTCATCACCTCACAAGGTAGGCGCATATTTGAAGGATTTACAGGTTTTTCTGACTTGGGCGCCAAGTTGAGGTGACCTCCTCCTGAAGTTGCGCCTTGTCAACATTAGGTGCCAATTAGAGTTTATGGATGCTCTGGATTGTTTCCAAGAGTAGGCGCCAAAACATCATCATTATGAAAGTGTTTTAAATGCTAGATGCCCAAATCAGCCCTCTGGAGTCTAGGCGCTCCTTTCATGCATTCTGTGTTCTAGGCGCCAATTGAAAGGAGTGGAGAACAGGGCAAGCGCCTTCCAAACTAGGTGTTTCCTTGAGGTGACAAGGACTTAGAAAGTGCGCCTAAGGTGAGTGCCTTGAGTGAAAAGGTCTAACAAACATCTTTGAACCCCCTTTCAAGGTTAGGCGCATTCTGGAGGTGGAAACAAGTAGAAGGTGCGCCTTAGCTTCCTTTGTCAATTCTTGCAAGTCTTTGTTGATTAGGAAGGTGGAATGCTTCATTGTAGAATGAGCACCTATCTTCTAATGTCCAAACTACTTCTTCTGGCTCACTCTGTGGCTAGGCGCCAGAGCTAAACTGTTCACACAAGGGAGTGCGCCTAGACTCACTTGATGTTTTCTTACTACTTCAACCCCTGGAAGATGTTCCAAGGTGTTCCCTTTTACAAGCACCTGACCTCCCAAGTTCCTTCATGTGCTATTCCTTGAAGGCGCCAAAACTGAGCTCCAGTGCCATGGGATTGTGCCTAACATCTTTGAAGAGTTTCTAAGCCTTTTGCAAGTTGATATCCCAAACTCATCTTCTAGGCGCAACAGGAGCTTTCCAAAGGAGTTTCCAAGTTTTAGACGCCAAGCAAGGTCATGGGTGAATGGAACTGCGCCTTAGGAGATGACTGGATCCTAAGCGTCAGTCTGGAGTTACAGTGGAATTGATATGCGCCTCAACTAGCTTAGGCACCCATTTGAAGTGATTCCTTTAACACTTCTCTGTCAATCTCAACTGCAAGGATGATCTCCTAATCCAATTTTGATCCTCTGGAGATGCAAATAGCTTTACATTTCACTAGGTTCCATCAATGATGATCATCAACCAAAGCACATTTCAAAGGTGAGATAGGCAAGTGAGGCGCCAAACTAGTCCTTAAGACTTATCTCCTTCTATCAAGTCAATTTCAACTATGTGAGAGAGTTCTATTCTAGGCGCAAAATGGAAATGTTTCATCAATTGGTGCATCTTACAAAGCTCCCAATTCTAGGCGCCAGAGCCAAAGAGTTTTTCCCAACACATGCACCTGGGCTAGGAATTCACGTAAGAGACATCACTTAGCTTTAAAACTTTCAATCTATAGCCATCTGGGCTAGGCGCTCCAATGGAGGATCCTTGAACTCATGCATTGGCGCCTTCTAGTTCTAGGCACCCATTTTGGATGATTCATCCTGATACTAGCGCCCAAAATGACTAGACTCTCTTCATTATCCAATTCACTTAGAAGACTCAAGTTGGAGACTTAGTTGTCTATCCATGTTCTCCGGAAGATTCATTGTACCTCTATGCACTATCTCCTTCAAGGCACACATTTAGCTCCAAAATGCAAATTTCCATCATCAACCCATCAAGGTACATCATCTTCCCTTTGTATCCCCTTCAAGGCGCAGACATTCACTTCTTCACACTCAAACTCACTCTCTGGCGCCAGAATAGGTGTATAACTTCAAATAAGGCGCTAATCTTAGGTTTCTAAGTACTTAGTTTGATCTTAAGGCTATCCTTCCTCTAAGCACTCTCTTCAACTCCCTCACTGAAGGCCCTCTATAAGTTTGGGCGCATTTCATCCCAAGGCGCTTCAACATCATCCAAGGCGCAAATTCACTCTCCAAGACAAGGTGCAAAAAACCCTATCCTAAGGCGCTCAAATCTTGCTTCTAGACCTAGGCGCACAAATATGAGATTAAGGATCATTCTGGCCACCATCACTTCCCTAAAGGCGCAAAATTGGTGTAGATACATTCCATTTATTAAGGATCATTCTGGCGCCCAAATCTTGTCAAAGCAAAGGATCAATAGGTTCTCTCTAAGGCGCACTCCAGGGTTTGATCTTGCAAGACTTCTCACGTCAAAATTTTGACCAAGACACTCAAGGCACTAGTCTTTATCATCTAACCCTACAGTGCACTTACTCATTATGATATACTCCTCAACTTTGTATTCAACCTTGCCCAAGGCGCATATTCACTATAAGGCATTCTCACGTTGTCAAGGCTCAGAGGGCTTCAACTTGCTAAAGGGTAGAGGTCTAGGCGCATATCTGACTTGAAGCTCAAGGCGCTCCAACCCTCTTGCTCTGGAATTCCTTCTAGGCACTAAGTGACTTCTCCAATTCCTTGAAAATATTTGAAGTGTTTTACCTTCTCAAGGTGCTCCTTCGAACTTGACTCCAAGGTGTTATAATCTCAAAGGTGCTGACATCATCTCAACCAAAGGTGCTCAATGATTCATCCCATATCTAGGTGCTAAAACACTTAATCAACCAAGTCATTCAAGGCGCCATTCAGTAAACTCATCTTCCATGATATTCCTATCAAGGCGCATATCACTTCTCTCATGGGCTTTAGGCGCTCAGTTGAGTGTTTCAATACTATTTAGGTGCCAAATTCATTTTAATGCACCAAACACAAAGAGCTTTCAAACACTGGGCGCTCACAAAGAGTCTTCCAACCTTGGGCGCTAAATTAGGTCTTTGCAACTATCCAAGGCGCATATCTTCGTTTGAACAACTTATGGTGCCAAGACAACTTCTCATTAGGGTGCTCAAAACACTTGTGTTTACATTTGAAGTGCTTTACCTTCTTTGATCATAAAATGCACCTTGAGTCTTGAAGGTTTTGAGCGCCTAGGTGATTTGGATGTTGGGATGTTGGTATGCGCCCAAGATTGAGGTAAGTGAGCGCTTGTAATGGAGGAGAGCAATGAGATGAGGTTTAGCGCCTCCAAGTAAGGTCAGAGGTGAGGTTAGAGGTGAAATGCGCCTTTGGACCATTCTGGCGCCTTGGATGAAGAACCTATATCTTGAGCCCAAGAGGTAAAATTTGCGCCTTAGTGGATTTGGAGAGTTACAGAGATTAGAGAAAAGCACCTTGAAGACAGAGTTGTTCAAGGCGCATGTGTGATTTGGTCAAAAACAGGCGCCTAGAGTGAATAGGCTTTCATCCTGACTTAATACACTGCCTCCTTCTGACGATTTTTGGGGCAGCAGAAAACCTTTCACCACGGGCAAATGCCTCAGAGATATAAAAAACCGAGAGAGGTTATTGTAGAGGCACTCTACGTGATCCTGTTGCCTCAGACGGAATGTTTCTAAGTGACACGGTTTTTGAGTAACATCTCGTCAAAGATTGCTACCTTTTTGCACTTTGGACTCTTCAGGGATATCGTCGGTACAATGTAGCTTCGACTGTTTCGACATGTTTGGGTGAGAAATAGGACCATGCCTAGCATAAATGTACCCATTCAGACGCGTTGGAACAGTCAGTTTGGTCGCATCAGGAGCAGGACGAAAGTTACACCCCTTTGCAAATTTACACTGCCTCCTTCTGACGATTTTTAGGGCAACAGAAAACCTTTCACCACGGGCAAATGCCTCAGAGCTATAAAAAACCGAGAGAGGTTATTGTAGAGGCACTCTACGTGATCCCGTTGCCTCAGACGGAATGTTTCTAAGTGACACGATTTTCGAGTAACATCTCGTCAAAGATTGCTGCCTTTTTGCACTTTGGACTCTTCAGGGATATCGTCGGTACAATGTAGCTCCGACTGTTTCGACATGTTTGGGTGAGAAATAGGACCATGCCTAGCATAAATGTACCCATTCGGACGCGTTGGAACAGTCAGTTTGGTCGCATCAGGAGCAGGACGAAAGTTACACCCCTTTGCAACTTTACACTGCCTCCTTCTGACGATTTTTGGGGCAGCAGAAAACCTTTCACCACGGGCAAATGCCTCAGAGCTATAAAAAACCGAGAGAGGTTATTGTAGAGGCACTCTACGTGATCCCGTTGCCTCAGACGGAATGTTTCTAAGTGACACGGTTTTCGAGTAACATCTCGTCAAAGATTGCTGCCTTTTTGCACTTTGGACTCTTCAGGGATATCGTCGGTACAATGTAGCTCCGACTGTTTCGACATGTTTGGGTGAGAAATAGGACCATGCCTAGCATAAATGTACCCATTCAGACGCGTTGGAACAGTCAGTTTGGTCGCATCAGGAGCAGGACGAAAGTTACACCCCTTTGCAACTTTACACTGCCTCCTTCTGACGATTTTTGGGGCAGCAGAAAACCTTTCACCACGGGCAAATGCCTCAGAGCTATAAAAAACCGAGAGAGGTTATTGTAGAGGCACTCTACGTGATCCCGTTGCCTCAGACGGAATGTTTCTAAGTGACACGGTTTTTGAGTAACATCTCGTCAAAGATTGCTGCCTTTTTGCACTTTGGACTCTTCAGGGATATCGTCGGTACAATGTAGCTCCGACTGTTTCGACATGTTTGGGTGAGAAATAGGACCATGCCTAGCATAAATGTACCCATTCGGACGCGTTGGAACAGTCAGTTTGGTCGCATCAGGAGCAGGACGAAAGTTACACCCCTTTGCAACTTTACACTGCCTCTTTCTGACGATTTTTAGGGCAACAGAAAACCTTTCACCACGGGCAAATGCCTCAGAGCTATAAAAAACTGAGAGAGGTTATTGTAGAGGTACTCTACGTGATCCCGTTGCCTCAGACGGAATGTTTCTAAGTGACACGGTTTTTGAGTAACATCTCGTCAAAGATTGCTGCCTTTTTGCACTTTGGACTCTTCAGGGATATCATCGGTACAATGTAGCTCCGACTGTTTCGACATGTTTGGGTGAGAAATAGGACCATGCCTAGCATAAATGTACCCATTCGGACGCGTTGGAACAGTCAGTTTGGTCGCATCAGGAGCAGGACGAAAGTTACACCCCTTTGCAACTTTACACTGCCTCCTTCTGATGATTTTTAGGGCAACAGAAAACCTTTCACCACGGGCAAATGCCTCAGAGCTATAAAAAACCGAGAGAGGTTATTGTAGAGGCACTCTACGTGATCCCGTTGCCTCAGACGGAATGTTTCTAAGTGACACGATTTTCGAGTAACATCTCGTCAAAGATTGCTGCCTTTTTGCACTTTGGACTCTTCAGGGATATCGTCGGTACAATGTAGCTCCGACTGTTTCGACATGTTTGGGTGAGAAATAGGACCATGCCTAGCATAAATGTACCCATTCGGACGCGTTGGAACAGTCAGTTTGGTCGCATCAGGAGCAGGACGAAAGTTACACCCCTTTGCAACTTTACACTGCCTCCTTCTGACGATTTTTAGGGCAACAGAAAACCTTTCACCAAGGGCAAATGCCTCAGAGCTATAAAAAACTGAGAGAGGTTATTGTAGAGGCACTCTACGTGATCCCGTTGCCTTAGACGGAATGTTTCTAAGTGACACGGTTTTTGAGTAACATCTCGTCAAAGATTGCTGCCTTTTTGCACTTTGGACTCTTCAGGGATATCGTCGGTACAATGTAGCTCCGACTGTTTCGACATGTTTGGGTGAGAAATAGGACCATGCCTAGCATAAATGTACCCATTCAGACGCGTTGGAACAGTCAGTTTGGTCGCATCAGGAGCAGGACGAAAGTTACACCCCTTTGGAACTTTACACTGCCTCCTTCTGACGATTTTTAGGGCAACAGAAAACCTTTCACCACGGGCAAATGCCTCAGAGCTATAAAAAATTGAGAGAGGTTATTGTAGAGGCACTCTATGTGATCCCGTTGCCTCAGACGGAATGTTTCTAAGTGACACGGTTTTTGAGTAACATCTCGTCAAAGATTGCTGCCTTTTTGCACTTTGGACTCTTCAGGGATATCGTCGGTACAATGTAGCTCCGACTGTTTCGACATGTTTGGGTGAGAAATAGGACCATGCCTAGCATAAATGTACCCATTCGGACGCGTTGGAACAGTCAGTTTGGTCGCATCAGGAGCAGGACGAAAGTTACACCCCTTTGCAACTTTACACTGCCTCCTTCTGACGATTTTTGGGGCAGCAGAAAACCTTTCACCACGGGCAAATGCCTCAGAGCTATAAAAAACCGAGAGAGGTTATTGTAGAGGCACTCTACGTGATCCCGTTGCCTCAGACGGAATGTTTCTAAGTGACATGATTTTTGAGTAACATCTCGTCAAAGATTGCTGCCTTTTTGCACTTTGGACTCTTCAGGGATATCGTTGGTACAATGTAGCTCCGACTGTTTCGACATGTTTGGGTGAGAAATAGGACCATGCCTAGCATAAATGTACCCATTCGGACGCATTGGAACAGTCAGTTTGGTCGCATCACGAGCAAGACACCAAAAATGCAAAGGTTGCTTTGTGCAACTTGACAACATTGACACTTTTTTGCAACATGACTCAAAGACTCAAACTGACCCCAAATGACTCAAAGTGACTTAAAATCACCTTGATTATAGAGGTCAAGGCGCTCCTTATCATTCATTCATTATGAGCGCCTTGGGAGAATGGTATATAGGTCATCATCATGATTGGGCACCCTGGATCCAGAGTGTTGGAGAGATCATCAAATGGTGTCTAGTAGGGTGAGTTATGAGTTTGGTCGCATCAGGAGCAGGACACCAAAAATGCATAACATGATGATGGAAAAATGTGTACATATGTGTAAAAATGCAGGAGGAAATAAAAAAAGACAAACCTTACAAATTAATGTGCATACTTACAACTCAATGTAACATAACTTTACAAAATCAACGTGAATACTTACAAATTAATCCAATGAACCATCTGGATCTGCTCTACTCTTTATTGTGTCAAGTATTGCTTCATGGTCAGACTCACGCACCTTCCACAATATTTTGTTCAAAGGTCTACCCCGATACTTTATCAAATGAACATTGGATGCCACGACAAGGTTCGAGTAATGAAGAATCTTTCGATGCATGTCAAAGTCCTGAAATAGCCAAATATTAACACTCTTATGTGGGTACCTTCTAAGCCATGTTCCAGTAATAACCACTGATCCTGTAGGGTATTCGATGTTTTCTCCATCTGTAACAGGGGCCTCCAATTTCTTTTTGGCCTCAACACAACGGCATAAGTAATAATCTGTTCCCTCTTCATTATCTTCATCTGCAATAACTGCATATACGTGTCCTACATTGATATGTGTAGCAAATTAGATGAAATTAGTCAACATTACAAAAACACTACAAAGTAAGATGACATTACCTGGTTGAACTAGATGAAATTAGATGCATATATGTGCCCTATATTACCTGGTTGAACTAAATCTGATATGTGGTCAAAGTCAACTGACGATTCCATCTATGTTAGTTCCAGTGCCGTCGGGGGTCGATACGTGTCAAGTGGGCTAAGATAACTTAACTGCCATTCGTCAACCCACTCCTTTGACTCGCACTCATCCCAGACTTGAATTGTACAGGAAGAACAAAAGCATGACATCTTTCGTGTATGGATACTCCATGAACCTGCAATTGAACTTCTGAAAGAGTGCATCTCATTTGATCCTGTCAGTGTACAACAATCCTCATATGGTGCAATGTTAGTATCATCTATCAACCAAAAAAATCTACGAACTAAAGACTTACCTTCATTACCTGGACCCATGGAAGCATTACACCACTCGACAATCGATTTTGCATCTGTCAACTTTGCATTGTCTTTATACTTTAACTCTTCTCGTGCTATGGCTCTTTTGATACATGCTCCTGCACCATCATGCTCCCCCTTTCCATGCCCGGCCTCACAAAAGTTCCACATATGTTGAATACCTGTAAAATTATGCCTCCTACTCAGCCAATAGAAATTCCGCGAGTTCTTGAATTGTGATGCACAATTATCCGACCATATGATATGCTGACTGAACGATATGCCCCTTCTAGCCAAATCATTATAGAACACCTGAAAGCAACCTTGCACGAACTCCGTAGAATGCGTGCGATCATCACTAATATAGAAATGATACTCCCTTATGATCTTTCTGTCATCCTCTGTACTATCATTCGCATGAATGAATGCGATGTGCACAAATATAGAAACCTGTGTGGAGTTGTAATATTGTGATTGCACCTCACGCTGTGGCTGTAGACTGTAGTTCTCTGCAAAGTCGACGACTGAAACAATGCTACCAACTGGAAATGTGTCCTTGCATAACTTGAATTGCAAGTCCAACCATCGAGCTCTATGGGCATGTCTTGCATACTCATACACTATGCTGTCACGAAATATAGGCATAAACTGATACACTGGAATCTTTTCAATAACTAATTCACACCTCTTTGCTTCTTTACCATCTTTTGTATTGTATGCCACTATTTTATACTTGCCAAATTCTACTAGTTCATTTCCAACCGCATGTGTTATTTCCATATGTTCACATATTGGCAAATGTTGCAAGCCACCGCAACGATGACATGTGCCATCCAAGCATAATTTCTTGTAGAATATTTGACCTTCCTCTCTTTCACATAAAATTCTTGATATGAAATCTCTTGAAGATGTTGGTGGGGCACATATGGCACAACCCTGCAAATCATTGTTAGTATGCATATCTAAACATATAGACCTATAAGCATCAAAATGGTTAGAAAATTCAATATGTAATCTACAACAACAAGTAGTGCGTGTGTGATTTATCTTAACATAGAAAGGTTTTAGCATTTCAAAATATCTTTGACAAATTTTAATTTGAGGATACTTCTCTAGAAATTTACCATAAAACTGTGTTTGAGTCTCATCCAAAAAATGCTTTGGATGTGGCTCGCGGTTCTGACTACCAATTCTCCTTCTTACCACATCCCTTTGATTCGGAGATACCCTTGTGTAATTCTTCCAAAAGTCTTCAATTAGTGACCTCAATGCTTCAACAATTAGTTTATCTTTTCGTGGTAGTCTCCCCGAGAACGCCCATAATTCATTGGCATTAGTGTCCTCAATTCTTTGGCGTCTTCCAACGGCTCTTGATAAAGTTTTCATATTAATTCTCAATTTTTGACTTGTCTTTCTAATAAGACGAGCTTTCCTCGTTTGACTACTTACTATAGTCGATGTAATCACACGCCGTGTTGCATTACTATCTTTTGTGCGTGAGGTGTTACCCACACTCTCATACGCACTCATTAGATTCTTGACAATAGATTTTTCACTTGAAGCCTCTGATGTTCTCAACCCAAGAATCTTCATGATAGACCTATACTTTATACTTCGCATCATTTCAACGAATAGTTGACATCTTGCAGTCTCATTTAACTTTTCAAAGAACAATCTCCAAATCTTATTAGCATATCTTCTACAAGTGCGTTTTGGAATCTTACCTTCCATTGGCTGCAAAATATTCTCATCAATATCAATCAAATACTTTGGCTTTCTATGCAAAATTCTAGGTGGTGTCAAGTTAGGTAAATTCATCTCAACATTAGGAATTTCATCAATATTTAAATGAGATGGGTTAGATGGCATACCTTCGATCGAAGATGGAATAGATGACATACCTTGAGGTTGAGGTGGGAACGATGGCGTACCTCCTTCATCACATGTGAGTGATGATGTACTCTCAACTTGAGATGTGGTAGATGGTGTCCCTACATGTTGTCTTGCGATAAAGGATGTGTCTCCAACTATGGTATTTAAATCTCTCGTACCACGAAGTTTTTGCATTCGTTCTCTTTGTGCCGCCAATACCATATCTCTTTGTGATGGTTGTGGTTCCTCTTCAATTGGTATGTCTTCATTTATCGTGTCCAATTTCCTCTTCTCACGAAGTTCCCTCATAGCCATTGCTTTCTTTGCATTCTTAGCTTCTATCTCTTCCTGTGTTGGTTTAATTCTTGATCGTTTCCTCGGCATGACGGAGAATTTGTCTGTAGCATGATAAAGAGACCAATATTAGTTCTTAAGAAATGAATACATGATAATAGTGGGATTGTATTTTTTTTATGTTGTAAGGATTTATTCTTGTATAGTTTGACATCATGGTATGAACTAAGGTTTGTTTATTACACATAATTATTAAAGAGCCCAAGTGTAGAAAATATACATGGCATCATGTGAGATTGTAGGTTGCTTTCTTGATTGGAAATGTGTCTATTTTAAACATGTATGATAATGCATGATAAAGTAATTCAATCCGAAATAAGGAAAATGTAAAGAACATGCATGTAAAGACTTGACATACCTAAAAAATGAAGATTTGAATGGAGAGAGTACCCAATTATGTAGTGTTTTTATCTTCTTGCATCAAACTCCTCAACAATTTGAGTTTTTCACCACTTGCTTCCTTTTCAATGTTAAATTCTTAAAATTGAATCAAAATTAACATTGCAATACTACAAAAATTGAAACTTGTATAGATATATATCAAATTTGGTTTGAAAACTATGTTATTTCCTCCTTCTCAAGTTGGCAAAGCAGAAAAGGTGGTGGAAAGATCATGCAAAGGTGGTACAATGTGTCAAATGTGCATGTGAACTTCCCAATAGCATGAAAGCACTTCTTTTTTGTCGGAGCATGCGCAGAATCAGTAAGAAAACAGAGCATGTGGGCCTGGATCACGGGGGTAACCACTTTTTTACCGTTTTAGTAGAATTACAAAACGCGAGCGCGTTATAACGCGCTCGCGTTATAACGCGCTCGCGCTATAACGCGCTCGCGTTTTGTCCTCCTATAGATCTCTAAACCCTAAACCCTCAACTCTGATCCCTTGACCCTCAACCCTCAATGTCAAATCCTAATCCCTCAACCCTATCCCTAAACCCTCAACCCTCAATGTCAAATCCTAATCCCTCAACCTCAACCTTGTCCCTAAACCCTAATCCCTTCAACCTCAACCCTATCCCTAAACCCTTGACCCTCGAACCTCGGCCCTCAACGTCAAACCGTAATCCCTTGATGCAGAGCGAAACAAGTTGAACATTAACACAGGTGAAAAAATCCTTGAAAGTCTACAAAATAACCTTTACAGTGTATATCGGCAAGACAATTTAAATGTCACACCGAAATGTACCTCAACCCTCAACCCTCAACATCAAACCCTCGAACCTTAACCCTTAACATCAAACCCTAATCCCTCAACCCTTAACTCTAATCCCTCGACCTTCAACCCTGATCCTAAACCCTAAACCCTCAACGCCAAATTCTAATCCCTCAACCCTTCACTCTAATCCCTCAACCCTAAACCCTATCCCTAAACCCTCAACACTATACCTTAAACCCTAATCCCTCAACCCTAACCCTAAACCTTGTCCCTAAACCCTAATCCCTTCAACCTCAACCCTATCCCTAAACCCTTGACCCTCGAACCTCAGCCCTCGACGTCAAACCCTAATCCCTCAACCCTTAACTCTGATCCCTCATCTCTCAACCCTAACCCTAAACCCTCAACCCTCAACATCAAACCCTAATCCCTCAACCCTCAACCCTAATCTATCATCCGTCATCCCTCCACACTCTACTTTAACCCTAATTCCTCGACCCTCAACCCTATCCCTAAACCCTTGACCCTCAAACCTCAACCCTCAACCCTCAACGTCAAACCCTAATCCCTCAACCCTAAACCCTATCCCTAAACCCTCAACGCCAAATTCTAATCCCTCAACCCTTCACTCTAATCCCTCAACCCTAAACCCTATCCCTAAACCCTCAACACTATACCTTAAACCCTAATCCCTCAACCCTAACCCTAAACCTTGTCCCTAAACCCTAATCCCTTCAACCTCAACCCTATCCCTAAACCCTTGACCCTCGAACCTCAGCCCTCAACGTCAAACCCTAATCCCTCAACCCTTAACTCTGATCCCTCATCTCTCAACCCTAACCCTAAACCCTCAACCCTCAACATCAAACCCTAATCCCTCAACCCTCAACCCTAATCTATCATCCGTCATCCCTCCACACTCTACTTTAACCCTAATTCCTCGACCCTCAACCCTATCCCTAAACCCTTGACCCTCAAACCTCAACCCTCAACCCTCAACATCAAACCCTAATCCCTCAACCCTTAACTCTAATCCCTCGACCTTCAACCCTGATCCTAAACCCTAAACCCTCAACGCCAAATTCTAATCCCTCAACCCTTCACTCTAATCCCTCAACCCTAAACCCTATCCCTAAACCCTCAACACTATACCTTAAACCCTAATCCCTCAACCCTAACCCTAAACCTTGTCCCTAAACCCTAATCCCTTCAACCTCAACCCTATCCCTAAACCCTTGACCCTCGAACCTCAGCCCTCGACGTCAAACCCTAATCCCTCAACCCTTAACTCTGATCCCTCATCTCTCAACCCTAACCCTAAACCCTCAACCCTCAACATCAAACCCTAATCCCTCAACCCTCAACCCTAATCTATCATTCGTCATCCCTCCACACTCTACTTTAACCCTAATTCCTCGACCCTCAACCCTATCCCTAAACCCTTGACCCTCGAACCTCAACCCTCAACCCTCAACGTCAAACCCTAATCCCTCAACCCTAAACCCTATCCCTAAACCCTCAACACTATACCTTAAACCCTAAACCCTCAACGCCAAATTCTAATCCCTCAACCCTTCACTCTAATCCCTCAACCCTAAACCCTATCCCTAAACCCTTTACACTATACCTTAAACCCTAATCCCTCAACCCTAACCCTAAACCTTGTCCCTAAACCCTAATCCCTTCAACCTCAACCCTATCCCTAAACCCTTGACCCTCGAACCTCAGCCCTTGACGTCAAACCCTAATCCCTCAACCCTTAACTCTGATCCCTCATCTCTCAACCCTAACCCTAAACCCTCAACCCTCAACATCAAACCCTAATCCCTCAACCCTCAACCCTAATCTATCATCCGTCATCCCTCCACACTCTACTTTAACCCTAATTCCTCGACCCTCAACCCTATCCCTAAACCCTTGACCCTCGAACCTCAACCCTCAACCCTCAACGTCAAACCCTAATCCCTCAACCCTAAACCCTATCCCTAAACCCTCAACACTATACCTTAAACCCTAAACCCTCAACGCCAAATTCTAATCCCTCAACCCTTCACTCTAATCCCTCAACCCTAAACCCTATCCCTAAACCCTCAACACTATACCTTAAACCCTAATCCCTCAACCCTAACCCTAAACCTTGTCCCTAAACCCTAATCCCTTCAACCTCAACCCTATCCCTAAACCCTTGACCCTCGAACCTCAGCCCTTGACGTCAAACCCTAATCCCTCAACCCTTAACTCTGATCCCTCATCTCTCAACCCTAACCCTAAACCCTCAACCCTCAACATCAAACCCTAATCCCTCAACCCTCAACCCTAATCTATCATCCGTCATCCCTCCACACTCTACTTTAACCCTAATTCCTCGACCCTCAACCCTATCCCTAAACCCTTGACCCTCGAACCTCAACCCTCAACCCTCAACGTCAAACCCTAATCCCTCAACCCTAAACCCTATCCCTAAACCCTCAACACTATACCTTAAACCCTAAACCCTCAACGCCAAATTCTAATCCCTCAACCCTTCACTCTAATCCCTCAACCCTAAACCCTATCCCTAAACCCTCAACACTATACCTTAAACCCTAATCCCTCAACCCTAACCCTAAACCTTGTCCCTAAACCCTAATTCCTTCAACCTCAACCCTATCCCTAAACCCTTGACCCTCGAACCTCAGCCCTCGACGTCAAACCCTAATCCCTCAACCCTTAACTCTGATCCCTCATCTCTCAACCCTAACCCTAAACCCTCAACCCTCAACATCAAACCCTAATCCCTCAACCCTCAACCCTAATCTATCATCCGTCATCCCTCCACACTCTACTTTAACCCTAATTCCTCGACCCTCAACCCTATCCCTAAACCCTTGACCCTCAAACCTCAACCCTCAACCCTCAACATCAAACCCTAATCCCTCAACCCTTAACTCTAATCCCTCGACCTTCAACCCTGATCCTAAACCCTAAACCCTCAACGCCAAATTCTAATCCCTCAACCCTTCACTCTAATCCCTCAACCCTAAACCCTATCCCTAAACCCTCAACACTATACCTTAAACCCTAATCCCTCAACCCTAACCCTAAACCTTGTCCCTAAACCCTAATCCCTTCAACCTCAACCCTATCCCTAAACCCTTGACCCTCGAACCTCAGCCCTCGACGTCAAACCCTAATCCCTCAACCCTTAACTCTGATCCCTCATCTCTCAACCCTAACCCTAAACCCTCAGCCCTCGACGTCAAACCCTAATCCCTCAACCCTCAACCCTAATCTATCATCCGTCATCCCTCCACACTCTACTTTAACTCTAATTCCTTGACCCTCAACCCTATCCCTAAACCCTTGACCCTCGAACCTCAACCCTCAACCCTCAACGTCAAATCCTAATCCCTCAACCCTAAACCCTATCCCTAAACCCTCAACACTATACCTTAAACCCTAATCCCTCATCCCTCAACCCTAAACCTTATCCCTAAACCCTAATCCCTCAACCCTCAACCCTAATCTGTCATCCCCCAACTCTAATCCTTCATCCCTAAACCCTAAATGCTATCCCTATTCCTACACCCTCAACAGAATCAATACTATACCTTAAACCCTAATCCCTTATCCATAAACCCTCCAACCCTATCCCTAATCCTTATACCATCCACACTCTACTTTAACCCTAATTCCTCGACCCTCAACCCTATCCCTAAACCCTTGACCCTCGAACCTCAACCCTCAACCCTCAACGTCAAACCCTAATCCCTCAACCCTTAACTCTGATCCCTCGACCCTCAACACTATACCTTAAACCCTAATCCATATCCCTCAACCCTTAACCCTTAAAACTTAAACCCTATCCCTACACCCTCAACACTTGACACTATATCTTAAGCCTTAAACCCTCATCCCTAAAGCCTCAACCCTCAATCCTTAAACCTTAAACCCTAAACCCTATCCCTAATCCCTCTACCCTCAACACTCTAACCCTAACCTCGACATTAAATGCTAATCCGTCAACCCTAAACCCTAATCCTAAACCCTCAACCCTAAACCTTATCCCTAAACCCTAATCCCTCAACCCTCAACCCTAATCCATCATCCCTCAACTATAATCCCTCATCCCTAATCCCTAAATGCTATCCCTATTCCTAAACTCTCAACAGACTTGATACGATACCTTAAACCCTAATCCCTTATCCCTAAACCCTCCAACCCTATCCCTAATCCTTACACCCTCCACACTCTACTTTAACCCTAATCCCTCGACCCTAAACCCTATCCCTAAACCCTTGACCCTTGAACCTCAACCCTCAACCCTTAATGTCAAACCCTAATCCCTCAACCCTTAACTTTGATCCCTCGACCCTCAACCGTAATCTGTCATCCCTCATCCCTAAACCTTAAACGCTATCCTTATTCCTAGACCCTCAACGGGCTCGATACTATACCTTAAACGCTAATCCCTTATCCGTAAACCTTTCAACTCTATCCTTTATGCCTTAACCCTATGATGAATAGCCTTGAGTGTAAAAAAATTTGAGTGGGACATAACGCGAGCGCGTTATAACGCGCTCGCGTTATGTCGAACATGGGAAAAGACAGGCTTGCGGGAAAAATGTAAGGCAATAAATAACGCGAGCGCGTTATTTCTTGCTTTGGGAATCCCAAGCCTTGGGCTTGGGATTTGCTTTGGATTTCCAACCCAAAGGCTTGGAGTGCCTTATGAACAGTCACAGACGTGTTTTTCTGTATTCTTCAAAATTTCACATAATTTCGTTCGTGCTAACCCTCAGATTTGCACGTGTTTCAAGGTTAAACAAATCGAACACATGGGTAATGTTAGGCTTTCTCTTAGCTATTTGACGATGTGATTTTTTTCACATTTTAACAATGTTAAGCCTTTCATCTTTAATTTCTTTTGTTTGTGTGTCCGTTTTTATGCAAAAACCACTGTTTGGTCTTTTTTTCATTGTAAAATAACTATTCATTCAAATTTCAAAAAAATTACATATTTAGAAACTAGACTCCATTCTACAAATATTAAAAAAATAAAAAAATGATTTTCAATTAGTTTTCAAAATTTATAGGGGTAGCACGGCCAAAATTCTGTTTTTTAGGATGTGTCCACTTTAAAAATTAGTAAAAAATCAAATATTCATCAAAAAATTATCAGAAAAATCGGGCATAAACTACATGCTATTAGCTAATTTCTCACCGAAGCGATTTTAAAAATACCAAAAAAAAGTTGACCTTTTGAGGGAGCCACAAAACATGCTATGTTATGTTTTTTTGACAGAAACAACACCAATTTCTGTGGCTCCCTCTTTTGAACCCCTTAATCTATGCCATTTTCAAAACAAAATAGTAGTTTAGAAAGTAGACTCGGAGCACTACGAACATTGTTTTGGTTGCATCTCTAAATTTTGAGTGTAACTATGCTCAATTTCTCATCCAAGGCCAGTATTTCCTGATTTCAGAAAAAAAGTGGCCACTTAAGACCCCTTTTTGGCCCCCCATCTTCTTGCACTTACCCGTTTGCATGTTGGGGAATCTCATGAGAGAGAAGGTGAATGCATAGGATGAGTTGGAAAACTTTTCTATAAGTATTTTCCATGTATTTGTTTTTGCAATATAGATTTTAGGTACTCAGGTGCTGCAGAAATGCTGTCAAATTGAAGACTGAAGGAGAGATTGGTGGTGTTGTTGTATTGTACAATCTTTTGCAGATTAATACAAACATTGGGCCTCTTTCCTATGTGGAGTTTTTTACTTCAAAGGGTTTTTTCCACATTAAACACTGTGTCATTGTGTCTTGTGTTGAGTTCTTCATGTTTGGCATTTTCTCTGTAGTGGGTTTTATGTTTTGATTACAATCTTCATTGTTAATGCACACTTAAAGATTGCTGAAATTTATTCGAATTAGATTTCCATCGAAGTAGTGTTGCTTTCATTTCTAACATTTGGTATTAGAGCCTAGCCAACTTTGACTCTTGAGTGGTAGTGTGGAAGTTGTAGCTGCAGTGGGAGTTTTTGGTTGCATTTGTTTTGCAGATCTTGTGTTGATATTATGGTTGCATCCACCGTTGCATCAACCTCTCAATTGGACATTGAGAAGTTCAACGAAATGGGGTATGAGTTGTGGAACCTGAAAATGGAAGATTTGTTGGAAGAAAGAAACCAACGGTTGGCTGTCCAAAAAGAGAAGAAACCTGACGATGTCTCTCAAGATGAGTGGGATAGATTGGATAAGAAGGCACGAGGAACCATCCGATTATGTCTTTTAGACTTTGTCCTATTAAATGTCACAAAGGAGGAGACCACATACAAATTGTGGAATCAGTTGGGTGAGATCTACCAAGCCAAGAGTATGGTAAATAAACTTTATTTAAAAAGGAAGTTGTCTTCTTTGAAAATGAAAGAGGGTGAGTTGGTTGCAGAGCATTTAAATTCTTTTAATTTGTTGTTGAGTCAGCTTGATTTAGTAGATGTTGAAGTTAGTGAGGAAGATAAATGTATCTTACCTCTTTGTTCTTTACCCAAGTCTTGGGAGAATGGTATCCTTGCTATCACTGTTAACCTCATGGATCCAAAGTTGGATGCTCTTGTTTCAGTGCTACTATCACAGGAATTGAGGAAGAAGAGTTTGGATAGTTCAGGGGATGCTCTTAGTGTTAGGGGAAGGCCTAAGGGGACCAAAAGGAGATCAGAAAGGGGCTAAGGACAAGTCCAAGGGCTGGTCTAAGACTTCTAGTAAAAAGAATAGAGTTGAGTGTTGGAATTGCAGTAAAAGGAGACATGTGAAGAAGGAGCATAGAAACCCCAAGAAAGAGTGGGAGAGTGCTTCAGTAAGTCCTCAAACGCAGGTGAACAGCTTTTACTTTCTGCATGTAATCTTGTTTCTAATGATCACTAGTTGGTTGACTCAGGATGCTCATTTTATATGACCCCGCATAAGGAATGGTTCTCCACATATGAAGAATATGATGGAGATAATATCTACCTTGGTGACAACTCTTCATATCTAATTGTCAGGAAAGGAAAGGTATTTTTGTGTTTCAATGATGGGAGGATTAAAACTATCCCTGGTGTTTTGCATGTTCCTGGATTAGCTAGAAATCTAATTTTAGTTTCGAAGTTGAATGATTTGGGAATGCATGTGACATTTGACAAGCATGGCTACAGATTAGTGAGAGGGAACTTGGTGGTAGTGAAAGGGAACAAATTTGGGAACTTGTTTAAGCTTGAAGCCACTACAGTTTGTAATGCCTCCTATGTATCTAAGGCCACTGCTGAAAATACATGTATGTTGTGGCACCATAGATTGGGCCACACAAGTAATAATGTATTAAAAACTATTAAGAATAAAAATTTGTTGGATGGTTTCTCCTGTTCTGATGAGCACTTTGATTTCTTTGAGCATTGTGTGTTTGGTAAACAAAATAGAAAATTATTTCCTTCAGGAAGCAATAGAGCAAATGAGAAGTTAGAAATTATTCATACGGATGTGTTTGGACCTGTGTGTTGGAAATAGTCTAGACAACTAAGAAGGGGGGGTGAATCAGTTGTCCCACAATATTAAACTTTTCTGCTTTTAATCTTCTTTAACAACTTCCAATCAAATAAACATTAAAGCATGAATTAATAACACAAGAGCAAAAATAAATTGAGCACACATGACACCAAAATTTTTACGTGGAAACCCAGTTAAGGGAAAACCATGGTGGGGATTAACCCACAAGATTCGTACCCTATTAAAAGTCCTTAGAAAAAGAGAAGGCACATGCCTTCGAGCTCACTACTCAAGAGAGGCTCACTGCCTACAAAATTTATGTTTAATTCAAAAAAAATGAACTGTGAAATACCATGTTCTTTATGCCTAGTTCAGTTCCTTTGAAAGCTTACAAAACACTTCTGCTCTACTCCAATCACTTCTTCTCTAACTCTTCATCTAAACATCTCTTTTTCTTTTGCTTCTCCTCTACTCTGCTTTGCCTTTGATCCTTTCTTTGGATTTTATTGTTTTTGCACAAGGATGATTTTCCAGAACTCATCAACAAGTATTTATATGCTTCATCAACCTTGGAATGAACATCAAGATCGGCACTACAAACATCTAACTTAATGTGAATCACCAAGCTATCGGCCAAACATAACTGGGACTCAAATCTTCCCTAATCAACATGTCACATTTCATAGAATCACTCTTACATCATCTACAACATGCTTGAATCATCTGGTCGGCCAAGACTGGGAAGAACAGCAACACCAAGAAGGAATTCTTCTTTGACAATCTCAAACTTCAATGTGGACCTCCACCATAGCAGTCACATAATCTAGAGACCTCCACAAGCATATTGAATTCAACAAAAACATCCACACTCCTCCAAATCATCAAAATCACTTGCATCTTCCTCCAGAACCTCAAGAACACTATCTGCCATTACTGTCACATTAGAAAGATTGCTTGCGAACCTCCAAACCATGAACCACTTGAATGGATGATACAAACTGACTTCCCAAACATGCCTCTAGATCTGCAGATCATCATTGGACATATTTGGAGCAATCCAGACCTCTTTCCTATCACTCTGCTCTTCTGAACACTGCAAAACTAGTTCTACTCAGATGGCCATAGCTTCTTCAAATCTTAACTAGAGCTTCTTCAGACAGTCCTCTACTCAGCCATATGTTCCGCATACATTGATCCTCATTAATTTTCTCAATATCCTCAACAATCTAGTCTTCTATACAGGCAGCAAAAAAAAGGATATGGTTGACACCAATCGCAACAAGGATATGTTGACATCAATGACAACACCACTTAGGCACATTTTTGCAACACTCTCCCCCTTTGTCATTGATGGCAACATATGATGTGAAAAACTAATTTGACCATCAAGACAAGACGTTCTCCCCTTTCTCTTATTAGTTCTGCAATCACTTTGTTCACTACTCCCCCTTTCATCAGCAGCTGGTTTTTCACATGAACTTCTCTCCCCCTTTGACATCAATGGCAAAGGCCACATATTTGCCATCTTTTCTCCTTATCTTGTTTCAAACTCAAAAAATTTCATGCAAACTACTCCCCCTGAGTAGTCTCTCCTTGACATCAATCTGGATCACAAGATGTGACTGTGAATTTCACTAGACTAATGCACTCTAGTGCATCTTAATTATGATCAAGAGGGATAATGACCCCCAACTTCTCTCTGAGATACTTAAAAGTATCCTTGGGAAGAGGCTTAGTGAAAATCTCTGCAATCTAATCCTTTGAAGACACAAACTCCAACTTGACTTCATTCTCATTTACCTTCTCTCTCAAGAAATAAAACTTGATGGATATGTGCTTTGTCTTTGAATACAACACTGGATTCTTTGAGATACTTATTGCACTTGAATTATCACAGAAAATTGTGACAGTTTCCTCAAACACAATTTTGATGTCCTTCAACATTTGCTTCATCCATAGAACTTGAGTGCAATTGTTTGTTGCTGCTATATACTCTGCCTCTACTGTAGATAGGGATATTGCCTCCTATTTTTTGCTTAGCCAAGAAACTAATCTACTTCCCAAGAAGAATGCACCACCACTAGTACTTTTCCTGTCATCCACATCTCCTGCCCAATTAGCATCTGTATATCCATGAAGAGTGAAGTCATTGTCTTTTGGATACCACAATCCATAATCAAGTGTTCCTTTGAGATAGCTAAATATTCTTTTGACTGCTACAACATAGGATTCTTTAGGATCAGCTTGGAATCTAGCAACAAGCCCAACTGCATTCATGATATTAGGTCTAGTCTGAGTCAAATAGAGCAGTCCTCCAATCATTGATCTATACCTTTTCTGATTTGCCTTAGGAGAGTCATCATCTTTACTCAACTTAGATCCGATTACCATAGGCATACCTATTGGCTTTGAATCTTCCATTCCTAACTTCTTCAACAATTCTTTCACATACTTAGACTGAGATATAAAGATACCTTTATCTAACTGAGTGATTTGCAGGCCTAAGAAGAAATTTATCTCACCAAACATGGACATCTCAAATTCACTTTGCATCTAATCAACAAATGTTTTGCACATGCTCTCATTTCCACCAAAAATGATATCATCAACAAATACCTCAACAATCAGAATATTCTCATGACCAATCTTGAAGTAAAGATTACTGTCAGCAGTGCCTTTGTTATATCCTAGCTTTAGTAGATACTTATCTAATCTTGCATACCAGGCTTTTGGGGCTTGTTTGAGTCCATATAATGCTTTCCTCAACCTGCAAACCATGTCTTTCTGATCAGATAACCGAAATCCTTCCGGTTGCTTAATGTAGACTTCTTTTTCTAACTCTCTGTCTATAAATGTTGACTTAACATCCATCTGATAGACTTTGAAATTTTTGTCCTCAGGTCTAGAAACAAGATCCCAAGTGTGATTCTTTTCAATTTGCATTAGTTCTTCCTCCATTGCTTTTACCCAGTTTTCATCATTGCAAGCTTCACTTACTAATTTTGGTTCAATCTTTGAAATCAAACAAATCTCTTCTTGATCTTCAGCAACTCTTCTCCTAGTTCAAACACCTTTATTTCTATCTCCTATGATTTGATCTTTAGGATGATTCATCCTTACATACTTGGGAGTTTTGGGAATTGCTTGGGCTTCTATTTCTTGAGTTTGTTCCTAAACTTCTACACTATCTTCTTGAGGCACTGGATTTTCTGGATCAATCTGGATCTGAATCTGAGTTTGCACTTGCCTTTCTTGACTTGGATTTTCATCTTGATCATCTGAATCATATCTGCAAGACCTGGAATGTCCTTTGCTCTCATCAACTCTGACATTTGCACTTTCAACAATCTTTTTCAACCTCTTGTTAAAGCACCAGTATGCTTTGCTTTAAGTAGAGTAACCTAGAAAATTCCTTCATCACTTCTTGCTTCAAACTTTCTTAGATCCTCATCTCTTTTGATATAGCATTTACAACCAAAAACTCTGAAATATCTTACAGTAGGAGGATGACCAAACAAGAGTTCATAATGAGTCTTACCAGAATTTCCTTTGATCTACACCTGGTTAAGAGTGTAGACAGTGGTACTTACAGCTTCTCTCCAATAAACTTGTGGAACATTTGTTTCCATCATCATGGTCCTAGCAGCTTCTTGAATGGTCTGATTCTTTCTTTCCACAACTCCATTTTGCTGAGGAGTCCTAGGAGTAGTTAACTATCTTTTTATTCCATGCTTTTCACAGAATGTATCAAACTCACCAAAGGTAAACTCTCCACCTCTGTCGGATCTTAGACACTTTATCTTCACACCAATCTCATTTTCCACCATCACTTTGAACACTTTGAATTTGTCAAGAGCTTCTAATTTTTCTGTTAAGAAAGTTACCCACATCATCCAAGAGTAATCATCAATTAGTAACATAAAATATTTGTCTCCTTGCACAATCTTTATTCTAGCAGGACCACATAGATTAGTATGCACAAGTTCCAATCACTCACTTGAAAATTGTTCTTTACTTTTGAATGATGTTTTGTTCTGTTTACCCAATTGACATTCTCTACACAAGCTATTAGGTTTCAAAAGTCTAGGAAGATCTCTCACAGCCTGAGTAGAACTTATCTTAACAATGTTGTCAAAATTTACATGACACATTCTCCTATGCCATAACCAACTCTGATCTGTCTATGCAATCAAACAACTTTTACCAAAACTACTTAATTGAAAGATGTTACCTCTAGTTTGTGTACCAGATGCAATTTCAGTTGCAGAGATTTCTAAGATTCTACATTTGCTATCCTTGAATCGGAGATCATAACCCTGGTCAACCAACTGTCCAACACTGAGAAGATTATGCTTCAGCCCTTCCACATACAGAACATCATTTGTGTTATTCTTACCATCAAAACAGATGGATCCTCTGCCATGGATTCTACCAGCTGAGTTGTCTCCAAATTTCACAATTCCACCTTCATATTTTTCAAAGTTTATAAACTTACTTTTGTCACCAGTCATATGATGAGAACACCCACTATCAATCACCCATTCATCCTTTTCAACAACCTGAGTAGCCAAGGCACTTTCCACAATTGCACAGCTAGCAGATTTAGTAGACACTAGATCTTCTTCTTTGATGGAAATGAACACCCAATCATCTTCAGTGGCACCTCCATGATCAGATTCATCATCAGTGACTCCTTCTCCAGCTCCGTGGACATAGTAACATTTCTTTTGACCTTTATATCTGTTAGGGTTTGGCTTTAAAAATTTCTCTAAACATCTTGAAGCAAAATGACCAATCTTATTACAAGAAAAATATTTGAATGGCAACTTTCCTTCATACTTACCGGATCGTCTTGGCACTCTTCTAGGAATAAGAGCTTCAAGTTCTATAGACTCAATTTCATCATTTTCAAGATCATTCCTTGCCTTAGCAAATATGTTTGATCTTGTAGAAGAGCTTTCACCTGGATCATATCTTTGTTTTCCATATACACTGGCCTTAAAAGCAAATTCAGACTTAGGAAGAGAATTACCAAACTCACTTAATTCAAAAGCTAAAATCTTGCCAACCATTTGATCTCTTGTAACTTTTGAGACAGTCCTAATCTCCTCTATAGCAACAACCTTGTGTTTGTATGAATCAGGTATAGATCTAAGCACTTTTGCCACAATCTTAGATTCTTCCAAAGTTCCACCAGCACACTTGATGCCACACACAAGTTCATTTATCTTTTGCATGTAGATTGTGATGTTTTCATCTTCACTCATCCTTAGATTTTCAAACTTTCCTCTCAAACTTTGTAGCTTGTCACATTTGACATGTTCATCGTCTTCATAAAGATTCTCCAACTTCTTCCATATTTCATGAGCAATTTTTAGTCCAAAGACATTTGTCATTTCTGAATCTATCATGGCACTCAACAAGGCTTCTTTAACTCGAAGGTTATTTTCAGCATCTTTGATTTGATCTAGAGTTGAGGGACCTTTCTCTAGAGGTTTATACTCATCTTTGGTTATCGTCCAATAAGCATCACCCATGCATTACAAATGGCACTCCATGCAGCTCTTCCAAATAGAGTAATTTGTTCCATCGAATCTTGGATTATCCTTCTTGTAAGTTGACATCTTGGATCTCCTCAGGTAGTTAAGCTTCTTTTAGAGGAACCTTGCTCTGATACCAATTGTTGGAAATAGTCCGAACAACTGAGAGGGGGGGTGAATCAGTTGTCCCACAATATTAAAATTTTCTTCTTTTAATCTTCTTCAACAACTTCCAATCAGATAAACATTAAAGCATGAATCAATAACAGAAGAGCATAAATAAATTGAGCACACATGACACCAGAATTTTTACGTGGAAACCTGGTTAAGGGAAAACCATGGTGGGGTTAACCCACAAGATTCATACCCTATTAAAAGTACTTAGAAAAAGAGAAGGCACATGCCTTCAGGCTCACTGCCCAGAGTTCACTGCTCAAGAGAGGCTCACTACCTATAAAGTTTATGTTTAATTCAGAAAGAATGAACTGTGAAATAGTATCTTCTTTATGCCTAGTTCAGTTCCTTTGAAAGCTTACAAAACACTTCTGCTCTGCTCCAATCACTTCTTCTCTAACTCTTCATCTAAACATCTCTTGTTCTTCTACTTCTCCTCTAATCTGCTCTGCCTTTGATCCTTTCTTTGGATTTTATTATTTTCACACAAGGATGATTTTCTACAACTCATCAACAAGTATTTATACGCTTCATCAACCTTGGAATGAACATCAAGGTCGGTACTACAAACATCTGACTAAATGTGAATCACTAAGTTGTTGGCCAAACATAACTGGGACTCAAATCTTCCTTGATCAACATGCCACACTTCATAGAATCACTCTTAGATCATCTGCAAGACACTTGAATCATCTAGTCGGCCAAGACTGGGAAGAACAGTAACACCAAGAAGGAATTGTTTGACAATCTCAAACTTCAATGCGGACCTCCACCATAGTAGTCACACAATCTAGAGACCTCCACAAGCACATTGAATTCAACAAAAACATCCACACTCTTCTAAATCATCAGAAACACTTGCATCTTCCTCCGGAACCTCAAGAACACTATCTGCCATTATTGTCACATTAGAAACATTTCTTGCGGACCTCCCAACTACGAACCACTTGAATGGATGATATAAACTGACTTCCCAAACATGCCTCTAGATTCACATATCATCATTGGACATATCCAGAGCAAGCCAGACCTCTTTCCTATCACTCTGCTCTTCTGAAAACTACAAAACTGGTTCTACTCAGATGGCCATAGCTTCTTCAAATCTTCATGTGAACCCTTCAAATCTTAACTAGAGCTTCTGCAGACAGTCCTCTACTCAGCCATATGGTCCACATACATTGATCCTCATTAATTTTCTCAATATCCTCAACAATCTAGTCTTCTATACATGCAGCAAAAAAAAGGATATGGTTGACACCAATGGCAACAAGGATATGTTGACAACAATGACAACACCACTTAGGCACATATTTGCAACACTGTGGATAATGAATCTATTGAAAAATCTCATTATTTTGTAACCTTCATTGATGATGTATCCATATTTACATGGATTTATTTTATGAAGCATAAATCTAAAGTTTTCACTGAGTTTAAGGAATTCAAAGTCTTAGTAGAGAACCAATCAGGTTTAAAGATAAAAATATTAACATCTGACAATGAAGGGGAATATTGATCTAAGGAATTTGATGAGTTTTGCAAGCATGCAAGTATAATCAGACAAAAGATAACTCCATATACACCACAGCAGAATGGTGTTGCCGAAAGGATGAACCAAACAATTATGGAAAGGGCCAAAAGTATGCTTAGTGATGCACAGTTGGATAAATGTTTTTGGGTAGAGGCTGTGTGTACTGCTTGCTACTTGATAAACAAATCTCCTTGTAAGGCTATTGATTCGACACCTTATGAAATGTGGACAGGTAAGAAACCTTCTATTTCACATTTAAGGGTTTTTGGCTATGAGGCTTTTGTTCATGTGCCTAAGGAAATGCGATCTAAGTGGGATCCAAAGGCTAAAAAGTGTACATTCATTGGATATGGTGATAATGTCAAAGGTTATAAGCTTTGGAATCCACTAACCCGCAAGATTATCTTTTCTAGAGATGTTATTTTCAAGGAACTTAGAGCTACTTCTAAACCTGAGTAGCCAAAAGAAAAAGAAGAAAAGGTAAAGAAGTGTGCACCTCAGGAAGAACAAAATTATGGATTGGGGGATGAAGAAGAAGAAGATTCGAGTAGTTCTGATGAAGGTGAATCTGTTGTGATAGAAGAATTTGGTGTAGATGATCATACAGAAGAACAAGTAGAGTCTCTTACTCCACCCTTGAGGAGATCCACAAGACAACGAAATCTAATTGATAGGTATAGTCCACCAGATTTCCATTGTGTATATGCTTTATTAAGTACTAACAATGAACCTAGATCCTATAGGGAAGCTATTTCTATAGATGATAGTGAGTCTTGGTAGCTAGCCATGTAGGAAGAGATGATGGCTTTAGACTCTTGTAACACCTAGGATCTTGTTCATTTTCCCAAAGGAAGAAAGGCCATAAGATGTAAGTGGGTCTTCAAGAATCTAAGTTTGGAGTAGATGGGTCATTGGAAAAGTACAAGGCTAGACTAGTAGCCAAGGGTGACTCCTAGAGGGAGGGATTTGATTTTGGTGAGATATTCTCTCCTATTGCTAAATTGACTTCTATTAGATTTCTCTTATCCATTGCTGCAGCTTATGATTGGGAGATTAAGCAAATGGATGTTAAGACTGTTGGATTCAAGACAGACAACTGAGAGGGGGGGTGAATCAGTTGTTCAAAACTTGCTTCTAATTCAAACACTTAAATCCTCTTTGTTATTTAATAGCATATCAATTAATCACTCATGAAAGTATAAAGCATAAACACCAGAGCAAATACACATCAACACATGAGACACCAAGATTTTGACATCGAAAACCCGGTCAAGGGAAAAACCAAGGGGTGATTAACCCAAGGATTATTCTCTGTTAGAAGAATAAGAAAAATAGATGGCACATGCCAATTAGGGCTCACTGCCCGAGCACATTGCTCACAAGAGGCACACTGCCTACAAGAGACACACTGTCTACAAAGTAACAAGTATCACAAACTTGAACTGGAGATTGACATCTTTACCATGCCTGGATCAGTTCCATTTAAGCCCAAAAACTCCTGCTCTGCCTTTCACTCTTCTTCTTCGCTACCACACTCTCATCACTGCAAGACACACTACAAAATGAATTCACAAACCCTTATTTATACAAGGCATCAACTTAGTAACAATCATCTAAGTCAGCAAACACCTACAAGATCATTCGCAAGACGTGTAATACATCCGGTCAACCAGTCTCAAGAAGAACACCAATATCCATGGTTATTCTTCAAATGCAAACTCTAACTTCAATGCGGATCACCATCATTAACTGGACATGATCCAATGATCATCATAACCTTTTCTAAATCACCAAACACATCTGTACTTCATCATCCTACTGGAATTCTTCTCTCTTTCATCTGGAGCTACTCGAACATAGTCTGTCATCACTGTCATAAATGAATAGGCACTTTCAGACCTTCAACCCATGAACTAATCTAGTTGATACTTCATAGGGACATCCTCAACACTTCCTCAGATCCACAGAATGGGATAATGAAATACTGGATCTCACCGGACCTTTCTGTGGCCCTCTGTCACCTCTGAACACCTGCCGGAACCAGTTCTACTTGAGCGACCATAACTTCTTCAGATCTTCATGCAGACCTCTGAAATCTTGACTAGAGCATCTCAAGACATATATCTACAAACCCTTTAAACCGCATCCTCTGATCCTCAATCTATTGAGGACTTTTACCTTCTTGTCATCACTGTTCTTAACTGTTCCTGATTGAGACTTATTTTCTCAAAATCCTTAGCACACAACTCATCTAATCATTCTCTTTAATGCAACATGAGCATGTTGACATCAATGAAAACACCATTATCCTCATACTTGCAACAAAGACTGTGTTCTTGCATGGAGATCTTGAAGAAGAAATTTTTATGCAACAGCCTATAGGTTTTGATGTAAAAGGAAAAGAACATTGGGTCTCTTTTTGGTTTGAAACAGTCCCCTAGAATGTGGTATCAAAAGTTTGACTCATTTGTTTTGAAATTGGGTTTTGTTAGAGGCGAGGGGGATCATTGTGTTTACATTTATTGTGTTGATGATTCTATACTGGTTATTGCTTTGTATGTTGATGACATGTTTTTCAGCAATACTAAGGGTATGATCAGTGAGCTTAAAGCCCAACTTTCAGGTGCATTTTAGATGAAGGATCTTGGTGCTGCAAGGTATATTTTGGGAATGGACATCAGAAGGGACAAAGTTAATAGAAAGTTTTAGTTGTCACAAAGTAAGTATGTGAATACTATTTTGCAAAGGTTTAGTTTGTTGGACTGTAACCCAGTTAGAGTTCATTTACCCATTGGTACTAAGCTTTCATTAGATATGTGTCCAAATACTGAGGATGATCTTGAAGATATGTCTAATGTGCCATATGCTAGTGTTGTAGGTAGTTTGATGTATGCTATGGTTTGCACTAGACCAGATATTGCCCAAGCAGTGGGAGTTTTGAGCAGATTTATGTCTAACCCTAGTAGACAACACTGGAACTATGCAAAGATGGTGTTTAAATATCTTGTAGGTGCTCCTAACCATTGTTTGGTTTATTTTGGTACTAATAGTGATGATAAATCTTTGGACATATAAGGGTTGTTGATACAGATTGGGCGGGTGACTTGGATAGTCAAAGGTCCACTAGTGGCTATGTGTTTACTCTGTTTGGAGGTGCAATGAGTTGGATGAGTAAGAGGTAGCCCACAGTTGCTTTGTCCACCATAGAAGCAGAGTATATGGCTGCTACTCATGTCTCTAAGGAGGCAATTTGGTTGAGGAGACTATGTACATGTATTAGTTTTGATTGCAAGATCATTGAGATTGGTTGTGATAGCTAGAGTGCTATCTGTTTGGTCAAGAATCCCATGTATAATGCTCAGACTAAGCATGTTGATGTTTAGTATCACTTTGTTCGATAGTTGGTTGCAAATGGAGAGATTCAGTTGAAGAAGATAGACATTCAGGAGAAAGTCACAGATTCATTGACCAAGCCTGTGAGCACAAAGAAGTTCGTATGGTGTAGAGAGGCCATGGGCCTTGTTTCTAGTGCCTGATTATTTTTCATTTAATTTCCTATGGGTTGATTTACAATGTATAATGTCAAGTGGGAGAATGTTGGGATAAGGTGCCATTAATCTTGTAAATCCCAATATTGTATGTATTCTATTTATTATATGTAATTTGTAATTATCCATGAGGAGATGTACTAGTTTCACTAGTAGGGGTAATTTTAGAGTAACTGGAGGTAATTACGGAGTGACTTTTTACTGTTGGCAAATGTAAAAACTCAAAGTAAATGAGGGTAGGCATGTTCCCTTGGAGAATATACTATTTTTTAGCATGTATGACACACATCATAATGTTTGGTGGGTGCATGTAAAGAATCTATGATAGTTGCAAGTTGTCATAAGATTCTATGACACTATGATGCATATGACGGATATTTATTTGTTGTAAGTTGCTATGTTTAGCCCAAGGTTCCTATCATGGAAAGATACCTTTTTGTGGAATCTATGATGGTTATGACACGTCATAAGATGTTGTAAGAGGCTAGATTTAGTCTTGGGCCCCAATCTTTGCATGGCTATTTTTGGACAAGTGGAAGGTGCTTGTAAGATGGCATTTAATGTTTGCATGTTGGGGAATCTCATGAGAGAGAAAGTGAATGCCTAGGATGAGTTCGAAAACTTTTCTATAAGTATTTACCATGTATTTGTTGCTGCAATACAGATTTTATGTACTCGAGTGTTGCAAAAATGTTTTCGGATTGAAGAACTGGAGGAGAGATTGGTGGTGTTGTATTGTATAATCTTTTGCAGATTACTACACACATTGGGCCTCTTTCCTGTGTGCAGTTTTCTACCCGAAAGGGTTTTCTCCATGTTAAACACTGTGTCATTGTGTCTTGTGTTGAGTTCTTCATGTTTGGCATTTTCTCTATAGTGGGTTTTATGTTTGATTACAATCTCCATTGTTAATGTACACTTAAAGATTGCTGAAATTTATTCGAATCAGATTTCCATTGAAGTAGTGTTGCTTTCATTTCTAACACATATATCATGGACACTTTTGTTATTCATATTTGGAAGATTTGTTTGCATACATCATGGACATTGATAATTTTTCCAAATTTACTCATGAATATCCTCAAGTCTTAAAACAAATGGCATATATCTATGATGTTGACATTTCTATGTGCTCAACATATGAAATCCTTTGTTATATATCTAATTTTGATAGTTTCACAAATCTCATAGGAATGTATCCTCCGATATTAGATGATCTCACTAAATTCATAGATAAAAATAAGTATGTTGCATCATTTAGTAGTGATGACTTCAATATGTTAGACAAAGCCTTAGATGACTTTATCTCCATTGAACATTCCACTATTGTTAATACATGTGATGATAACTTTGTTTTACCGTATGATATTTCTCCCAAAGTTGACACTTTGGTGAAAGAAGATGAATTCATAGACACATCCCTAAACATCATAGCACCATATCTTCATTCTAATGCTCTCTCTAGCCAAGATGAAGCATTAGTGGATGAAGAACTCTCACCATCTCTTTATTCCAATACTCTCTCTAGCCAAGATGAGGCATTGGTGAATAAAGAACCCCTTCCAACAAAGAACATTCCATGGATAGATAATGAGCATTCATATAACAAAAATTCTCGTCCTACCATAGTGCATGAAGCCTCTATGGATCATCCTATAGACATTCTTCCTTTAGTTGAATATTCAAGTACTTTGGATATCATTAAGGAAGTGAAGATCCTTGATCTCCCTCCTTTGGTTAAATGTTCAAGTCCCTTGGACATCACTAAGGATGTGAAAATTGTGGATACCTCTCCTTTGGTTGTATATTCTAGGAACATCACTAAAGAAACAAACATTAATAATCATCTTCACAACACCTTACCTTCCCTTCATTCCTATGCTCTCTATTCAAAAGATGCGGCACTAATGGATGAGGAAAGGTCTCTCACATTAAATCCCTTATGGATGGATGTCGAGATCACTCAAAACAAACCACTTCTTCCACCTCCTAAGAGGATAGTGAATAAGTGTATTTCACCCTCCCTAAGCCACACTCATTGTAGCACCTATTATATTTGCTCTCAAGGGTGGCCTCCTCCTTGATATAAATGTTGTTAACATTGTGTTGTATCAGGTAAGTATTTCTAACCTTGGTGGTCACCTATGTCAAAGCATAATCAGCTTGTGTATGTAACCTCCCCTCCATGTTGTGTTTCTCCCATGATGTGTTATGTGTTGTTTAGGCCTCCTAGGATGACCCTTAATACTCTTATAAGGTCAAGGATACTGGGAGACTGCCTTTGTTGTGACCTTCTTCTATTTGTATCATCACTCTTCTATATTGCCTCTCCTCTATTTTCATTGTTGTGTGTTGTGTCTTAAGGACATAGAGTTGCGGTTGGTGACTTGGGGGCACCCTCCTACATGACTATCCCTAAGGCACTTGTTTCTCCTCTCTTGATTTTTCATTTACCTTCCTCTAGTGATTCTATCTAGCAAGTGGATGACAAAAAACATATTATACTGATATGGACCTAGTGTCTCTTTAGCAAGAAGTTAATAAATGGACCTAGTCCATACATGACAATGGGGTTGGAATATATATTATCCAACGCTTGGCTAGTAGAATCACTCCTTGTGATATTTTGATGTTGCCTTATCGCACTAACAAACCATAACAATACTTCTACTCCATGCACTTTGCTTATCTTTGAATCTCACCTTGGTTACACTCAGTTTTGAGATTTTTGCAGTATAGCCCCACAATTATACTCGGTCTCTAAATCCATAGTATAACCTTAGCTCTTTATGTGAATGATCATATGCATTGTTGTTTATCATGATTATATGGATGCTAACACTTTTCTTACAGGAATGTGTTTGTAGGAACATTTGGCTATCGTAAAGTACATGTCACCTCTCGGGGCATGGGCTTTGCAAAATCTCGTGTTCCCTTATGTGTTTTCTTCCTACCTTAACATGCTCCATATCATGACATGATATCAACCACCTTAAGGTGGGGGAATATATAAGGTAAATTGTCTGATTTAGATGCTAGCAAAGTGTGTTTCTGAATCTTGAATCTATTGCAATCATTTAAAAGCCCTCTACGGAGGCGGGATATTGCATATATCTTTTTATCTTAAGCCCTCTGCGAAGGCGAGATATTTCATATATCCTTTTATCCTGTCATATTCTAAAATTCCTTTGTGGAGGCGAGGAGAAAATCTGAGACTATCCTAACCCTTAAGCGTGTCTTCGGCGATTGTTGTGGCAAAGCCCAATCGTCAATGTGTTCTTGTAATGTGCTTGAGATGGTGATGAACCTAGAAATAGGTACACTCCATCACTTGTCTGTCGTGTTTTCTCCATGTCTTCCATGTATGTGTGTATGGTGCATTTGTTCCCAAGCATAGTTAAAAGACTGGTGGCGATGAGTCACTCCTATACTTTGGGATTTGTATGGCATGCTTGATTTTGCATGGCGTATTTGTTCTCAAGTGCAGTCTTAAAGACTGGTGGTGATGAGTCCCTCTTGCACACTAAGATTTGTTTTGCGTGTCTATTGCCCATATGCAGTTTAAAGACTGATGGCGATGAGTCCCTCTTATATTATGGGCGGTGTGTTTACTTTCCTTGTACTTGCATTTTCATATATGAGAAAAAAGAAAAAGAAAATAATCACTGTATTCACTACATTTACTATATTCATTGTGCTTTGTGTGTCTCCAATGTTGTATTCTCCATGTTTTGCATGCCTATTACTGTCTTCATTGTGATTGGCGTGTCTTCTCCATGCTTGGTGTGTTTGTTGTGTTTGTTGACCATACTTTAATGCATGTATTGGCCTTGAGTTAATACATACATTAAAGTGGGGGCTAAATGTTACATCAGAAAATATCCCCTTGGGGGCTTTTCCCTCCTAAGGTTTAGCTCTCGAGTCCTTTAGAATGCATTTAGATCATCTTGCATGATTATAGTGACTCTCGATGAGAAAACATTAAAGATTCATGACAAATGGGACTTAGGGGATGTACTTAACATGATTCCTACTTAAAATAAGGGGGAGGACTTGGGTGCCTGCACCCTAGTCCTACCCTATTTTAGGTTAGGACCTATTTTTGTGTGTTAGTTTTATGACTGTTATTAGGTCCTATGCCGACATCCTAAGTTTAAATTATGAAATTCTTATAGGGAATGTTTGTAGTTGCATATATAAGCATGATTAGTGATTCATTTGTAAACTAGATGGCAATTGTGAACTTGTGGCTTATGGGAAAGTGATTCAAGGCATTCATTGTGTTGCAGAGCTAAACTTTGTGTTGTTATTGTGTTTGTATTTGTAGATTTGGAATCCATATCCTCATGGCATGAAGAGCATCTTCCTTCCATGAAATCTTCACTACATGGTGATATCAATTGTGTTTTCTATTATATATTATTTGGATTTTGCCTCTATCTCACAGGGATACACATTCTTTATTTGACAATGGTGTTCGAAAGACTTGAATGTCTCTCTGGGGCTTGACCAAGGCAAGCCTCTAAACACTACAACCCCAAACTCACTTTTCTGTGATTCTAGGTTATAGGTTGCAGAAGCGAAAGAAGTGGAGTTGTAGGAGAGTAGTGCAGATCGTCAGAATTGTAGATCAAAGAAGAAAATAGGTACCTGGACTTGGGTTCCTGCTCATTAGTCCTCTAGCTCCCGTAATAGTAAAATCTCTAGAATAGTAGAACTGTGTTGCAAACAACATTCCCAGATCTCGACAAAAACTGAGGCACTAGACTAGGGTGCCCTCTCATTAGTCCCTGACTTTTCTGAACACCGAACTTTGAAATCTGGTATGTATTTGATTGTCATTTGATATCTTTGTGTGCGATCATTTTTCGTAATTTGTCCATTTGTTTACGAATTTTAAAAATTAGGGTTTTGAGCATAAGTGAACTTAATTGAACAACAAATTCACACAATTCCATTCTTCCCCTATGCTCCAAGTGATAGGAGATCTATAGTAGAGTTCTCTACTCACTTGAATGTCCTTAAATGTTTAGTGGTGAAAGGAGGATTGATATAAACCCTTAAGAACATCATTTGGACATCTTTCCCCCTTTTTCATATTATAAATTCCCCCAGTTTGTTTTTTGTCTTTCTGGTCTACCCAGAGATCTGAATTCTCGTTGTGACATTGCCTGTCACACCTCCCCAACTAGAGCCACTGTTGGTACTTAAAAAATTAGTCCCCAAATGCCCCATTTTCCCCCCAAGTCTCATATGAATTCCACTTGAACCTATAGTTTATAACTGATCTGAGACGTCTTTCATAGGTTTTCATGTGTTTTCCATTTGAAAATACAAGGTAGAAAAGCCCAAAATTTAGCTAAATCCCAATGTCCTAAGTTTGCCCTTGTGTTTTTCCCTTTTCAGAGGTTAGAGTTTTGGGCTCCTCCTTCCCTCTGTGCTTCACCTTTTGGTCCCGAGGAATTTCCTAAGTGTTGAAGTTTTCTAAGTGTTCAACAGAGTTTCAAAGGTCAGAGTTCCTCCCTTCCATCTTCCTAATGGCAAGTGTAGGGATGAAGGCCCAAGGGCCAAAGTCTGATAGGTCTAAGTGAAAAATATTCCAAGTACCATGTATATTGTGGAGGTTGGAGTTTGGGCTTCCTCCCTTCCACCTTCTTCCTTTTAGAAGGTGAAAGGAGGAAGGCCCGATGACCGACCCCCGATGGGTAAAATTTTCCTAAGGATTTCCACCATTCCATGGAACCTTTTGGTGGGCCCCCCAATAGACTGACAAAATGATAGAAAGGGGACACTTGGGAGTTTTGGTGGATGGCAGGCCTCTTCTCTTTTCTCTTCCAAAGGGAAGGTAGATGGAAAGCTTGGGGCCCAACCCCAGATGTTTTCAATATGTGACTAAGTGTTTCAGAGGGCAGGATTTAGGGCTTCGTGTCTCCTTCTTCTTCAAAGATAAGCGCAAGGCAGAAGGCCGAAAGGATGAAGTCCTCCTAAGGGAAAGAAATATTCTAAGTATGGCAGACTTTGGGGGTCAGAGTTGTGGTATTTTCTCTTCTTCCTTTTGGAAGGTGAGATAGCGAAGGCCCAAAGGCCGAAGTCTAATTGGATGAAGAGAGATAATGAGACTAAGGTAAGAAGGCTAAGGCACAAAAAAGATAAAGGTAGAGGGATGAAGGATGAAATCCCAAGGTCCAAAAGTCTGACTTTTCAAAGGTTGGCTTCCTGGCCTTCCTAACTCCTCCAACTGCCTGGGAACACGCCAACTACTTCTGATGGTGCCATTGCTAAGTGGGTGGAAGATTTCAATGCTTTTAATGCAATTTTTGGCACCCATTTCTTTCTCAGACATGTATATGATGGCTATAAATAATGAATCAAAGCTAGTTTCAAAGGGTTGGTCATTGAGCCAATTGTTTGGTCTACAATGCCTTAGGATAGTTTTAGGGCTTCAAATCAAGCTAGTCTGGCTATTAAATGGAGGGACATGTTTTGATGTAGTGTAGGAATGAATTGTAAAGCATATTTTATGCATTGGATGTCTCCATGGCCATTTGTAATGATTCAGGGAGTGTATAATTGTAGTTGTATGTTTTACTTCACCACATTTGCTGGTGTGATTGTAATAGAGATTTGATGATGTGTGACAACATTTAAATCAATACAAGCTTTGTTTTGAATCTTCTCTTTATTGCCAGTGGGTCAATGTAGTTTGGTTCTGGATTATTAAGTATATTCGATGTATGAAGTATAATCTGAGGAATGTATGTAAATACATTTTAGTCTTCTGTTGATGTTGTTTCAGCTCTTTCTTCCCTCTTTAATACTTATGACTCAACTACCCAATGGAGTAGGCACCGGTCCATATTGGAGAGGGATCAACCATTTTTTATAAATAAAACAAATCTTTCATCTATGGTACATGGTAAAAACCATCTTTCTTGTGCATGTACATTCACACAATTGAATCAGCTTAATCAGAGGCATGTGCAGCTAGTTTGTCTTGATCTAGTGACAACTTTGGGATCAAGTGTACATTGGGTATGGTTGTGTATGTTTATTTGTATTTCATTTCATACCTCTAGGAATATCTCTCCTAGGTCTAATTGAGCCTGAAGAGCAGATGAGTTTACCCACTCCTGTTAGTTGGCCAAAATTGTTAAATTTAGGACATACAACTGAGAGGGGGGGTGAATCAGTTGTCCAAAACTTTCTTCCAATTAAACACTTAAATCCACTTTGTAATTCAGTAGCATAAGAATAAATCAATCATGGAAATACAATGCATTAAATCAAAAAGTAGAAACACATTAACACATGAGACACCAAGATTTTGACATGGAAAACCTGGTTAAGGGAAAAACCATAGGGTGACTAACCCAAGATTGTATTCTCTGTTAGAAGAATAGAAAGAACCAAATGGCACATGCCAATTAGGGCTCACTACCTGAGCACACTACTTACAAGAGGCTCACTACCTATAGGAGAGACACTGTCTACAGAATAATAAGTATTACATACTTGAACTAAAGAATAGCATCTTCACCATGCTTGAGTCAGTTCCATTTAAGCCCAATACTTCTGCTCTGCCTTTTGCTCTCCTCCTCACTACCACACTCTCATCTCCACAAGATCACTTTGAAATGACTTTACAATTCCTTATTTATACAAGACATTGACTTAGGGATAATCATCCAAGTCGGCATACATTACAGAGCGAATACATAAATACAACATGACTAATTACAAAAAAGACTTCATGCGGATCAACACACTATCGGCCACACAAATCTGAGACTTCAATCTTCATTTATCCTCACATAACATCTTCAAGATCATCCGCAGGATGTGTAACCCATACGGTCGGCCTAACTTGAGAAGAACACCATCATCTAGAAGTAATTCTTCAATTGTTAGCTCAAAATTTAATGCGGACCACAAACATGAACTAGACATGATCCAAAGACCTCCACAAGCTTGTCTGAGACACCAAGAACATCCACACTATATCTTCTTACTGGAATCCTTCTCTCCTTCATCCGAAACCTCAAGAACACAGTCTGTCATCACTATCATAAAGGAATAGATGCTTGCGAACCTCCAGATCATGAACCAATTGAGTTGTCAATTCATATTGACTTCCTAAACATTCCACCAAATCCGTAGAATAGGATATTTCATTTCTGGATCTCACCAGACCTATCTGTATCACACTGTCACCTCTAAACACATACCAGAATCAGTTTTACTTAATTGGTCATATCTTCTTCAGATATTTATGTGGACCTCTGAAATCTTTACTGGATCATTTGAAGACCCATATCTACAAACCCTTTGAAGTGCATCCTCTGATCTTCATCTTAGCAGGGATCTTTACCTCACTGTCTTCATTGTTCTTCTCTGTTCCTGATTAGGAATAATTTTCTCAATATCCTCAGCACACAGCTCATCCAATCCTTATCATTAATGCAACAGGAGTATGTTGACATCAATGACAACACTGGTTAGGCCCATACTTGCAACAATCTACCCCTTTGGCATTGATGGCAACATATGATGTGAAAAACTATTTTAACTATCAAGACAAGATCTTCTTCTTACTGACACAACTCCCCCTATCAGTAACAACCATTCACATGTCTTCTCTTCCTTTCCTACTCCCCCTTTGATTAGCAACCACTTTTTTTTCACATGTCTTCTCTCCCCCTTTGACATCAATGGCAAAGGGCACATACTTGCAACTCCAGCACTTCAGAATCATACCAGCTGCTCTCCCTAATTAGCAACTCCCCATCATCAATCTGGACCACAAGATATGACTGTGACATCCACCAGACTGATGCACATCAGTGCATCTTAGTTCATCACCGAAGGGGAAATAACCCCTAACTTCTCCCTGAGATACTCAAAAGAGTCCTTAGGTAGAGGTTTAGTAAAGATATCTACAATTTGATCCTTGGAAGGTACAAACTCCAATCTGACTTCATTCTTGTTCACTTGCTCTCTCAAAAAGTGAAACTTGATGGATATATGTTTAGTATTTGAATGCAACACTGGATTCTTTGATATGTTTTTTGCACTTGAGTTATCATAGAAGATTGTGATAGGTTCCTCATAATCTAACCTGATGTCTCTTAGCATTTGCTTCATCCACAATACTTGAGTGCAACTACCTGCTACTACAATATATTCTGCTTCTGTAGTGGACAGAGATATTGCCTCTTATTTCTTGCTCAGTCAAGAAACCAATCTCTTCCCCAAAAAGAATGCTCCACCATTGGAACTCTTCTAGTCATCCACATCTCCTGCCCAATCCACATCAGTATATGCATGAAGAGAGAAATTATGATCTCTAAGATACCACAACCCATACTCAACTGTCCCTTTCATATATCTAAAAATTCTTTTGATTGCCATGACATGAGATTCTCTAGGATCAGCTTGGAATCTAGCAACAAGACCAACCACATTCATAATGTTAGGTCTAGTTTGAGTGAGATACAATAATCCTCCAATCATTGACCTGTATTTTTTCTGATCAACCTTAGGAGAGTCATCATCTTTGCTCAATTTGCATCTAGTTGCCATGGGAGTATTCATTGGTTTTGAGTCTTCCATCCCAATTTTTTTCAACAATTCTTTCACATATTTGGTCTAAGAAATGAAGATTCCTTTGTTTATTTGAGTGATTTGCAGACCCAGGAAAAAATTCATTTCCCCAAACATGGACATCTCAAATTCAATTTTCATTTGATTTGCAAAGGTTTTTCACAGACTATCTCTTCCTCCAAAAATGATATCATCAACAAACACTTCAACAATCAAGATATTTTCATGATCAATTTTGAACTGCAAATTACTGTCAGCAATACCTTTGTTGAAACGAATCTTCAAAAGGTGCTTATCTAATCTCTCATACCAGGCTCTTGGGGCTTGCTTGAGTCCATACAATGCTTTCTTCAATTTGCAGACCATATCACCATGATCAGATAATTCAAATTCATCCAGTTGCTCAATTTATACTTCTTCCAAGTAACCATTCAAGAAGGCAAATTTGACATCCATCTGATATATTTTGAAATCCTTGAAGGCAGCAAAAGCAAGAAATAATCTGACTGCTTCAATTCTTGCCACCAGAGCAAAATTTTCTTCAAAATCAACTCCTTCTACTTGGGAGTAACCCTTGCAGACCAATCTGGCTTTGTTTCTGACTACTTCACCATCTTCATTCAGTTTGTTCTGGAAGACCCATTTGGTTCCAATCACATTCTTGTTTTTAGGTCTAGGAACAAGATCCCAAGTGTGATTTTTCTCAATTTACATCAGCTCTTCTTCCATTGCTTTAGTCTAGTTTTCATCATTGCAAGCTTCATTCACTGTCTTAGGTTCAACCTTTGAAATTAGACAATACTCTTCTGAATCTTGAGCAATGCTTCTTCTTGTTTGAACACCTTTGCTTTTATCACCTATGATCTGGTCTTCAGAGTGATTCAGTTTTACATACCTGGGAACTTTGGGAGTTTCTTGCACTTCTGATTCTTGAACAGGTTCATTCAAACTTATCTCTTCTTCTTAATTTACCGGATCAGTCTGAATCTGAGTTTCAGAGGGAGCTTGGACTTCTTGAACAAAAACATCATTTTGATCATCTTCATCATATTCATAAAACCTTGAGGGTTTTTCAATACCTTCATCAACCTTTAGATTTGTACTTTCAACAATCTTCCTTAATGTCTTGTTATAACACTGGTATGCTTTGCTTTGAGTAGAATAACCCAAGAAAATTCCTTCATCACTTCTAGCATCAAATTTTCCTAGATCTTCATCTCTTTTAATGTAACATTTGTTGCCAAAGACTCTGAAATATCTCACAGTGGGAGTGATGCCAAACCAAAGTTCATAAGGAGTTTTACCGATATTGCTTTTGATTTGTACTCGATTGAGAGTATAGACTGCAGTGCTTACAGCTTCTCTCCAATAGATCTAAGGAACATTTGCTTCCATCATCATGGTTCTAGATGCTTCCTGGATGGTCCAGTTCTTTCTTTCCACTACTCCATTCTGCTGTGGAATCCTAGGAGCAGACAATTGTCTTCTTATTCCATGCTTCTCACAGAATTTTATGAACTCACCGGATGTGAATTCTCCACCTCTATTAGACCTGAGACATTTTATGTTCAATCCGGTTTCATTCTCCACCATAGCCTTGAATATTTTGAATTTCTCAAGAGCCTCTTATTTCTCCTTCAGAAAAGTTACCCACATCATCTGGGAGTAGTCATCAATTAATAGCATGAAGTATCTATCACCTTGTACACTTCTGATTCTTGCCGGACTGCATAAATCAGTATGAACTAAGTCTAATAATCTGGTAGAAGACTGTTCCTTACTTTTGAATGTAACCCTACTCTGTTTGCCTAACAAGCATTCTTACACAAGCTATTAGAAGGTTTCACCAATCTTGGAAGATCCCTCACAGCCTAAGTGTTGCTTATCTTGATGATGTTATCAAAATTTACATGACACATTCTTCTATGCCACAACCAACTCTAATCAATTTGAACAAATAAACAACTTTTCCCAGTACCAACCAAGTGGAAGATATTACCTTTAGTTTGAGTACCGAATACAATCTCTGTTCCAGAGCTTTCAAAGATCTTGCATTTTCCATTTTTGAACCAGAGATCATAGCCTTTGTCCACCAACTATCCAACACTAAGAAGATTGTGCTTCATTCCTTCAACATACAGTACATTACCAGTTTTTTTCTTTCCATCAAAAGAAATAGTTCCTCTACCTCTGATTCTGCCAGCAAAATTATCACCAAATTTTATCACTCCTCCTTCATACCTTTCCAAATCTATAAACTTGTTTTTGTCACCTGTCATATGGTGAGAGCATCCACTATCAATGACCCAATCATCCTTTTCTTCAACATGGGCAGCCAGAGCTTTTTCCACAACTTTATGATTGACAGATTCAGAGGGCATTGGATCTTCTTCCTTGATGGCAATAAACACCCAATCACTTCTAGATTTGTTTCTTGTCTCTGATTCATCATCTGTTACTCCTTCATCATCATCATCTTCATGAACATAGTAGCATTTCTTTTGGAACCTTGATTTGTTAGGGTTTGGCCTTGAGAATCTTTCCAAACACCTTGAGGCAAAATGACCAATCTTATTGTAGTTAAAACACTTAAAAGGCAATTTCCCTTCATACTTTCCAGATCCTCTTGGCAATCTTTTTGCAATAAGGGCTTCAAGTTGAGCAACTTCTGCTTCATCTTCTTCAAGGTCTTTTCTTGCTTTCTCATACCATGATAGTTTCTTAGAAGAGTTTTCTCCCATATCAAACTTTTATTTTCCTTTAACAGAGGCACTAGCTTTGAATGCAGATTTAGTCTTGGGGGGGCATCTCCAAACTCAATCAATTCAAATGCAGCTAATTTGCCAACCAATTGATCTCTTGTAATACCTTAAATAGATTTGAATTCTTCAATAGCAACAACCTTGTACTTGTAAGAATCAGGAAGGGATCTGAGAACTTTGCCAATAATCTCATCTTCATCCAAGACACCACCAGCACATCTGATGCCACAAACAAGCTCATTTACTCTTGGCTTAAATGTAGTGATATTTTCATCTTTTCTCATCTTCAGATTTTTGAATTTTCCTTTTAGACTTTGTAGCTTGGCACATTTAACATAATTGTCTCCATGTAGAAGTTCCAGTTTTTCCCAAATCTCAAAAGTAGTTTGTAGTTCAACAACATTTGTCAACTCTGAATAAGACAAGGCACGTAGAAGAGCTTCTTTAGTCTGCAGATTATTTTCAGCATCTGTGATTTCATCTACCGATTTTGGACCATTTTGTGGAGGAGTATACTTATTTGAAGCCATGGTCCAGTACTGCATTCCCATACATTGCAAGTCACATTGCATGCGACTTTTCCAAAGAGTAAACTTGGTTCCATCAAACTTCAGATTATCCTTCTTGTAGGACAACATCCTCGATCTCCTCAAGCGGTTAAGCTCTTTTTAGAGGAACTTAGCTTTGATACCAATTGTTAGATTTAGGATAGACAACTGAGAGGGGGGGTGAATTAGTTGTCCAAAACTTTATTCCAATTAAACACTTAAATCCACTTTGTAATTCAGTAGCATAATAATAAATCAATCATGGAAATACAATGCATTAAATCAAAAAGTAGAAACACATTAACACATGAGACACCAAGATTTTGACGTGGAAAACCTGGTTAAGGGAAAAACCACAGGGTGACTAACCCAAGATTGTATGCTCTATTAGAAGAATAGAAAGAACCAAATGGCACATGCCAATTAGGGCTCACTGCCTGAGCACACTGCTCACAAGAGGCTCACTGCCTACAGGAGACACACTGTCTACAGAATAATAAGTATTACATACTCGAACTGAAGAATAGCATCTTCACCATGCTTGAGTCAGTTCCATTTAAGCCCAATACTTCTGCTCTGCTTTTCGCTCTCCTCCTCGCTACCACACTCTCATCTCCACAAGATCACTTTGAAATGACTTTACAATTCCTTATTTATACAAGACATTGACTTAGGGATAATCATCCAAGTCGGCATACATTACAAAGCAAATACATAAATACAACATGACTAATTACAAAAAAGACTTCATGCGGATCAACACACTGTCGGCCACACAGATCTGAGACTTCAATCTTCATTTAGGAACACGCCAATCCTCACATAACATCTTCAAGATCATCCGCAGGATGTGTAACTCATATGGTCGGCCTAACTTGAGAAGAACACCATCATCCAGAAGTAATTCTTCAATTGCGAGCTCAAACTTTAATGCGAACCACAAACATGAACTAGACACAATCCAAAGACCTCCACAAGCTTGTCTGAGACACCAAGAACATCCACACTATATCTTCTTACTGGAATCCTTCTCTCCTTCATCTAGAACCTCAAGAACACAGTCTGTCATCACTGTCATAAAGGAATAGATGCTTGTGGACCTCCATATCACAAACCAATTGAGTTGTCAATTCATATTGACTTCCTAAACATTCCACCAAATCCGCAGAACAGGATATTTCATTTCTGAATATCACCAGACCTATCTGTATCACACTGTCACCTCTAAACACCTGCCAAAACTGGTTTTACTTAAGTGGCCATAACTTCTTTAGATATTTATGCGGACCTCTAAAACTTTACTAGATCATTTCAAGACACATATCTACAAACCCTTTGAAGCACATCCTTTTAGCTTCATCTTAGCAGGGATCTTTACCTCACTATCTTCACTGTTCTTCTCTGTTCTTTAATTTTCTCAATATCCTCAGTACACATCTCATCCAATCCTTATCATTAATACAATAGGAGTATGTTGACATCAATGACAACACCAGTTAGGCCCATACTTGCAATAAAAATTTCCCTTGACCTATTGATAAACCTCTTTCCATCACCTTGACGAAACCCCTAGCCTTAGTGATTGTGAAATGTTTTAGGGTTTGGGGTACAACTATTTTGGGTCCTAACACATCTTTGCCTCCTTGGAGTGGATTCAGAGCTAACTCATTTTCAACTAGGTCAACACCACAATAGAAATAGGATCAGAAGGCCAAGTCTTTTCAGGGAGGACCATCTAGGTCTTGGTAGGCTCCAACTTAGAGGAGAGATCAAAAACCGCAAACATAGTTTGTGGTGCCAGCTTGTACTCAACAAAGTTTCAGAGGTAGTCAAGATAGCTCTAGTAGACCTGCCTTTCAGCTTCAAACTCCAGTACCACCTAAGGGTCCTTGTTATACATGTCAAGGCATGGGACACATTGCTCAGAAGTGCCTACAAAATGGTTTAGTTGCAGGAGGATAGTAGGCAGTAGCTTCTAAGCCTACAATTGGTGATGTGGGAAAAGCCCACTAAGTCTTTGCAACAGTAGATAATTGGCAATAGATCATCAGGCATTAGTCATTGAGACTCCAGGTAAAATTGGTAATGTTGTTATTTCCATACTTTTTGATTCTAAGGCTATGGATTCATTTGTGTCCATGTCAACTGTGGAGAAGTGCAAGCTGGTGGCTATTAAGCAAGATGCTAATTAGGATGTAGAGTTAACTTTGAGAGCCAGGATTTTTGTTAGTTCTTTGCTAAAGGATTGTCAAATAAGACTTGGAGCTTTTTCCACTTTGCCAAGTCTCCTAGTTATTCCATTAGGATCCTATGACATAATTTTGGGTATGGATTGGTTGAATGCCCATGAGGCTAAGCTTGATTTTTGTAGAAAATCTATTGAGTGCTTCGATGATGAGGGTAACACGGTGAAGATTTCAGGTATTCAAAGACCAAACTTGCTCAAGATTATCTCAGCTATGCAGCTTAAGCATTGTATGCAGAACAAATGCCAATTCTTTGTCATTTCTATCAGTGACAGATCAAAGGACAAGCCAAAGACTTCATTGAATGATCATCATATTCTTTGAGAGTTCATTGATGTATTTCCTTCTCATCTTTCTAGGATGCCACCCCAATGAGAGATTGACTTTCACATAGATCTGGTACCAAGAGTGTAGCCTATTTCTAAGGCACCTTATAAAATGATGACACAGGAGCTACAACAGCTTAAGTTACAATTGGAGGATCTTTCAGGAAAAAGGTCATATTCATCCTAGTGTATCTCCATGGGGTGCACTTGTTATATTCGTGAAGAAGAAGGATGGGTCTCTTCGCCTTTGCATTGACTACAGACAGTTGAACAAGCTCACAATAAAGAATCACTACCCATTTCTGAGGATTAATGATCTATTCGACGAGATTTAGGGAGTGAAGATTTTCTCTAAGATTGACCTAAAGTTAGGGTATCTTCAGTTGAGCATAGTAGAAGCTGACATTCACAAGATAGCTTTTTGCACACACTATGGTCACCATGATTTTACTGTAGTCCCTTTTGACTTGACCAATGACCCAATATTCTTTATGAGCTTGATGAATGGAGTTTTCCACACCTTATTGGATTGATTTGTGGTCATCTTTCTAGATGACATTTTGATTTATTCTCACACAGTAGAAGAGCATAAGGAGCATTTGTGGCAAGTATTGCAGTGCCTAAGAAGAACTAGCTATATGTTAATCTTTCCAAATGTGAATTCTTCCAGACAAAGATCCAGTATCTAGGACATATTATTTCAAGAGATGGGATTTTAGTGGATCCCTCTAGGATTCAAGCTATTTTAGATTGGCTCACTCTGACTAATGTTGTTGAGATTTGGAGTTTTATGGGTTTAGCTAGGTACTATAGAAGGTTTGTGGAAGGCTTCTCCAAGATTGTGCATATGATCACTTCTCTCTAGAAGCAAGGCAAGAAATTTGTATGGACCGAGTAGTGTGAGAGAGCTTTTCATATTTTGAAGGAGAAACTCACTAGTGCTCCTATCTTGGTGATTCTGAATCCTATAGGTGATTTTGTTGTTTGCACTAATGCTTCAATTGAGGGTCTTGGAACAGTTCTCATGCAGGAGGGATGTGTGATTACCTTCAAGTCCTGCAAGTTGAGGGTACACAAGCTTAATTACCTAACTCACAACTTGGAGCTCGTGGTTGTGGTACATGCTTTAACTAAGTGGAACCATTTTCTCCTTTGACACTAATTTGAGTTGCATTTGGATCACCAGAGTCTCTAATATATCTTTACTCAAATTAATCTGAATGCACAGTATTGCAGATAGATGGAGTTTCTATACAAGTATTACTTTGAGATCTAGTATATTAAGGGGAAAGAAAATGTTGTGGCTGATTCTCTCAGCAGGTGAAGACATGACTTTTTCTCATTGTCAGTGGAGATAGATCTTTGAGGGTGTATCTTGGAGCTTTTTCCACAAGATGCCTTGTATAGTGAGACAATCTAGTTCCAGGGTCCTTTGAGAGACAAGTTTGAGGGGTATTTTTTCAATGATGATGGCTTGCTCCGACACTATGGATGTATTTATGTTCATCCTTTGGGGAACTTCAGAGAGGTTTCTCTTGTAGAGACTCACAGAGCACCATATGCAACACACCCAAGAGTCAATAAAATGCTTGCAGATCTTTAGAAGCTCTACTTCTAAGTAGGAATGTGGAAGGATATAGTAGAGTTCATTGCCCATTTCCTCAAGTGTTAGAGGGTGAAAGCATAACATCAACACCCAGCCAGATTGTTGTATCCACATGTTGTTCTAGAGTGGAAGTGGGATGTAATATCAATGGATTTCATTGTAGGTCATCCTATGTCTGCTTGGTGACACGATGCCATCATGGTGACCATAGATAAGCTAACTAAGGTGGCACATTTCTCTTTGATGAGTTCTTCATAAATGCTTCTTTAGTAGCTAGGGTCTTCTTGCATGATATTGTCATGTACATGGCATTCTAAGGATCATTTTAGATAGAGATCCTATTTTTATTTCATCTTTTTGGACTACTCTACAGTAGGCTTTGGGCACTCATCTTAATTTTAGCACTGCTTATTATCCAGAGACTGATGGGTAGACGGAGAGGGTGAACTAGGTATTGGAGTATATGCTCAGGATGTATGTCATGGATTAGTAGTCTTGTTGGGAGGAGTATTTGTACCTGGTAGAGTTTGCCTATAATAATAGACACCACAGTTCACTTGGTATGAAACCGTATGAGGCCTTGTATGTTAGACTCTACAGGATGCCATTGAACTGGGACCAACTTGAGGATTGTGTTGTAGTAGGATCTGAGTTGGTTCATGAGATGGAGAGGTGGGTGAACTGGATTCATGAGTAGCTTTAGATAGAACAAGATTGACAGAAGCAGTATGTAGATACTATGAGGGTTGATCAAGAGTTTCAGGTTGGGGATAGAGTCTTCTTACGTGTTCGATCCCATAAGAGTTCTATCCATTATGGAAATGTCTCTAAGTTGGTGTCGAGACATGTTGCTCCTTTAGAGATCCTGGAGAGGATTGGTCATGTTGCATACCACATAGCATTTCCACCTAGCATGTCTCGTATCCATGATGTATTCCATGTTTCTATGATAAAGAAGTATGTACCTGATTTATCTCATGTTTCAGAGTGGGTTGCTCTACAAGTGGTGGAGGATGGACAACTAACCCTAGAGCCTATTCACATATTAGATCATCAAAAATTGGCACTGTGAGGATGATGGTTGGACCAGGTCACAGTCAAGTGGGATCTTTACAAAGAGTCTACAGTGACATGGGAGGATACAGCTTGGATGAGGTCTCTATTTTTTTACCTATTTGAGGGCTTCCATGAGGAAGCCTACTTTTATAGGGGATGTGAGGCCTAGCTAGCATTGCCTTTGAGACTTTGATGTGATATTATTTATAGTTGACTATTTTGATCTTTGAGTATAGACATGGTTGATACTGCTATTCTAGTTCATGAACTTATGTGTTTTGATATGCATATTTTTATATACATACATATGTATGGACATTGTTATGGATTATATATGATATTAGATGTTTTAAATTAAAAAAACATTTTTGATTATGTGGTGTTTATGATTATTCATTTAATTTCTGCAAAAATGAATATTTAATTTAATTGTAAAATTTATTAAATTATTTGATTTTAGACATTTTAGATATTTAATTTTTAATTATTTTTTTGCTTCGACTATATTTTCCATGATATACTGATGTTTGAAATTGAGTTTTGTAGTTTGGCAACCCAGATCCTTTTTAGTTTGAAGATGTTCTCAAATGCCCAAGTTTACTTGATTTTTGGGATATTGTCATATTTCACCAGTTGGGTTGTGCCGAGGATATTTAGGCTAATCATATTGGTTACTTTTTATTAATTTGGATTGTTGGGTGAAGGCATGGTTGTTATTATTTTATTTTAATTTATTTTATTTCATTTGTTGAGGATGGATATTTAAAAAGTTTTGTTAATTTGTATTTTTATTATTATATTATCTTTCTAGTTTTTACTTTGGAAGTTGAAGGGTTTGGTATGCAAATTATTTTATTAAGGAATTTGATTCAATTCCTCTCATGTTGTGTGTGCATGCTTGGGATTTTGGCTCCTCTTTGTTTTGTGAAAACAGATTGGAAAATATGTTTTTTTTTGTTGGAGATGGTGGATGAAGAAGGGTATGGTTGGATAATGGTTAAAATTTTCTGATTTAGAGGTTTTAATTTAAGTATGGAATCCCATTTTTGGGCTGCTCCTAACTTGGACAACCAATGTAGGGTTTGTTAATTCCTTTCATTTCTAGTTTTATGAATGTAAATTTGTGAAAATGGTTGTGATTTATTATTGTATGTTAATGGAGTTTTGGACGAGCAATTGAATGAATTCTTGTTACAATTGTTTGCAAAATTGTTGGTCATGCATGTGATTGGGGTTTGTGTGTAAAAAGGGAGCAAATCTCACCTGAAAGTTGAGAGACTCCCTCATGTGGGGTTGAGGAAGGCGTGGAGCCTCTCTTGGGGAAGTTTGTGGCATTCTTGCATTATGGAGGATGTGGGGGTTTTGAAGGGTTGTGGTGTGGAGGTGTGTGTTGTGGCTTGGATGGAAGGGTTGTGTTGTTGTGGAGATGGTTGTGATTTGATGAATGGAGTTGTGTTGTGGATTGTTATGGAGTGAGGGTTTGAAGGGTTGTGGAGTGCTTTTGTAATGGCAATATATGTGAAAAGGAGATATTATTGTTGTTGTGATTAAATCCCCAAGAGGGAAGGGAATCCCCTTTCTCCCCTTTTGTAGGAATCTAGAAAGGATTCTTTGTGTGTGAGTCAGCCTATGTACAAACTGGATTCACATCTAGTTTGTATTGTATTATTTTTGTCGTTTATCATATTGTCATTTGAGTTTTATCTCCTGTTCAGGGGTGGGCTTGAAAACTGAGCCCTATAGTTGGGAGGAGAGTGGGACTGGATTGTTCATTATGTGTCTAGGTATGCTTGCAGTGAGCTAGGAATTGCATTAAATTTGCTCTATTGAAAATAGATGTATAGATCCATCTTGAAAGTTGTTATTGGGAATTCAATGTATTGATTTTTTATTCCCTGTGAAAAGAAAGAATGAATTTGTATGAAATTTCAATTTTATTTTTACCCCTGTTAGCTGTATGGAAAATGACAATGTATTTGAAAAAAATGTTTGGATATCACTCAGATTTGACTTATTGTTAATTGTTTAGAATACCAATAAAATGATTCAATTAGGGGAAATTGTTTCCCACTATTATCGTATCAAAATCTTGTTATAGTTCAATTTGTAGCATTGTTGTGTACATCATAACATATTTTGTATGATACATATATATAAATTTATGTTTGTTATATTGGTGGGTAGCTGTGACCATGATGGCAACAACGACCATAAAGATCAAGGTGCCATGGGGAACACAGTCCCTATAGGCCCTAGGTCAACTGGGATGTGGCAAGGCTTTGGCCTCCCATCGGCCAGACCATCGCCTTCTTTATGGTGCCTCATTACCTTCTGCACCTTACCTTTTCTTTTGCTTGAATTTCATCATTTGATTCATTTATATATATATAATTAAGCATATTTTTTAATACGAATAGCACTGTTATCCATAGAGATATCTACATAGATATTCAATGGATAACAATGCTATTCGTATTCAAAAATATGCTTATATATATATATCATACTAAGGAATATATATACACACACACGTACACACATATAGATATATTTGTATATAAGTGTATCTCAGTTACTGATTAATATGTATATCAATCAAGTTTTGTAGCAATCTCATTATTCTCATATATATATATATATGAAATGTATTTTTGTTTGTCTAAGCATTTAATATAGAATTATCATTGTGTCTTTACCATGGCATAATGTTGAAGTGCTATTATACTTAAAATGGATTCAAGTTGTGTGTGTATATATATAAGCATATGGATATATGTTGTTATCTCAATGAAATCTATGTTGTATGTAAAGTTGATATAGAGATCTTCACATCAATTTGATATTCAGAAATTTTAATAATATCCATATTATCTTTCATTTTGCAATGCATATTTATCACCAAATTATTCTTCCTTATCATAGTTAATGAATGAAGAATTGCATTCAAGTATTTAAACATGGTTTCAAATGTTCTCATAAAGGGTATATATATGTACATATAATTGAAATTCATTGGATGATCAATTGAAGTTGAATAATATCTTACCTTAGGCATGTTTTAAGAAGAATGGTTAGACCTAACTTAGAGTTAATGGATGTAATTGTGTAGTTTGAAATCAATCATAATGATATTTAATTCCTTTGAATAGTTTAATTAGTTTACTATTTAATTATGTGTAGTAGAATTGCATATCTAATTAGCTAAATCTTTCCTTTGTATAGTTGCAGCCAAGTAGCATTCTTTTGTTAATGTCTCGACATCAGTAGGAGACTTGTGCATTTTAGGTAAACTATCTTCTCAAAATTATTCAAACTAGTGATTAGAAAAACAAAAATTGCTCCATTTTTGTGTTCATGTCCATAATTATAGTGTTCTATAAGGGTGGGCATGACATTAGGTATCAAAAGCTAGGTTGCCATACTTTGGGAACTCTAAAGAAATTTTGTTGATGTATAACCTTGTCTTCTTTATTTTGTAGTATGCCTCCACAACAAAGGTGCACTCATTCTATGCCATCGAAATCAAATCATTTCGATGAACATGGCAATCATGAGCCTTAGATACTTTAGACTCTATAGCATCTGGTAGATGTAATTTAGGATAGACTTCCTCCACCTGCTACTAATCTGTCCAATAATTAGGATCGGTCCCATTCAAATGAGCATCACTCTGTACCCCGAGAGTGTAGAAGAATCCCAAATAGAGGTATAGCATAGCATGCAAAGGTAAGGATGGGTGAATTATGACATTATGAACCCCCTCCTCATTTTGCACAAGTAGATCAGGATGCTCTTGTTGATGTTGGTAAACAAATCAGGGAATTTCTCCATCTTCAATTGGGTGAATGCACCAAGTTGTGGGACCAAAAAGTTGCCACTTTGGCTTTAAATTGGTCCCATGCAACATATAATGCATTCACATTCTAGGCTCGGTTGTTGATCCTAAAATGTGACTGCATCATAATGCTAGCACGTTATGACGTTCTCAAATTATTTGTTGGTTAAAGAAAAACAAAAACTCACTGCCATTTCTAATTTTTACAAGCAAAAACAATCACAAGAGTGCAAGCGCATTGGAGGAAGGATAAATAAAGCAAGGGAGAAGAGTAACCGACATTTTCACCATGCCACCTCCCCAATCCTGCTCTTGAGGACATCGCCAATGAAATGTAGATGGTGTAGCAACCAAAGAAGGTAGGTTTTGATTGATTTTTGTGAATTTGAAAAGAAAATTTTAGTTTTGCAATGTTTGATTGGTTTTTATATTGAATTTACAGTTAATGAGGCAGCACAAAACACAAATCCACCAGAGGAGGGTCAAAAAAACCCTGAAAACCCTCAAAACTCCCCACCTTCATGAACTCACCATGAAAGAGATACATAGAAAAACTATTTAGGGAAAATAAAAGAAAATAAAAAACATCTTCAAACCCTAATTGAAATGTTAAATAGCCCAAGTGCAAGCACCGATCATAGGAGAGTGCTTGCCAAGTCATTAGAGGTGATTGTTTCTCACATTGAAGTGGTGACAAACCAAATCACCAAATTTCATGACTATAGGGAGAGGTGTCAGCAATACTATGCCAACAAATTGTCTTACGAACAAGTGAAGGACCTAAAAATTACAAAATCTGCATTGTGTTCACAATTTATAAATCCTAAAACTAGCCAAACATTAGAAGATACTTGCAAACACTTCCTGATTCATTGGTGTAGAAATGAAGATATATCCCAAAACTTTTGGGATAGATGGTATATGGTGTTTGATGAGCATCCATGCAACAACAATGAGGTGCCACAATATTTCTTGAGGAAACTCTATTGTGAGTTCATCCACAAGAAGATTACTAATTATTTGAACATTTGAGAGTTCTAGCGAAGAGGTGGTGGCTCTTCCCAAGATAGAGAGGGGGCATAGTGAGAACAAAACCATACACCTAGACCCCTGATAAAGCCAACACATGTGTCAATCCCTTTGACTTTGAAGGAGAGAATTGAGGTGGAGACACTACATTCATTGAGTGCTCTCATGTAGTCTCTAGCACAACATGATGATGATCTCACCTAGGCTGATGAGGGTGAGAGCAATAGGTGTCATTTGTCCCCACATCTTTGCAGTTCATGTGGGAAATTGTGTGATTATGAGACACAAGACTCTTGGCAAGACTCTCGATAGGATGTTGCGATGCAAGGGTAGTAGCTAGTGATGGACACATCCATATTGGATGATCTTGTTCTCACAGATGATGTCTTGCAGCATACGTTTGGTATTGAATCCCAGGTAATTTTTTACAAGGTTCATCTTGATTTAATATATTTTTATTTGAAATTTTTAATTAATTTTATATGACTTTCTATATTATAAGTCAAAAGTAATGTATGTATATAAAAATGATATTCCCTCAAGGTCTTCATGTCATCCTCTGTACTATCTTCTACATGAATGAATGTTATTTGTACAAATATAGCAACCTATGTAGAGTTGTAATACTGCGATTGCACCTCATTATGTGGCTGTAGTGTGTAGTTCTCTGCAAATTCAACAACTAAAAGGATGGTAGCAAGTGGAAATGTGTCCTTGCATAACTTGAATTGCAAGTCCAACCATTGAGCTCTATGGGTATGCCTTGCATACTCGTAAACTATATTATCTCAAAAAATAGAAATAAACTGATACAGTAGAACCTTTTGAATGACCAATTCACACATTTTTGCTTCTTTTCCATCTTTTAGATTGTATGCCATTGTCTTATATTTGTCAAAAATTACTAGCTCATTTCCAATTGTATGTGTGTTCTCCATATGTTCACAAATTGGCAAATGTTGCAACCCACCACAATGATTACACATGCCATCCAAGCATAAGCTATTGTGGAATAATTGACCATCCACTCTTTCACATAAGATGCTCGATATGAAATCTCTTCAAGATCTAGGTAGACACTTTATATTACAATCTTGCAAGACATCATTAGTATGCAAATCTACACATCTATATTTATAAACATCATAATGATTAGAAAATTCAATATGTACTCTACTACAACAAGTGCGTGTGTGATTTATTTTGACATAAAAAGGCTTTACCATTTCAAAATACCTTTGACTAATTTTGAGTTGAGGATACATCTCTTGAAATTTCTTGAAAAATTGCTTTGAGTCACATCCAAAAAATGCTTTAGATGTGGTTCATGGTTTCGACAACCAATTTTCCTTCTTACAACATCTCTTGCATTAGGAGATACCCTTGCGTTATTTTTCCAAAATTCTTTGATGAGGGATCTCAAGGATTCAATAACAACTTTGTCTTTCCATGGGAGTCTTCTTGAGAATGCCCACAATTCATTTGTATTTGGGTCCTCAACTCTTTTACGTCTTCCAATGGCTCTCATTAGAGTTTTTCTACTTATTTTCAATGTTTGGCTTGTCTTTCTAATGAAGCAATCTTTCTTTATTTGTTGGCTTACTATTGTTAATGTAATGGCATGTCGTGTGGCATTACTATCCTTGGTGTGTGAGGTGGAACCCACACTCTCATATGCACTCATTAGATTCTTTACAATTAATTTTTCACTTGAGGCATCTAATTTTCTTAGGCCATGAATCTTCATAATGGGCTTGAATTTTAGATTTCTCATCAATTCAACAAATAGTTGACATCTTTTGGTTTCATTTAAGTTCTCAAAGAATGATTTCCATATATTATTGACATATCTTTGGCAAGCATTCTTGGGAATCTTATCATGCATGGGCTTCAAAATATTCTCATCGATATCAATTACAAACTTAGGCTTTCTATGCAAAATTCTAGGAAGTGTTTTCATTGGTAAAGTTGACTCAACATTAGGAATTTCTTCAATATTTACTTGAGATGGGATAGATGGCATACCTTCAATTGGGGATGGAAAAGATCAAAAGGCTTGAAGTTCAGATGGAGAATATGGTGTACCTTCAACTTGACATGTGAATGATGGCATGCCTCCAAATTGAGAAGAGAATGAAGATGTACCTTCAACTTCACCTATGAAAGATGGAGTGCCTCCAATTTGAGAAGAGAATGATGGTGTTCCTTCAACTTGACATGTGAACGATGGAGTGCCTCCAAATTTGAGATTCAATTTCCTTGTTGAATAGAGGTTTTGCATTCATTCCCTTTGTGCCACCAATTCCATATCTCTCTTAGCTTGATTAGATGAGTCATGTTCCTCTTCAATTGGCAATGGTGGCATGTCTTCTTGTATGGTTGACAATTTTCTACTTTTGTGAATTTGCCTCATTCTTTCTCTTTTCCTCTCATTATCAGCTTCACACTCTTCTGGTGTTAGATTCTTTTCTCATTTCCTTAGCATGATGATGATTTCTATATGCATCATGAATAAGTCATGGATAAATTAGTCCATCTTGGTACAATAGAGTAAAGTAATCTCATACACAAATCTCAAAATATATAATCATATATAATTAAAGTGAATTTCACATTTTCTTAACATATCTTCTCAAACACACTTTTCACAATCTCTAGGTTAATCTCACATTTTCTTAACATATCTTCTCAAACATGCTTTCTTAATCTCCCATGGATACACCTACTCAAGACAAGATACAAGAAGTCACTAGCACTAAGGAGAGCTATGACAAGCCATTGTGATGGACCAACCATTCCAAATGGAGACTCACAAGGTAAAACTAGACCTACCAGCATGTTAAAGGACAACCCAATTCTTATATTATAGGTGGTGAATTAGTTAGAGTAGCTCATGGAGACAAGTATGAAGTCATCTCAAATCAGCAATCTATTATCAATCAAGGTCGTGGGAGTAATGGTAACAAAGGTAATTTAGAAAAAACCAATGGATTTCAAGACAAGGAACACAATGATGATGTTAGAAGCATAATAAATAATCAGCGTGATGATTGTTATGAAAAACAAGCTAAGCACGGTGTACCCTTGTAAGGATTGAAAGTTTTGAATTATCACAATCAATGAATACAAATCAATCAATTTACAATAAAGAAGACATTGAGTATGAAGGTACACAATAGTCCCAATGATGAGCATGAGTTCAATGGTTTATATGTCAATATTGAGAGTGGAAATGAAGAGGGCTTTTATGATTATGTTTGTCTAATAAATGACTCCAAACTTGTTGATTTTGACATGATTAGATTAGAACCAAAATGTGTAATGACAGTCTAGGTCTAGATGTTCTTTATGACATAGATGAGCACATGTTGATTGTTTATATCATATTCTACCATGATCAAATTCTTAAAGTTTCATCTCTTTTATGTAATCCTAACTATGGTGCAATCTTCAAAAGTTGGGAGAATGTAATTGGTTTGACTAGCAATGATGTGACAATTGGTCTAAGTGGTAAGACACTAATCAAGACTCCTTTCCTTCAATATATATATTTGAAATGTTAAGAGACAAAATACTAACTAATATTAGAAACTAGCTTTATGATGAAATACTTGAAGAAAATCATGGGGAACATGTAAAGAGCATCAATTATAGTTTGAATTAGCTATTCAAGATAGCCAAAGGGTGAAATCATCAAGAAATTAGTAATGTAAGGCTAATTATGATAACAGAGTTGTTGGTGATCTTTTGACTGAGTTTTATGATGACAAAAAGACTAAAATAAAGAGTTTATTGCAGCCTAACTAGTCTAATTTCTTGGAGAAACCTAGAGATGGCAGTCCAAAAAATTTAGAGGGTCCTTGAAAAAAACAAAGAACTTATCTAGTATAGGTCCAATAAACGAAACTCAAACTTATTTTTTAGAGGTAAATGGCCAAGAGGATGATAGTGACAACTCATTACTATATGAGAACCAAATATATCAGATTTGTAGCATCAATAGGACTATATTTTAAATGTTGATACAACTTGTTACATTAGAGAGAATGATGATAATGCTTTGTTATAGGGAGGTATCAATGACATAGTTCAAACTGAGAGAGTACAAAAGAGTCTCAAATGTCATGATGTTGTTTCTTAAGGTCAAGGTTCACTTCCACATTGACAAGAAGAAGAATCAGGGATGTGTACTTACAATTTTGACAATGTTTACAATTCTTTAGGGTTAACTAATCAAGATACAACAAATTCATGTATATATCATATTTTAATGATTCTTGACTCTATTAATGCACATAATGATGATTTTTTAACTTAGATAGTTCCACTTTTAGTGATTGTGAGTGTTCTAGAAAACATAAAGTGAAGTAAACGAATACATAAAGAACATACCTTAGAATTCGAGATTAGAATTCGAGATTCGAGTTGACCAATCCTCCAAATTTTGGCTTCAAAATCCTCAAAAATTTGATCTTTTTAGAAAGTTTCTTCGTATTCAATATTGAATTCTATATAATTAATAGGATTAGTAAAATTTATGAAAAAAATAAACATATATCATCAAATTCAATCTAAATACAAGAAAATTAGCTTTGAAACAATATGAAACATGAAACTTTTAGTTTAAATAACCAAATTTTGTTCAAAAACATGCAAAAGTAGTTCTTCTATGTTGAAAAAACAAAAACAATGGTAGATTGATCGAACAATGATTCTTAAAATGTCAAACACCATGAAAAAGTGTTTTCTTGTCCGATAGCATGCATGAAAAATAGGGAATAACAGACATGTGGGGTCTGAATCATGGATCCCACATGCTTTTTTCCTATTTTTTTCCTTCCCAAAATGCACTTACATTATGGAAAGCATGGAAACTTTATGTGCTTTCATGCATGGAAACTTATAAAAATTTTAAGTGTTTTTAGTGTTTTAAGTGTTTAAAGAGGGGAGGGAGAGAGATCAAGATAGAGAGACTACTTTTGACATGTGACCCTAAACCCTAACACCTAAATCCTAAACCCGAGCAACTCTAAACCCCAAAACCCTAAGCCCGAGCAACCCTAAACCTCTATCTCCCTATCTCTACCTAATCTCCATATCTCTATTGTCCCTCTAACTCTCAATCTCTCTCCTATGTCTCTGGCCATGTCCCTCACTCTCTATCTCCCTATCTCTCCCCTCAATCTCCTCTACCTCTCTCTATCTCTAAACCCTAAACTTTAAACCTCTAAACCTTAACCCCTAAACGCTAAACCCTAAACCCAAGCAACCCTAAACCTATATCTCCCTATCTCTCCCCTCAGTCTCCTCTATATCTCCCTATCGGTCCTCTCTCTCTCTAAACCCTAAACCTCTAAACCTTAACCCTAACCCCTAAACCATAAACCCTAAACCCTAAATAATGCCCCTAAACCCTGAACTTGAGCAACCCTAAACCTCTATCTCCCTATTTCTCCCCTATCTCCTTATCTCTCCCCTTGGTCTCCTCTATATCTCTCTATCAGTCCTATCTCTCTCTAAACCCTAAACCCTATACCTCTAGACTTTAACCCCTAAATCGTAAACCCTAAATAATGCCCCTAAACCTTACCCCTAACCCCTAAACCCTAAACTTGAGCAACCCTAAACCCCTAAATGCTAAGCCCCAAACCCCTAAACCCTAAACCCAAGAAACCCTAAACCTATATCTCCATATCTCTCCCCTATCTCCCTATCTCTATCATCCCTATACCTCTCAATCTCTCTTCCTATGTCTCTATCCATGTCCCTCACTCTCTATCTCCCTTTCTCTCCCCTTGGTCTCTTTTATATCTCCCTATCGGTCCTCTCTCTCTAAACCCTAAACCTCTAAATCTTAACCCCTAACCCCTAAACCATAAAAACTAAACCTTAAATAATGCCCCTAAAGTATAACCCCTAAACCCTAAACCTGATCAACCCTAAACCCCTAAACTCCAAACCCATAAACCATAAACCGTAAACCCAAGCAACCCTAATACTCTATCTTCCTATCTCCCCTATATCCCTATCTATGTTGTCCCTCTACCTCTCAATCTCTCTCCCTATGTCTCTGGCCATGTCCCTCACTCTCTATCTCCCTATATCTCCCCTCACTCTCCTCTATATCTCCCTATTGGTCCTCTCTCTCTAAACCCTAAACCCTAAACATTAACCCCTATATCATAAACCCTAAATAATGTCCTTAACCCTTACACCCTAAACTTGAGCAACCCTAAACCCCTATCCCCCTATGTATCCCTTATCTCCCTATCTCTATTGTCCCTCTACCTCTCAATCTCTCTCCCTAGTTCCCCTAACCCCTAAACCCTAAACCAGAGCAACCATAAACCCATAAACCCAAAACCCAAACCCTTAAACCCAAATAGCCCTTAACCTCTATCTCCCTATCTCTACGCTATGTCCCTATCTCTATCTTTCCTATACCTCTCAATCTCTCTCCCTATGTCTCTAGACATGTCCCTCACTCTCTATCTCCCTATCTCTCCCCTATGTCTCCCCTATATCTCTCCCAATCTCTATCAGTCCCTTCTCTCTATCTCTCTCTAAACCCTAAACCCTAAACCCCTAACCCCTAAACCCTAAACTTGAGCAATGCTAAACCCCTAAACCCTAAACACTAGACTCGAGCAAACCTAAACCTCTAAACCCTAACCCCAAACCCCTAAACCCTAAACTCATAAACCTTAAATAATGCCCCTAAATGTTGACCCCTAAACCCTAACTCCTAAAAGCTAAATTTGAGAAACCCTCTCTCTCTCCTCAAAACCTGAGCAACCCTAAATCTCTATCTAGATCTCTCCGTATCTCCCCATCTCTATCATCCCTCTACCTCTCAATCTCTCTCCCTATCTCTTTGGACATCTCTCTCACTCTCTATCTCCCTATCTCTCCCCTCTATCTCATCTATCTCTCCCTATCTATCTCCTCTCTCTCTCTCTACCTATGTATCTCTCCCTATCTATTGCCTCTGTCTCCACTATCATTCCTCTATTTCCCTATCTCTCCCCTTTATCTCTCCCTCTCCCTTATCGATGAAGGAAATGAAAACAAGAAAACTAGGACTCTCTCTATTTCCCTATCACCCTATCTCTCCCCTCTCTCTCCCCTCTATCTCCACCCTCTCTCCATCTTCCTCCCTCTCCCTCTCCCTTATCAACAAAGAACATGGAAACAAGAAATCTAGGACATGTAAAGAGGGATGAGGATATAAATTGGGAGGACGAAATAGAAACAATATAAAATGAAAGTTCATTGGATAGGAAGAATGATGAGAGGAGAGGTGGAAAATAGTAAAATAGGGAAAAATTGGTGGGATCTAAAGGGAAATTGAAAAGGAAAAGGAAAATTAGGAAAGCTAGGAAAAGGGATCTAAAGTGAAATGTTTTGTCAAAGCATAATGCGAGTGCATTATAATGCGCTCACGTTATGCTTTGCCTTGGTAATTTCAAATCCTTTGGCTTGGATTTGGCTTGGGCTTCCAACCCAAAGGCTTGGACTGTGTTTAGGTCATCCAAGGACGTGTTTTCTAGATTTTAACAAAATTCAAATAATCTAGAGCATGCACCCCATCAAGATTGCACTTTTTTCAATGAAAAGAAAAAATACCACCATAATCTTAAGCTCCATGTTAGCTATTTAACCACATAATTTTTTTCACATTTTGAGTATGTTAAGGATTTCATCTTTAATTTATTTTGTTAGTGTATCTATTTTTTGTCAAAAACTAGTATCTCGTATTTTTAAATTTTTGTTTTAACCGTTCATCAAAATTTTAATTAAATTACGTTAGAAACTAGACTCCATTCTACACTTTAAAAAATCAATTTTCAATTAGTTTTCAAAATTTTAGGGGCGAGCACACTCAATTTTTTGTTTTTTAGGATGTGTTCACTTTGAAAATTAGTAAAAAATAATTATTCATGAAAAAATTATCTAGAAAAATTAGGGATAAACTACATGGTTTTAACTAATTTCTCACTGAAGAGATTTTTGAAATACTAAAAAAAATTAACATTTTAGGGGGAGCACACCAGATGCTATGTTATGTTTTTTTGAGAAAAATAGGACCAATTTGTGTGCTCCCACTTTTCGAATCCCTTGATCTCGACCATTTTTGAAAAAAAATAGTAGTTTAGAAACTAGATTCAAAGCACTACGACTCTTTTTTTTGTTGTATCTTTAAATTTTGAGTGTAACTATCTTTAAGTTCTCATCCAACATCAGTCTTTCCTGATTTTAGAAAAAAAGTGGCATCTTAAGACCCCCTTTTGGTCCCTTATCTTTGTGCACTTACCCAACCTTAGAACTTTTCTAGTTCCACTGATGGCACAGAGGCCGAATCTTGGATGCTAGACCTTGAGAAGTGCTTTGCACTCAAAAACTATGAGAGTAATCTCAACACTAGGTTGGCAATTATTTGCTTAGAGATAATGCCGCTACTTGATGGCATTAGGAGGAGAGAAAAGGGCACTTGACACTAGATATTGTTACTTGGGAGACTTTCTTAGAGTTGTTCAAGAAAAGATACATCTCTGAACAATTTCGATAGCAGAAAATTGATGAGTTTCATGATCTCTAGTAGAGAGGACTCATAGTAGCTTAGTACAAGAATAAATTTTTGGAGTTGGTACAGTATGTTGATTATATTCTGGATGAGAAGTTGATGGTCAATCTCTTTATCAGAGGTCTTAACCATGGCATTGTAGGACCTATGCATTTGTCTGAGCCATCGACCTTGAGACAGGCAATATAGAAAGGCCTAATTGTCGAAGAGATCCAACCCAAGCATCATGATAACAAAGACCACTTCCAGAAATGATCACAATAGAATCATAATTTTTCTCATCCATCTGTGCCTCCTAGGAGTGGAATCAAAGCTAACTCCTTTCCATCTAGGTCAGCACTGCAACAATAGCAACAGGGTCAGAAGGCCAAGTCTTTTTAGGGAGGACCATCTAGGTCTCGGTAGGCTCCAACTCAGAGGAGAGATCATAATACACATAAATAGTTTGTGCGGCTAGCTTGTACTCAGCAAATTTTTAGAGGTAGTCAAGATAGCTCTAGTAGACCCACATTTCATCCTCATACTCCAACACTACCTAAGGGCCCTTGTTCTACATTCAAGAGGTATGGAACACATTGCTCAGGAGTGCCTACAGAATAGTTCATTTGTGGGAGGACATCAGGTAGTGGCTTTTGAGCCTACAGTTGGTGATGTGGGGACAGCCCACCAAGTCTTTGCAGCAATAGATAATTAGCAGGTAGATTATCAAGATCAGTCATTAAGACTCTAGGTAAAATTGGTAATGTTGCTATTTTCATACTCTTTGGTTCTTGAGCTAGAGATTCATTCATGTCCCCATTAGTAGTGGAGAAGTACAGGGTGGTGGCTGTTAAGCAAGATGCTAATTGGGATGTAGAGTTAGCCTCAGGAGCTAGGATGTTTGTTAGTTCTTTGATCAAAGATTGTCAAATCAGACTTAGAACATTTTCCACTTTGGCAGATCTCTAGGTTATTCCATTAGGATCCTATGATGTAATTTTGGGTATGGATTGGTCGAATTCCCACAAGGCTAGGCTTAATTTCCATAGCAAATCTATTGAGTGCTTGGATGATGTGGGTAATAGGGTGAATATTTTAGGTATTTAGAGACCAGTGTCACTCAAGATTATCTTAGCTATGTAGCTTAAGTGATGTATGTGAAAGGGATGCCAATTCCTTGACATTTCTATCAGCAATAGATCAGAGGACAAGCCGGAGGCTTCATTGGATCTAATCATCCTATTCTTTGAGAGTTCACCAATGTTTTTCCTTCTTAGCTTTCTGGGATGCCACCTCAGTGAGAGATTGACTTTCACATCAATTTGGTGCCAAGAGTGTAGCCTATTTCCAAGGCACCTTATAGAATGATGACACAGGAGCTACAAGAACTTACGTTGCAGTTGGAGGAACTTTTGGGAAAAGGTCATATTCATCCTAGAGTATCTCCATGGGGTGCACCTATTATCTTTGTGAAGAAGGATAGGTCTCTTCACCTTTGCATTGACTATAGGTAGTTGAACAAGAACACAATAAAGAATCACTACCCGTTGCCGAGGATTGATGATCTATTCGACCAAATTTAAGGAGAAAAGATTTTCTCTAAGATTGACCTAAATTTAGGGTATCATCAGTTGAGGATAACAGAAGCTGACATTCACAAGACATCTTTTCACACATGCTATGATCACTACGATTTTACTGTAGTCCCTTTCAGCTTGACCAATGCCCCAATAGTCTTTATGAGCTTGATAAATGGAGTTTTCCACATCTTCTTGGATCGATTTGTGGTCATCTTTCTGGATGACATTTTGATTTATTCTCACACAATAGAAGAGCATAAGTGGAATTTGTGGCAATTATTGCAATGCCTGAGAGAGAATTAGTTGTACACTAATATTTCCAAATGTGAATTCTTCCAGAAAGAGATCCAATATCTAGGACATTATTTCAGGAGATGGGATTTCAGTGGATTCCTCTAAGATTTAGGCTTGGATTGGCCCACTTTAACTAATATTGTTGAGGTTAGGAGTTTTATGGGTATAGCTAGGTACTACAAAAGTTTCATGGAAGGCTTCTCTAGGATTGTGCATCCAATCACTTCTCTTAAGAAGCAAGGAAAGAAATTTGTATGGACCAAGTAGTGTGAAAGAGATTTTCAGATTTTGAAGGTGAAACTCACAAGTGCTCATATATTGACGATTATGGATCCTACAAGTGATTTTGTTGTTTGCATGGATGCTTCAATTGAGGGTCTTGGAATAGTTCTAATGTAGGAGGGACGTTGGATTTCCTTCAAGTCCGTCAAGTTGAGGGTGCACGAGATTAATTACCTAACTCACAACTTGGAGCTTGCAGTTGTGGTACATGCTTTGACTAAGTGGCACCATTTTCTCCTTGGACACTGATTTGAGTTGCATTCAAATCACCATGGTCTCTAGTATATCTTTTCTCAGCCTAATCTAGATGCATGACAACATAAATAGATGGAGTTCCTATGCTAGTATGACTTCAAGATACTTTATATTAAGGGGAAAGAAAATGTTGTGGTCGATGCTCTTAGTAGGTAAAGAAATGACTTGTTCTCAGTGTTAGTGAAGATAGATCTTAGGGGGTGTATCGTAGAGCTTTTGTCATAGGATGCCTTGTATAGCGAGATAATCTAGTTCCAAGGTCCTTTGAGGGACAAGTTCGGGGGGTATTCTTTCAACGATGATGGCTTGCTCCAACACTATGGATGTATTTATGTTCCTCCTTTGGGGAACCTCAAAGAGGTTGCCCTTGCAAAGGTTCATAGAGCACTATATGCAACACACCCAGAAGTCAATAAAATACTTGCAGATCTTTGGAAACTCTACTTTTGGACAAGAATGTGGAAGGATATATAGCATATTTCATTGTGCATTGCCTCGAGTGTTAGAGGGTGAAAGCAAAACATTTGCACCTAGTTGGATTATTGTATCCACATGCTATTCCAGAGTGGAAGTGGGATGTGATATCAATGGATTTCATTGTAGGTCTTCCTATGACTGCTCGGTGACATGATGCTATTGTTGTGACCATGGATAAGCTAACTAAGCTGGCACATTTCTCTCCAATGATTTCTTCATACAATGTTGCTTAAATAGCCAAGGTCTTCTTGCATGATATTGTCAGGCTACATGGAATTCTGTAGAGGATCATTTCGAATAGAGATCTTGTTTTTACTTCATCTTTTTGGATTGTTCTATAGTAGGCTTTGGGAACTCAACTTAATTTCAACACTGCTTATCATCCAAAGACTGACGGGTAGACGGAGAGGGTGAACCAGGTATTGGAGGATATGCTCAGGATGTATGTCATGGATTAGTAGTCTTGTTGGGAGGAGTCTTTGTACCTGGTAGATTTTGCCTATAATTGGACAACACAACTCACTTGGTATGGTACTGTATGAGGTCTTGTATGGTAAACCTTGCAGGATGCCACTGAGCTAGGACCGGCTTGAGGATTGTGTTGTAGTAGGATTTGAGTTAGTTTGTGAGATGGAGAGTGTAACATCCACGATCTATAAACATAGTAAAACCAAAAATTTACCATAAAGTAATTAACAAGGTAAAAAAGAGACAGAGAAAATTTTTTTCTTTGAAACAACATATAATCAAGTAACTACAATTACAAGATTTCTCACTACAAAATACAATACCATATTGTATTCCTCAAGTACAATGTTTACAAAATAGACATCCTATCATTTTCATTTACAATACATAAGTGCACTCAGCATAAAAAATAGTTTTACCTCATAAACGTGACTATTAAAGCCATAACATGGAGTACACTGCATCTGGAATATTGATAACTGTCTTCACAATACTTGGAGAGTCTTCTACTGGAGAGAGAGAGAGCATCTTCCCAGTGCTTTTCCTCCAACCAATAGACCAGCGGTCTCCCACACATCTTCCACATAGGAAGTGGCCCTACCCTTCACGAAGAGTATAGACCAAAGGTGACCAATGGTAATTTGCCATTTGAGTACATAGTGTTGTATCTTACATAACTCTATCGATCATACAACCCTAGATACCCTCTAGCTAAGTATGATCATTCCAATAGGTTATGCATCCAGATATGGTGAACCGACAACGTATGCAGAAACAAATGCATTACTTTGGTCAAAGTTTCATTATAAATAGATGTTTGTAATGAATGTGGTCGTAATGTTCACCCACCACAACTCGACATGGTTACTATCACATCTTGCAGTTAGATTTGATCAACTATGTTTGAAAATCCAGTTTTATCAATTCAACTCAGTCTTCCCGACTTCGACAAGTTTTCAAAAACTATCTAGGAAATTATTTCCTTTCTTACAAGTATGAATTAAGAAACATAGTTAGGGTACCTACCCCTTCGTTTAGTAACTCTAGACACAATTTGTCTGTACTATAATCCATTACCATCAATCTGACTTAGAACAATCCTTGATCTAGGATATATGAGTAATATTAAGATTTAGGGACATCTAACCTTTTAAAGAGTAGATCTCATTGCATACTTGCAATTTCTAGGGTTTAGGACTTTCTGTCATTCTATTCTCTATTTCAAACATCAGACATCTTGATGCATTAAAATGAGTTTGACATTATCATAGAATTACTTAAATTTGATAAGGTATTAAAAAGACTCTTCCTTTCTTTCTCTATGGTTGTCTCGACATTTTTTTTCTTACTATTGATCAATATGGTCTTCTCGACCATTCCCTGTTGACCATTATATATATACAATGTCATATCCGACATAAGAGTTATAGGTTTCCTAAATCCTTCAGGTTATGATTCTAGGGATTGACTTCTCCAACCTAATGCATGGAAATATCAAAAGTCTTTGTTTCATGAACATAATAACATAAATATAACAAAACATGAGAACCAATACCTCTAGTCTTTTCTAAACCACTTGGCATCGCTCGAATTCATATCATGTAACATGAAAACGCTTAGTAATCGAAGTAAATCCTCACCCATTTAATATCTAAAAGAAAACTATATTTTCTCAAAACTAGTCTTTTGACTAGGTTCCATCTATCAACCCAAAAAGGTTTGAAACATATAAGGTAAGAAAAACTTCCGACCTCTTGGTCTCCCTAAGTCTGTTGACTTCCAATTTCACCATAGACTATGGGCACATATATAACATCTTTTGTGAACATGTCCCATAAATTTTTAACAACAACATTCAAAGTAATCATATGGGGTTAAGGTTTAAATCTCTCAACATATCCTACTTGAAATAGATCAAGACAAAGACATGCACATTTGGATAACTTTTGCCTTTTGTGCACAAGTAGCTCTACAATAAATTGTATTGAACAAAGCTATGAGATCTATATCCTTGCATTGCTTAGTTTACTCTCTCTCCTGAGCTAACATAACATAGGTAATAGTTGTTGATCAAAAAGCTATCTAAATTTCCACATTCTTGGTTCACCTATTCTCCAGGGTTTGTTTTTTTTACAAAATGACATGCTAAACTCAATTTGGCATAAGAAATTCTATATCCATGATGCACATTGTCACATGATTAATGTAAGATTATTATCTCACCAAAATCTCAATTCATATAAATAGAAAATATATATGCTTCTAAAAGCAAAAATACATCCATTGAACTATCAAAGTCTTCAACCTAAATATTCCTCTAAAACTATAATGTCATCATTTAAGAAGACATGAGGAAAGGATAGGAAAAGTCATTTTATCTCTCTTGACATAAGCATCTAATGCATTCTTGAAAGAATAGAGTGGAGAAATTTATCAATAGACATCTTTTAATATTACTCCCCCAAATTGATCTTTATTGATCTGTCGTCCTATCTCTACCTACGCTTACTAATTTCAACCCTTCTAAAATAAGCTTTCGATAGGTTCAAATTTTGAAGGATAAGTATTAAATCTAGTAATTTATTACTGAGTTCTATGCAATCATGTCTCAGCGTTGCCTCGGTCTTATGCGGAGATATATTCTCATATAAATTAACTTGGCCACCAAATAATAATAGTTCATTATTTGACCATGTCAAAATATGATTCCATCGGCCTTCTTGGGTACAATACACACTATAAGAATAGTTTAACACATTAATTATTGAACACTACAGTTTCAAAAGAATAGAAGATACCATACAATCGACCTTAAGTCGGTTATACTATTCTACACTTCATACTAACCATGTTTTGCATAACATGTCGACCTCCAACTCATTAAACTGTTGTTGGCCTTCTAAAGGCATAGCATAGAATATGACGTAATTGCCACTGGTAAACCAAACAGATCTTAACAAATGTTTGTGGTTTAAAACACCAAAAGGACATGACTGTTTATCAAACCCTAATAAAGTTTACTTCGATTCTTGTAAGTAAAAAGATTTATCAGTTTCATGCAGACGTAGATGCAAAACAGATATAGTAAAATATCAAGGCACTTTCCAAGTTTTCTATATCTAAAGAAAACCAATATCACGGTAAGAAAGAGAATAAGTGATAACAAGAGGTAACCATACCTCTACTCCTAAGTTTTTAATGATTTCCCTGAGCTAGCTATGCTATTTCAAGCTCGATGTGTTCTCACAAAGCTCGCTGAGTTCTCACTGTGCTTGTTATCGATCGCCTAGATCATAACTTAGATACCTCTGTTCCTTCCCAAATGCTTTCTCTGTGCTGCCCATCTAAGTTTTGTCCTCGGCTAAGCTCTTGTTCCTTGGTTTATCTTAGACCAACATAAAACTTTATGTGCTAACTTTGTTTTTCTCAGGCTATACCCCACCTGATGCTTCTTGAACACTGCGTTCATATCATCGATTCATCGCCACTTCCCTTCTACTGACCAAGATGTTCTCTCCTATGTGATAACAATCCCTCCCCCAAAGACTTAAGCCCTTCATGCATTTAAACACCCACTTCGGTTGTAAAGAAAACTCCCCACTAAGGCTGTGGGAAACTCTTCTTCGCTCCCCCAAACGCTTCCCAGCCAAGGCCAAAAAAATGATGATGGTCGTGAAGATTGTCCAACCATGAGTTCCGATAATGAATCTATCTTCCCTCGAATCTGACAGGACTTATAAATCTATGATGCCTTTTCCCCCGACACAACTCCACTCAAAGTTGTTAACAACCCCCAAATTGTCCACAAACTGCGGATCTCTTTTCTCAAACTCGTTAGGCTAACTGCCCATGACTCCTCATCATGAAAAGATAACTTCAAAATAGTTATAATTCTTCCATAAGGTTGCGGGAATCTCCAAGATATAAGCCTCTTATTACTCTAGTATGAGCATGCAACGAGAGGGAACATGGGTATTAAAGTACCACTCCCTCAACAAACATCGACTTAATAATGACCTCTCAAGAAGACATTCAATGCTCCTGAGTTGGATAAAAAGGAAGACACTTCGATAACATAGGTTGTTATCTTGACTAACAACCTCGAACCAACCTTTCTAAATATTCACATAATATAATAGTCTAAAAACATGCTTAGCTATTATTATCAACACGATTTATAATAAAGTGACGTGATTTTATGCACGAAGCGTGATTGGGTTGAGTTCATCTCCCCTTCACATATTTAAAATAAATCACATCGATTTCATTTTGACAAAGAACAAGATTTCTGACATTTAAAACAAGAAACATGTTAACCACACTTCGCTATAGAAGACGTAAACAAAATTCAATTATGACATCATGAACGACATGTTCGACAAAAAGTCGTCTTAGTCATCAAATGACTATTGTTCAATCTTGACGACGTCAAATTCACAAAACAACTAAATTGACGTAATAATAGTTCAAAAGGGTTCTAAAAGACATCGACAACCTGTCGATCCAATCAACAAATTAACCACTTAAATGCAACTTATCTGAATTGACCAGAGTTAACTTACTGTGGTAAACCATACTCAGTTGGCAAATGACCATTTACAACCCAAGGTCTATTCTCCCCTCCTCAAAAGATACTCTCTCTCTTTCTCAGAGAGTGATCAAAACTTGTTTTCCTGCAAACATCTTGCCATCACTAGATCATAATCGGTGCATCGTTAGTCCATTCATAAACCTTATGAATTTACTAATCAAATTCTCATAATATAAATTACTGAATCATTAGACTATATGCATTGTCCTAATTACATATACTGATATACATAAAATCAGTGTTTTTCAATGACATTAAATCATAACATCAAATCATTTTTCCACCAATTCACTTCTATTTACGTAAAAGTAAATAGTAATTTCAACTCAAAATTAGGGATGTGACAGAGAGGCTGGTGAACCAGATTTGTGAGCAACTATAGATAGCACAAGATTGACAGAAGTAGTATGTAGATACCAAGAGGGTTGATCAAGAGTTTTAGGTTGGGGATAGAGTCTTCTTATGTGTTCGACCCCATAAGAGTTCTATCCATTATGTAAAGGGCTCTAAGTTGGCACCGAGATATGTTGTATACCGCTTAGAATTGCAACCTAGCCTGTCATGTATCCATGATGTGTTCCATGTTTCTATGCTTAAGAAGTATGTACCTGATTTATGTCATGTTCTAGAGTGGGATGCTCTACAAGTGGCAGAGGACAAAAAGCTAACCCTGAAGCCCATTCTAATATTGGATTGTCAAACATTAGTACTGCGAGGACGACAGTTGGACTAGGTCACGATCAAGTGGGATCTTTACAAAGAGTCTACAGTGACATGGGAGGATATTGCTCAGATGAAGCCTCTATTTTTTTACCTCTTTGAGGGCTTCTAGGAGAAAGCCTAATTTTAGAGGGGGAGGATGTGAGGCCTAGCTAGCATTGCCTTTGAGACTTTGATGTGATACTATTTATAGTTGACTGTTTTGATCATTAAGTATAGACGAGGTTGATACTGCTATTCTGGTTCATGAACTTATGTGTTTTGATATGCCTATTTTTATATACATACATGTGTATGGACATTGTTATGGATTATATATGATATTAGATGTTTTAAATTAATAAAATATTTCTGATTATGTGGTGTTTATGATTATGCATTTAATTTCTGCAAAAATGAATATTTAATTTAATTGTAAAATTTAATAAATTATTTGATTTTAGATATTTAAATATTTAATTATTTGTTGCTTTAGCTATATTTTCCATGATATAATGATGTTTGAAATTGAGTTTTGTAGGTGGGCAGCCTATATCCTTTTTAGTTTGGAGATGTTCTCAAATGCCCATATTTACTTTATTTTTTAGATTTTGTTGTATTTCACCAATTAGGTTGTTTCAGGGATATTTAGGTTAATTATCTTGGTTACTTTTTATTAAATTGGATTATTGGGTGAAGGTATGGTTTTTATTATTTTATTTTAATTTATTTTATTTCATTTGTTGAGGATGGATATTTAAAAAGTAGTGTTAATTTGTATTTGTATTATTATATTCTTTTTAGTTTAAATACTTTGGAAGTTGAAGGGTTTGGTATGCAAATTATTTTATTGAGTAATTTGATTCAATTCCTCTCATGTTGTGTGTGCGTGCTTGGAATTTTGGCTCCTCTTTGTTTTGTGAAAAGAGATTGGAAAATCTAGTTTTTTTTTTGTTAGAGATGGTGGATGACGAAGGGTGTGGCTAGATAATGGCTAGAATTTTCTGATTTAGAGGGTTTAATTTTAGTTTGGAATCCCATTCTTAGGTTGCTCCTAACTTGGATAGCCAAGGTAGGGTTTGTTATTTCCTTTTATTTCTAGTTTTATAAATGCAAATTTGTGAAAATGGTTGTGATTTATTGTTGTATGTTAATGGAGTTTTGTATGAGCAATTGAATGATTTTTTGTTGTAATTGTTTGCAAAATTGTTGGTCATGCATGTGATTGGGTTTGGGTGTAAAAAGGGAGCGGATCTCATCTGAGGGTTGAGAGCCTCCCTCGTGTGGGGTTGAGGAAGGCGTGTAGCATCTATTGGGGAAGTTTGTGGCATTTTTTAATTATGGAGGATGTGGGGGTTTTGATGATTTGAAGGGTTGTGGTGTGGAGATGTGTGTTGTGGCTTGGATGGAAGGGTTGTGTTGTTATGGAGATGGTTGAGATTTGATGGCTGGAGTTGTGTTGTGGATTTTTATGGAGTGAGGATTTGAAGCATTGTGGAGTTGCCTTTGTAATGGAAATATATGTGAAAAGAAGATATTATCATTATTGTGATTAAATTGCAAGAGGGAAGGGAATCCCTTTTCTCCTCCTTTGCAAGAATCTAGAAAGGATTATTTGTGTATGAGTCAGCCTATGTGGAAACTAGATTCAAATCTAGTTTGTATTGTTTTATTTTTGTTGTTTATCATATTGGGCATTTGAGCTTTATTTCTCGCTTAGGGTGGGCTTGGAAACCAAGTCCTATGGCTGGGAGGAAAGCAGGATTGGGTTGTTCATTATGTGTGCAGGTATGCTTGCAGCCAGCTGGGAATTGCATTAAATTTGCTCTGTTGAAAATGAATGTATAGATCCATCTTGAAAGTTGCTATTGAGAATTCAATTTATTGATTTGTTATTCCCTCTTAAAAGAAAGAAGAATTTTGTATAAAATTTCAATTATGTTTTTACCCCTAGTTGTTGTATAGAAAATGACAATGTATTTGAAAAAAAAAATTGTTTAGATATCACTCAGACTTGAGTTATTGTTAATTGTTTAGAATACTAATAAAATTATTCAATTAGGGGAAATTGCTTATCACTGTTATTGTATCAAAATCTTGCTATAGTTCAATTTGTAGCATTGTTGTGTACATCATAACATATTCTATATGATACATATATATAAATTTATGTTTGTATGTTGTTGGGCAGCCATGCCCACCATGGCAGCCACAACCATAAAGGTCGAGGTGCTGTGGGTGACATGGCCCCTACAAGCCCTAGGCTGGTCAGGCCGTGGTAAGGCTTCGACCTGCCATGAGCCAGGTTGTCACGTTACTTATGGCACCTCATTACCTTTTGCACTGTACCTTTTCTCTTTGTTTCAATTTCATCATTTGATTCATTTATATATATAACAACATGTGTGTGTGTGTGTGTGTGTGTGTGTGTTGTTATCTCAATGAAATCTATGTTGTATGTAAAGTTAATATAAAGATATTCAGAAATTTTATCTATACTATCTTTCATTTTGCAATGCATATTTATCACCGAATTATTCTTCCTTATCATAGTTAATGAATGAAGAATTGCATTCAAGTATTTAAACATGTTTTCAAATGTTCTCATAAATGGTATATATATGTACATATAATTGAAATTCATTGGATGATCAATTGAAGTTGAATAATATCTTATCTTAAAGGCATGTTTTAAGAACATTGGTCAGACCTAACTTAGAGTTAATGGATGTAATCATGTATTTTGAAATCAATCATAATGATATTTAATTCCTTTGAATAGTTTAATTAGTTTCTTGTTTAATTACTTGTAGTATAATTGCATATCTAATTAGCTAAATCTTTCCCTTGTATAGTTGCAACCAAGTAGCATTCTTCTATTAACGTCTCAACATTAGTAGGAGACTTGTGCATTTTAGGTATACCATCATGTCAAAATTATTCAAACTAGTAATTAGAAAAATGAAAATTGCTCCATTTTTGTGTTCATGTCCATACTTTTAGTGTTCTATAATGGTGGGCATGAGAAAATGAAAGCGGATAGAAACAATGCTATCATGACATGCAATAGAAATGGCATCACAAGGTGCAACAACATCATGAATGGATAAAGAAGGTATAGCCCCATGATGTAAAGCACCATCTCTACAATCAAGGTAACACAAAGGATCACAAACCCTTGATAAAATGAAGCTATGAAGAACAAATAAGAAAGGAAAATCAAAACCTAATCAAATATGAATAATGGGATAAAGACCTTAGAAAATGTAGATATAAAAAACCTAATTTAGAAGGCAAAACCTTAAGGGGTGTAGGATACATTGAGTTCACTGTCAAAATGTAAAGAAATAAATTGCTTTACTTAAATAATCTAGGCTAATTAAATAAATGCAAATTAAGCACAATTAACCTAGATTAATTTCAAAGTTGGGCTAATAAATGACAAAAGAAAAGTTATTTAGAAATTAAATAGGATAGATGCACTTAGCTTTAGGAATAATGATAAAGAAACACTTTTTAATGTCAAGCTAATATCATTTGCCACAAGTACAAAAATTGATGCTCTCAATCTAGAAAATATCTCAAGCTCTATGCAAGATCATAAATTATTGTGGTTCAAATATGAGTCCTTTAGGTTCAAACTCAAGTTTTGCAGACTTGATTTGATGCATGTGAATGAACTTGGCCATGCATGAATGAACTAACAAAATTTGTGCATAGAGATCTATTTACCTTGCATAGAGATCATTAGGGTCAAGTTCTCATAGATCAACCCATAAATGGACCAACTTTATAGTTTTGAGAAAATAATCATAGACAACATTTACACGCATGTAGATGGCCTATATGATTCTGATGCAATGTACTCTTTTTAAATTCCAAATCCAAATGTTCATAGAATGATTGATCCTTTTTCAACCATATGAATTAGTCACATATTAAATGTCTTTAAATACCATAACATAGTAATAAGTCACACCAACATATGTCAAATTTGTTGAAATTTGCAGGGAAATGGAGGTGTTGGAGGTCCATCCATAATTTCTACATTATTGTGTTTTGTAGATGATCTTGAGATCATCATTCTATTTTTCTACTACTCTACCTTCACATGGTATCAAAGTCAATAGCTTAAATCTTTTCATAATTTCTTCTATGCTTAAGGAGACTCCTTCTAAAATCATGGAGGATGCATTTAAATGAGTACATAAGAAGAAAGGGCATCTGAAATAGTCATAGAGGGTTTTGTTTATTTGGGCATAGATGTGGAGTGACAGAAAATATAAATTTTAAAGGAGAAAGTCACTACGAGAAAGAAGGGAAAAAATGTCCAACATGAGGGATAATCTTGCCAGTGTGAATAAACAGCGAGCTGGATAATATTGCTAGCATGAATAAACACATATTTTTTAGTAATTTCTAATCGTGTAAGGTGTTGATTCATTCAACAAACTTGAAGTGCATGTAAATCATTCCATAAAGCAATTATTATAGCCTATTTTCCAATGTATAAGGTACAATTTTTATGGAATTCAAAAGGAAAGAGGTGTGAAGTTTGAAAAATATGTGGGAAAAAATAAGGAAATTTATATGGTGTTTACTAAATGGGATGAATATCTTAAACTTTCTTTTACATTTATTTTATTTTAAGAATAATTCAAATGTGAGATTAGAAAAAACTTATTTTTAGTGTAATAAGGTAAAAGGTTTTTATTAATAATGTTTTAGAATCAAGGAATTATGTGCAATAAGGGAATTGTAGTGAAATAAGTAGTCAATATTTTAATGTGGAGTTTTTTATTTGTATTTTTAAGAAATTTTAAATCTTTGTAATTGGTGATATAAGGGTGATATTGTGTTAAACTTTTAGAGATCTATTGTAAGGGTGTATTCTTGAAGGAAATTGACACCTTAGTTTTTGCACATGGACACATACATATGTGAAATGTAATTATCAAAGGTTCTATTGTTATATTTGGTGAATAAGATCTAAAGAGGTTAGAGAATAGGATGGAGGAATTTCTTTGTCTTGAGCTAGCTTCTCACTCCAAAATGATTTATTATTTGAGAAGTAACCATTTTTTTGTGTTTTTTTCTCCAGATGCTAACAATGATGAAAATTTCATATATTAAGAAGCCCACATTTTGAAAATATGAAAGAATTTAGTGTAGATGAAACTCAGCTTGGGTTGTTGCCCAAATAGTTCAGAAGTTTATGGATCTTGGGAATTATACCCTTATGAGGGTCATGAGACAACTTGATGGAGCTACAACTCGAGATGGTAGGTTGTTGAATAACTTAGGAGATCCATAATTTGAAAGTTTGGGGAGGGTAGAGTCCGGTGACTCAATAATTCAGCTCGAAAGCTACACCTTTATGAGGATCACAAGGCAGCTTGATGGAGTTTTACCTAGTTCAAAAACTTTTTAAAGAGAAGATTATAAAGAGTGAGGTTATGATTGGTTAGTATGTTTTGTTTTCTATTGTGTTTTTTGTAATGTAAACCTTAAGGTTTGTTGGAAATTAAGATTTACATTTTGTAATAAAGCCACCTTAGCCACAAAGTGTTAGTAATTAACATGTTTAGTTAGTTTTGTGTTAGTTGGGATTTAGTTTTCCATAAGATAATTTTGGAAAGTAGTACAAATATGCAACATTTTATAAGCAAATGCATAATACAATGTAAAAGTACCTGAATAAGTAATAATATTATTTACATATTTTGTCGTTATCCTTGAAAGCAATATGATTTAGTTCTTTTTACAATTTATCCTTGCAAATTTCAATTTGATTAGAACGTTCCATCAAAATGGGCCCAAAACTAAATGGGAATTGGCATGGGTGTACGAAATTTACCACTACAATGTTCAGCATGTCAGTGAAGAATGTGTATAAGAGCAAGCCAACTTTCTTGAAGTGTTGGTCTCACTTACAGGACTGAGAGTGTTGTTTCCTTTAAAGATACCTTCCAAAAGAGCAGAGTCTGAGCTGTTTCTTTGTACAACTACTCTTTTCTTCTTCTTTTCCACATGGAAACACAATACGACGCTTTTATGGGAGGACACATTATTATCATTGTACCTATCGTAATGCTGGTTAGAATAGCAGACATAACTGAACAGGAGACAAATTATAATGTTTCCCTATTCTAGTATTCGTTGCTTGTGACAAACTTTTTCATGATCCATTGCATTATAGTGGACTGCAGAGCATTATATTATTTAGAAATGACTGATAACTGGATGGAAGATATGAAAATGTTGGGGAAGGAGAAAGTGAATTTGTATGAGAGTGCCGACAATTATAATTGAACTGCTTATTATATGGGCACTGAGGCTGTTTAACTATGACAAGAACAATAATGATAATAATAATAATAAGGAGAAATCTGTAACAAAGGGACAAAGGGGCAGTATGAGTATTGAAAATGTTTGCACAGACGAGATTGTGGGTGACATTAGAAAATGACTCCCGGCCCCACTTCAGAACAGGAAAGACGTGCTACATGCAATTTTGTTAAAACATGATTCCTTGCCTAACCATTCCTTTTTCATATTACTTTTTTGCAGTCTTTCTCCATTATCCATATCTCCATCCAGCTTTCCATGGCAATCCAACAAGCCATATTATTGTTTAGTCAATTCTTTTAGGTTTCCCTACACAGATGGCATGGAACATGCCTCAATATCTGGTATGTCGAGGCCCCACTACGAATAAACCTAGTCTATTCCAGCGTGTGATTCAAGGTATTCTTGACCAGGACATCTCAAACTGATCAAATCTTCTGTTTGTTTGGGTTGGATATTTCTCTCCCCATATGCGATACACCTCACACAGGTTTTTTATTTTTGGACTGTGTCAAAGATTCACTTGACCCAAGGAGTTTTACATTGAAAGTTGCTTCATAAAGTTTACTATTGAGGCAATATTGATGTGAGTCAAATCAATGCCAAAAGAATAGAGCAACCAAGATGGTATGAGTCATTTGCGTGTCACGGCGGGGTCTCTTAATTCCTACACATGACGGTGGATTCCTCCTATAAAGATTTAGGTATATTAAAAATTCTGAACTTACTACACAACATTGAACTTCCCTAATTCCTAGAGCATTATTATAGTTTGTCCATTCATATGGGACCCTTTTGCACTCTATTTAGAGCATCTTGTTCAACTAAATCTCATGGATTGTCTTAACTTCAGGTTTCCCAGGCCTTCTTTCTTACCATTCCAGCAAGACATTTTAGGGTTTTTTTCTTATTATTAATTTTTCCATTAATCTCACCTTTAAAGTGAATTAAGGTTTTAAATATAACTTGTGGTTGGTCTTCTAAACTTGGGTTGTGAATGATGGATAGTACGTTATTTAAGAGAACAAGCAAATTTGTCCATGATGAGTTAACGACCATGACAATTATGTTAATTATGTAGATGTTTGTTTTGATCATGATAACTATGTTAATTATGTAGATGTGTGTTTATGTATCAATGATGTCGATTTTATTTGTTATTAGTATGAAAATTATGGTTTAATTGCTTATTATGTTGGTTATATCCTCTCTCAACAATCCCTTATTGCCTAGGTGAAATATGCTTGGGAGACACTTGGTATCAAGCTCGCAAGTGTTTAAAACCTTACTAAAAAAATCATTCAAGGAGTTGTAACAATTTAGTGAACTCTTGAATCATTTTAGTTGTTGATTCATGCACAACATTATTTTGGTGATATCCCACTCAACTCATGAGTTTAAGGTTTCAAAACAAGTCTTGCTCAATGTCTCATCTCAGTTGAGCTTCCATGTTTTCCTATTCACTTTGAGCTTTCCTTGAGAAAATCATCTAGCTGATCTAAGGAATTTTATATGTCATGAATCAAATAGATTTTTTTGTTATCCATCCCCACAAGCAAATATGCATCAAAGTAGACCTTACCACTAACCTAAACTTTACTTTACATAGAATATGACTTATATTAACTTGCCTACAACTTGTTTCAATTGTTAGTATTTTAACCATAAGATAATATGTTGCCCACTTATATCACAACCAACCCTTAAGCTAACCTCTAAAACCTTTGCAACAACTACTATGGATGAGGTTTGGGGTACTATTAGAGATTTTAAGAAAAACCCTTGTCAACTCCAAAACCCATCAAACCAAGCAATGATACACCTATTGTAAAAACCCCATCAATATGTCCACAAAAAATGAGTCAATTCCCTTGCCCTTTATGGATTTTCAAAGCCAAGCTACTCATTTTTTTATCATCTTAAGGCCAATCTTTAAATGTTAGGACTTCCTCAGTTATTTCTCAATCCTCTAAGAAGTCAAGCAATATACGTCACAACAACAATGATTCATTGAGGGGAGATAGTGGGGGAAAACAATGCTCAATCTCACTACATGATTTTATCATGTCAAACTAGCATCCTCTCATAGACAATAAGTTCTTTGTAATAACAAATGATGATAGCCAACCAAATATCTACATGTAGGATTCCTCCAATGAAAGTTTTGCATGGCGCCACAAATGCTTCTTGGAAGTTCTCTATTAGGTCTTCTTTTAAGAGGCTTGACCATTTTGATGTGACTTGCATTCAAGAGGTTAAAATCTCTAATTTAATTAACATATAACTTTAAAGGTGATATGTCCTCAAGCATTGCAATTCACCATCATGCATAAGGATGGTCATCATAGCATGACTTTATTGGTTTTTTCAATCACATCCTTGAGGGAAGATCTAAGACACTATACCATGTAGATTGTGTTTGACATTGATGGTTTCTCTATGGTCCTCATCAATGTTTATGCACCTAATGGCATTCGAGAAAGAACAATGTTATAGAGATGGCTAGTTAACAAGGCTCCCCTTTTTTAATTTATTGATTTGTAGCAATTTTAATATGATTGAAGATCTTGAGGACAAAGAAGGTGCTCTACTGATGAGATGGTGTGTTGGTGAGATTGAAGATTGGTTTTCTTTTCAAAACATTGGGGTTTGTCAAATCTCGATTGCTAGTAGTGGTCTCAAAAAGTAAATCTTTGGTTTATGTGAGGTAACTTTTGCATGTAAGTCTTGACCAAGTACAAATTGATCACACCATGATACAAAAGTAGTATTTGTTCAACCTTCACCCATTTGGTGGGTTGTCACTCAAGGTTTAATAAAAAAATTATACTTTGACACCATTGTTCCATCACTTTTCATCTAATTTAGGAGATGCATGTGCATAGGCTTGCTTGCACATAAAACAATATAATTTCTATGTTTAAGAAAAGCATGTGCATATGATTGCTTGCAAATGAAGCAATGTGCTTTAAAGATAATTTTAGAAGAGCAATAATTATAAAAATAGGAGTGTCTTGCATCTACAAAGCATGTCACCTATACACATGAGCATACAAAAGTGAAGGTTTGAGATAGATAAATTCATATTTGAACTAGGTTTAGTTGAACAAGTAAAGGAGGTAAGAAGAGTTTTGGCTACTCCTTATGTATTGTTATCAATTGTGACGTGAACATAAAAGTTTTGGTGTTGTGTTAATTATGTGTTATGTTATTATAGTTGTACATAATTGATGATCGGTTGATTTATACATCTTCATAGCCAAACTCGGTATTGAATCTCTCCGATCATATGTGCACCTTGGGTGAGATTACCCATTGAGAGGTATTGTTAGTCCTCTCAAATTAGTAAGTTGGTGTACAAGTTTCCTATTGCTAAAAAGATTTACTAGAAGAATTTTCACTCTGGTTTGCATTCACAAACTAATAATATACACATGGTTCAATATCATAACAGCAAGTTGCGCGTGGGAATTTGCCTTAAGAGGTGACGCAACAGAGATGTGGGAGGAAGGGCGCAGGGTAGTATTGCTGTTTATATTAGGAAATCTTATCTTTTGGGCGTAGAGAATGACAAGACCGACGGCACAACAATATCTCAACGATACGCAGTGGATCCAATGAAAAGCCCAATGAATTATGAGACATGTGCCAAGGCTCACAGACGTGCACCTCACAAGCTTGAATTTGTAAATGATGTACAATGCTTGTCATAGCCAATGAAGAAAATGATTTAACTTGACCCAAAAGAAAGACAATGAAAAAATGAACAAAAATTATTATGTACGTGCAGAGGTGCGCGATGGGATTGACCTTTGCAGACGGAAGTATGAAAATTATAGTTTAATTATGACAATTATGTTAATTATGTAGATGTTTCTTTATGTATTGATGTCGATATTATTTGTTTTGTTTTTTTAAGAAAAAGATGGCAAAACCACCCAGACTTATATTATATATTTAAATGTCAAAAGAGTTCATACAAAAGATAGATAAAACTAGGAAGAATCATCTGGTTACAAGAAAAGATCTACATAGATCTCCAAAACACCAAAAAAGTGCATCAACTACCAACCTTCAGATAAGCTCTAGTTTGAGTCATGTTCTTCCTCCGAAGGGGGGAGAGGAAATGGCAAAGCAAAGAAAGGAGTACCCGGTGCACGTGGAAATCCAAGTGCACTATATGGGGCGTGGGCTCTGAGGAAGTGAATAACATTAAAGACTTCTTTAGCCCTTTGAGCTACACCACCCGCCAGCTGATATCTATGAGCATTCAAATGGATGTTGAAATTATTGGAGCAAATGGATGTCGATATTATTTGTTATTAGTATGAAAATTATAGTTTAATTGCTTATTATGTTGGTTATATCCTCCCCCAACAATCTTGTAATGCTTAGGTGAAATATGTTTGGGAGCCAATTGGTATCAAGCTTGCGAGTGTTTAAAACCTTACTAAAAGAATACCATTCAAGGAGTTCTAACAATTTAATGAACTCTTGAATCATTCTAGTTGTCGATTCATTAAAAACATTATTTTGGCTATATCCAACTAAACTCATGAGTTTAAGGTTTCAAAACGAGTCTCACTCAAAGTCCCATCTCAATCGAGCTCCCATGTTTGGCTAGTCACTTCGAGCTTTCCTTGAACAAATCATCCAACTAATCTAAGGCATTTTATATGTCATGATTCAAATAGATTTTTTTGTTGTCTATCCCCACAAGCAAATCTGCATCAAAGTAGACCTTACCACTAGCCTAAACTTTACTTTATATAGAATATGACTTATATTAACTTGCCTACAACTTGTTTCAATTTTTAGTATTTTAACCATAAGATAATAAATTACCCTCTTATAGTACAACCAACCCTTAAGCTAACCTCTAAAACCTTTTCATCAACTACTAAGGATGAGGTTGGAGGTACTATTAGAGATTAAGAAAACCTTTGTCAGCTCCAAAACCCATCAAACCAAGCAATGTTACACCTATTGTAAAACCCCATCAATATGTCTACAAAAAATGATTCAATTCCCTTGTCCTTTGTGGCTCTAAGCCACTCATTTTTTTAATCATCTTAAGGCCAATCTTTAAATGTTGGGACTTCCTTAGTGGTTTCTCAACCCTCTAAAAAGTCATGCAATATACCTCATGACACCGATGATTCATTGAGGGGAGATAGTGGGGGAAAATAATGCTCAATCTCACTACATGATTTTATCATGTCAAACGAGCATCCTCTCCTAGACAAGAAGTTCTTTGTGATAAAAATGATGATAGCCACCCAATGCTCTACATGTAGGATGTTTCTACATGAAAGTTTTGCATAGCCTCACAGATGTGTCTTGGAAGTTCTCTATTGGGTCTTCTTTTAAGAGGCGTGACCATTTTGATGTGATTTGCATTCAAGAGGTTAAAATCTCTAGTTTAATTTACATATGAATTTAAAGTTGATATGGCCTCAAGCATCACAATCCACCATCATGCATGAGGATGGTCATCATAGTATGAGTTTATTAGTTTCTTTAATCACATCCTTGAGGGAAGACCTAAGGCAATATGTCATGTAGATTGTGTTTGACATAGATGGTTACTCTGCAGTCCTCATCAATATTTATGCACCTAATGACATCCGAGAAAGAACAACGTTATGGAGATGGCTAGTTAACAAGCTCCCCCTTTTTAATTTGTTGATTTGTAGCAACTTTAATATGATTTAAGATCCCAAGGACAAAGAAGGTGCTCTACTAATGAGAAGGTGTGTTGGTGAGATTGAAGATTGGTTTTATTTTAAAAATATTGGGGTTTGTCAAACCTTTATTTCTAGCAGTGTTCTGACACATCAAATCCTTGGATTATGTGATGTAACTTTTGCATGTAGGTCTTGACCAAGTCCATAAGCAAATTGATCACATCATGGTATCAAAGTAGTATTTGTTCAACCTTCACCCATTTGGTGGGTTGTTACTCAAGGCTTAATCATAAATTATACTTTCATGCCATTGTCCCATCACTTTTCACCTAGTTTTAGGAGATGCATGTGCATAGGCTTGCTTGCACATAAAATAATATAATTTCTATGTTTAGGAAAAGCATGTGCATAGGATTGCTTTCACATGAAGCAATGTGCTTTAAAGATAATTCTAGAAGAGCAATAATTATAAAAAAATGGGAGTGTCTTGCATCTACAAAGCATGTCACCTATGCACATAAGCATACAAAAGTTAATGTTTGAGATAGATAAATCCATATTTGAACTAGGTTCAGTTGAACAAGCAAAGGAGGTAAGAAGAGTTTTGGCTACTCCTTATGTATTGTAATCAATTGTGACATGAATATAGAAGCTTCAACATTGTGTTAATTATGTGTTATGTTATTGTAGTTGTACGTAACTCATGATTGGTTGATTTATGCATCTTCATAGCTAAACTTAATATTGAATTTCTCAGATCCTATGTGCACCTTGGGTGAGATTACTTTTGTGAGATTACTTTTTTAGAAGTTATTGTTAGTCCTCTCAAATTGGTAAGTCGGTATACAAATTTCCTATTGCAAACCTTTTTGTTCTAAATACACAAAGGTTTACTAGAAAAATCTTCACTCTCATTTGTATGCACAAACTAATAATATACACACGATTCAATATCATAACAACAAGTTGCACACATGTCAAGCAAGCACAACAATTCTACAATAAGCATAAACATGCACATTAATTTCATCTCTTGTTTTTTTCTTTATTGTTTTTTTAACCACAAAGGAATCGGTAGCCCAGCGACCCATAGGGTGAGCCCCCTATAACTTCTAGGCTGTACACACTGCCCCTAATGTACATAGTGGACAAATCAGTTTTCAAACCTGAGACCATTATCCATATTTTTCAATGGCTCAACTGTTCGATCAACACCTAAAAACTTAATTTCAACTCTTGTGAACAAACTTGGAGATCAGAAAAAGAGTGCACTCACACGCTGAAACTCACTTCTTTTTTTTTTTTGTTTTTTACTCTAATATGAAGTAAATATCTCTTTATCTTGTTCTAATGTGGGAGTTCGGGCAAGGTATCATTATTTTTTTTAATTTTCTTGCATTAAACACTGTTTTGTAGCAAAGATGGGCCTAAGAAAAGTGTCTGGTTGACATATACTTCGAATATGTTTGCTGAAGGCTAAAAATTGAGCAAGACCGTAATTATGTGTCGGAATGTAGTGTGTAGAGATGTAGCGCAAGCTTTTCAAGGTGTAGGGATCATGTGTTTTGTTATGATAGCGCGTGGGAATTTGTCTTAAAGTTGACGTAACAGAGATGGGGAAGAAAGGGTGCAGGGTAGTATTCCTGTCTATATTAGGAAATCTTGTCTTTTGGGTGTAGAGAATGACAAGACCGACAGCCCAACAATATCTAAACCATATGCAGGGGATCCAATGAAAAATCCAATGAATTACGAGACATGTGCCAAGGCTAGACGTGCATCTCACAAGCTTGGGTTTGTGGATGATGTACAATACTTTGTCATAGCCAGTGAAGAAAATGATTTAACTTGACCCTAAAGAAAGACAATGGAAAAATTGACAAAATTCTTATGTACGTGCATAGGTGCGCGATGGGATTGACCTTTGTAGACGGAAATAGGTTTTAGAGAGAAAGAAAGGAAAGGTACGTAAAAATTGGTATTGACTGTTTAATTATTGAAGTGTATGATATTTAAGTAGAGTGATGTGCGCAAATAAGTGATAGGCACATAGAGATTATATGTTGTACACAATGACATTCAAGTGTGTGTAAGTGTTTGACATATAGATGCAATTATATAAGAAGAAATGTTTAGTGTTTGTAGACCTAAGTAGTTTTTAGAGAGAAAGAAAACAAAGGGTATGTAAAAATTGATATTGACTGTTTAACCACTGAAGTGGATGATATTTAAGTAGAGTGATACAAATAAGTGACAGGCATACAGAGATTATATGTTGCACACAATGACATTCGAGTGTACGCAAGTATTTATAGATGCAATTATATAAGAAGAAATGTTAAGTGTTTGCACGGTTGTGCAATGGAGTAAGAGACAAATTGCTCAAGGCTCAGCATGTTAAATTTTGCGTGCACAGGCATCCCAAGAGAGCACGTAAGAAATACCCAATTGCACGCAAGACAAAGGTTAGGTTTCAGATGGATCCAAGACAAGGCCTGCGCAGCACACCAAAGGCTAGAAAACAATTGATATTTTGTGCAAATTGCAAGAGGAAGAGGATGTACTATGGAAATCTAGAGAGAGACATGTTTTTAGTTTATTTGCAACATTGCGTTCAGTTGTATGAATGTGGTCCTCTTTCTGCCAAATTTCAAACGTGGATATGATACAGGGTCTGTTATGGATAGGTTACACATAATTATCTGAAACTCACACTGCAACGTAAGGTTTTGCAATACGCATGCATTGAGGAGTAAGCGCAAAAGGTTTTCGCGAGTGCACCAAGACGTACAATGTCTGCACATGATCGTCACACCCAAGCTTAAAGATGATAGATGACGTAAGGTCTGCAAAGTTGAGTAATAGATGACGGAGTCATGGATTAGTGTATAGAATTGTTAGTTACAAGAACTTTGAGCTACCCAATGCTATACAAGGTAAAGGTTGAGATAGAGGCTAAACTAGGAGTTTGATGTAAATAAGGACCTACACGGTATAGGGAGCTTCATCGTAAACAGCTAGCACGTTGCTCTGTCGGTTGTTTACAATTGTTTTGACTCAGGCTGATTTCAACAGAAATTTTCGACATGTTCGACTGAGATGCATCAACTGTTTCATTCCTTCTATTTTTGGTTAATGTCCATTTGTATCAACCAGTCTATAAGATTTCGACTGCCGGTAAGTTTACAATGTAACGTCTGTTTAAGCTTTACCGTATAGGGAGGCATTGTTTGAGCTTAAGTTGGATGTACGTTTACAACGTAACGTCTATTTAAGCTTTACCATATAGGGAGGCATTGTTTGAGCTTAAGTTGGATGCCATAAGAACCTATAGAGAATAGGAAGGTATTGGTTGAGCTCATTTCATTGTGTGATGGGTATTGTAGAGTATTCAGAGGATAAAATATGTAATTAGGTCAAGGGAATGTTGAGCCAAAATCAGTCATTTACAGTGAATATTTGGTATTAGAAGACTTTAGAATAATAATTAATTTAAAATTAAGTATTCAGCTTAGGAGATACATTTGTATATACTTGTTTGCACGCAAAGCAATATAATATTTATGTTTAGGAAAAGCACGTGCATAGACTTTTTTGCACATGAAGCAATGTGCTTTAAAGATAATTCTAGAAGACCAATAATTGTTAAAATAGGAAGGTATTGCATCTATAAAAACATGTCTCCTATGCATATGAGCATATAAAAGAGAAGATTTGAGATAGTTAAATCCAAATTTGAACTAGGTTTAGGTGAACAAGTAGAGAAGGCAACAAGAGTTTTAGCTATTCCCTTGCCCTTTGTGTAAGTGTGGCCTATGTATTGTTAGTGTGACATGAATATAGAAGTTTTTTATTGTGCTAATCACATGTTTTGTTATTGTAGTTGCACATAATTGGTAATCTGTTGATTTATGCATCTCCATAGTTAAACTCAACTGAGTCTCTCAAATCTTTTATGCACCTTAAGTGAGACTATGCTTTTGAGGTTTGTTGATGGTCCTCTCATGTTAACATAAGTCAATGTACATACACCATAACACAATTTATCTTAGGAAAACCCTTTCAAGTAAAAGTCCAACCTCAAATGTAGATCCCTTACTAAATTGACATGAAATAAGATTAGAAAAACAATGAATTCATCCAACAAGTGATACATTATCAATCTCCTCAATACTAGAAGAACATATTGTAGCTATTCCCCACATCTTAAACTTTTGATTCCAAAACCACTATCTCATGGCTTGTATATATAATTAAGATGCTAACTTAGAAATAATAGTGGTTTCTAAAATCATGAATTTACATATGATACATCTCCAAGGTAGTTCCGGTGAGGTGGCACAGATTCCAAGACCCTCTTTGCCTATTTCAAGATTTGGTCAAAAGATGCTCTTGCACATCTCACTAATTGACTCAAATTAGGCCATTCTTTGTAACCTAGACCTTAACCAATTTGTCTTCCTATGGAATGTAGCACCCCATTCCACCTCAGTCTCCTTTTTGTCAATTAGCAAGCCCAAAACTAACTCTCATTGTCTCATACAACATGACCATAGCCTATCCCATTCAAGTGTGGTGTCCTTTTTTACATGAGGATCCATTTTTCATAAATTCTAAGGTTACCTAATCAACTATGTCCCCCATCCATAGCTAAACCACATGAGTGAATAAAATTCTCATGCAATGTGTACAACACCTTCCCAACACTTTGGATGGTAATTTTCAAATTTGCACTAAAATTCTTGTTGTAAATCATGTCTATTGTTCTTCTTATTGGGATCTATCCAAAGCATCCTACAACAAGCTTTCTAAGTGATGTAGGAGCATTCGGGTTCATGTGCAATCCCACATCACCAAAAATATTTTAGGTTTCATTTTCCAATTTTATTTCCATTATTGGTGTTTTTTAATGCTTTGTAGCTTTTCTAGCATGCTTCTTGAGAGGTGCTTTAGGAAGATTCCAATGACTCAAGTGGGCATTAGACTTGTGCATGTACTACAAACTGCCTTTGGGATGTTTCAAATCATATACATGATGCTTCAAGATAATTTCATTGATTTAATGTATTATTCAACTACAGGAGGACTATGTTATTTTTTCTTCAGGAGGACTGTGTGTTTACAACTTTAGTAAGACTATTTATTTCTACTTCAAGGACCGTGTGTAATTTGTTTCAAGAAGTTTTTAGTGTGCTTTGTATTCCAAATCCTCTTCATTCCTATCAAGAACTTACATAAGTGTTTTTCAATTAAATTTAAAACTATTTTCAAGTTCATCTTTCATGTGTTTGGGCTACAACAAACTAGCTACAGAAACCTCTAAGTGCAAATTTACAATATGTCATAAGGTGACAGGAGTTGTTTGATATTGATCAATTTTTTATGTTTCCAAGAGTTTCCATTTTGAGTAGCTATGATAGAGAGAAGATATCAAATCCTCTATGTGCTAAGTTGGAATGTGACTAGATATTCTATTTTTTAAGGGACTATTTTTTGTCTTTTTCCTAGCTACGCATACACTGCCAAAGTGGTCTTCTATTCCTAGCAGAGAACCTTTGATGCAGGAGCATCCCTGGTTCAAGAGCAATCTTGCATCAACCAAAAAAAATTGCATTCTAGTTTGTTTTCTTTTCATATTTCAGTTCAATACAGTCAGTTCAGTCAGTAGTAGTTTTTGTATATTGGTCAGCATTCTTCCATAGTTTAATTTCAGACCTTGCAGAGATGGATTTAACATCTAGATACCTTCATGCACATCATATCCAAAATTTAGATCATTTGGATTAGGTACCGGAAAGATATCACTATCAGAAGATTGATTGTTTTCTTATAGCAGAGCACCCTGATAGTCTCAGACAATCAGCTAAAGGAGAAGACTTGCGGAGCATTTCATGACGTGTAGAGCTAAACGACACATCATTCAAGGAATTTTGGATCGTGGCTGACCTTCCCTAATATCCATACACTATTTCATTCACTTGTGGAGGATTCCCATCTGTTTAGGTCCAACCTATCCGTGTACACACATTACATCTCTTTCATCAGAGTTTGTAATCATCCTTGGCTGACGCGGAGGAATCTTATGTTCTGGAGATGATATATATTCATATATTATATGCATAGGAAAGTAGTGAATCATATAGAGATAGTTTGATAATTTGAATTCTTTTGTGGGGCACTTCACAGTCATATCTTGCGCATATTCTATAACTAAGGAATCAGGCCTGTGAGCCCTAATTATAAGCCCTCATGTTGCCAATCTATTTGTATTTTGAATCTATGATATACTAAATGAATGAATCTATATTTGCATTCTATAATTGAGTTGTTTCCATTGTGTTTACTCTTGTTGCACGGTCTAAATTGTTTCATTTGTGGACCCTCCTAACCGTGACTACACCAAGTGGTATTAGAGCAAAGTTCAAATCTTTTGGGAGTGAAGTTAGTGAATTGAGAAAAGTTTTTGTAGGTATTCCCTAAGATCTTGCTGTGAATAGATCACTAAACTCGAGGCTGACTACCTGTGTTGTCAACCGATCACCGATTGTGAGGTAGTTGTCACCTTGTAGCCCAATCGTCAAATTTGAGGCAGTTACACTTGATCTGAGGAAGAGATGCCACCAAGGAGAATTCCTGTTGTTGGTACTATGGCTGGAAGAATGGATGAGATGATGGAAATGATGAAAATGATGTGATTTTTATTGGATGTTGTTGAAGAACATAGGCGAAGAGGACTTACATCTAGACCTAATGTTGAAAGTGATGATGATGAAGAATTTTAATCTGTTGATCAAAATGGCAAAACCCTAGGAGAAGAAGAAGAAGAATCAGATCAAGTCAAAATGTTTCAAGTTATTTCAAAGATTGGGAAAAGACCTAGAGTTGATATACCGAACTATACTAGAAATTTGAATCCTGAGGAATTGATTGATTGGATAAATGACCTAGAAGAATACTTTGAGTATGAAGAAATTGAAGATCCAGAGAAGGTGAAATTTGCAAAGACAAAGTTGAAAGGACATGCTGCTATTTGGTGGAAAGAAGTTTAGTTAGATAGAAATGGGAGAGGAAAAGAAAAGATTACAAAATGGGATAGAATGGTGACAAAGTTGAAGAATCAGTTTATACCTGTTGACTATGAGTTGGAATTGTTGAAGAGATTGCAAAACCTGAGACAAAAGGAGAAATATGTGAAGGAGTACACTGAAGAATTTCATAAGATGATCATAAGGACAGGACATAGTGAAGCAAGCAAGGAGAAAGTCGCTAGATACATCAATGGACTAAGATTGAACATTCAAGAAGAACTGAGTTTGGTGAGTATGACAGCATTGAAAGAAGCTTATCAATTTGCCCTAAAAGTTGAAGAAAAGTTGAACAAAAAGCATGAGCAGAGACAAAGAGGTAGAGGAGGTAAATTTCAAAGAGGTAGAACATTTTTCAGAGGAGAAAGATCATATGCAGAGCAGAACAGACAAGAAAGCACATTCAAGAAGGAAGACAGAGAAAATAATGCATATCGGAGAGATGACAAAATTTTCTACTACAAAGGAAACCCTAATTCATGACCGTAGTGAAGGATACAGAAGAGATGTAAGAGGACCTGATAGGGGAACATTCAGAGGAACTTATTTTAAATGTGGAGGTGAAGGACATAGAGCATTTGAATGTAATCAAGGAAGTACAAGCAAGAAGAAAAAGAATAGTGGAAGAGCAGCCTATGTAGAAGAAGAACCTGTTGGATCACCTAGTTCCATTGGTAAACCTGAGAAAGGAGAATCACTGGTCATGAGGAGAGCACTATTTCAAGTAGAGACAAATGTGGAATGACCACAGAGGAAAAATTTGTTCAGAACCAAATGCAAATCAGAAGGTAAATGTTTTAAATTTATAATTGATAGTGGTAGTTCTGATAATTTAGTTTCAGAGGAGATGGTGACTAAGATGAAGTTGGAAAGATTGAAACACCCTAATCCATATCATATAGCATGGATTCAGGATGATCATAAGGTATTGGTGAGTGAACAATGTTTGGTGAAATTTCATATTGGATCCTATCATGATGAAGTATTGTGTGATATTATGCCTATGGATGTATGTCATATATTGTTGGGTAGACCATGGAAGTATGATAGGAAAGCTATACATGATGGGAGAAGGAATACATATACTATAACATCAAATGGAAAGAGAATTACTTTGATTCCTGTAGAAGATGATCCTAAGAGTGAACTATGTGGGAATGCTAGAATCTATTTGATAGATGGAAGGAAATTTATAAATGGTTTGAGACATGAGAATATGTGTTATGCTTTGATTCCTAAGAAGCCTAAAAATCTAAAGATTAAAGAATCACAATCGGAGGAGGTAACTGAGTTGTTGACAGAGTATGAAGACATCATATCAAATAATGTACCTAAAGGATTGCCAGAACAAGTTTGCCTAATAAAGCAACACACAGAATGACACCAGTAGAGAATGAAGAATTGAAAGACAGATACATGAGTTGTTGAGGAAAGGTTTGATCAGAGAAAGCTTGAGCCCTTGTGCAGTACCTGCAGTGTTAGCACTGAAGAAGGATGGAGAATGGAGAATGTGTATAGACTCTAGAGCAATCAACAAGATCAAAGTTAAGTATAGATTTCCTTTGCCTATGATGGATGATATTATGGATTGTTTGAGTGGAGCAAAATATTTTACAAACATAGACTTGAAGAGTGGATACCATTAGATCAGAATCAAAGAAGGAGATGAATGGAAGACTGCTTTTAAGACAAATGAAGGATTGTAAGAGTGGTTAGTGATGCCATTTGGATTGACAAATGCACCGAGTACTTTCATGAGATTGATGAATGAAGTCTTGAAGAAATTCTTGGCTAAGTTTGTTATTACATATATTTGGATGATATTCTGATTTTTAGTAAGACAAAAGAAGAACATTTGTGGCACCTGAGACAAGTATTGCAAAGGTTGAGAGAAGAGAAATTGTTGATAAACATCAAGAAGTGTAGTTTCATGAAGGAAGAATTGGTATACTTGGGATTTGTGATTTCTGCGGAAGGATTGAAGATGGACCCTGAGAAAGTGAGAGCAATTATTGAGTGGCCTACACCTAAGAGCATTGGAGAAGTTAGATCATTTCATGGATTAGCTAGTTTCTACCAGAAGTTCATTAGAAATTTCAATTCAGTATGTAACCCTATCATAGGGACAATGAGAGGTGACAGAAAAGACTTTAAGTGGACATCAAAAGCAAATAAAAGTTTTGAATTGTTGAAATAGAAAGTGACAGAGCAACCTGTGTTGGCATTACCGGATTTCAATAAGGTATTTCAAGTAGATTTTGATGCAAGTGGAAATGCAATAGGAGTAGGGTCAAGTCAAGAAGGTAGACCTGTAGCATATTTTAGTGAGAAGTTGAATGATGCAAGGAGAAGATATTCAGTTTATGATTAGGAGTTCTATGCCATAATTCAAGCCTTGAAAAGTGGAGACTTTATTTGTTGTCTAAGGAATTTGTGTTGTATACAAATCATCAAGCTTTGCAATATTTGAACAGTCAAGGAAAGTTGAATCAGAGACATATGAGATGGGTAGAGTTCATGCAAAGTTATACTTTTGTACTGAAACATAGAAGTGGAAAATCAAACAAAGTTGCAGATGCATTAAGTAGGAGAAGGAACTTGCTAATAGAAATGAGAGTTGAAGTGTTAGGTTTTGAGGACTTGAAGAACATGTATGAGGAAGATCTTGATTTTGCAAAACCTTAGAAAGCATGTAAGGAACCTGTTGTGACAGATAGGAGTAAATGGTTGGATTATTTCATTTAGGAGGATATGTTGTTCAAAGGAAACTAGTTATGTATTCAATGAGAGACAATTTGATCAAAGAGAAGCATAGTGGTGGATTGGCAGGACATTTTGGCATTGATAAGACAGTGGCTTTGGTAAGTGAAATTTTATTTTGGCCTCAGATACATAAGGATGTTAGGAAATTTGAGTAGAGTTGTAGAATATATCAAGTTACAAAAGGGAGTAGTCAAAATACTGGATTGTACAAATCTTTGATAGTACTGAAGAGACATTGGGAAGACATAAGAATGGATTTCATAATGGGATTGTTGAAGACACAGAGAGGACATGATTCAATATTTGTATTGGTGGATAGATTTTCAAAGATGGCACATTTCATTCCTTATAAGAAGACAACTGATGCAGTGCATGTGGCTGACCTGAGATTGTGAGATTTCTTGGATTACCTAAGAGCATAATTTCAGATAGAGATCAAACCTCTTTTCATACTAAACAAATTATTGACAATTGAAGGAAAATAATGACTGCATAAAAATGTAGTTGGAATGATATTTTAAAAAAAAAAAATACAATGAACTAATTGTTGTTTGAGTACCTGAAATAATAGGAAATATTTCAACTCAAACTAAGCAAACTGTTAAGTGCTAGTCTGGAACTTATGAGTCTAATTTGTTCATTATGTCTTCATACATATTGTTATGTGAAATGATGTTAAGTTATACACTCTCAGACAATGTAGAGAAAACACTAATTTTCTTTTTTCTTATGTATCATCTTATTATATGGTTGAGCAATCCCTATAATTAGTATATTTTTTTTGTAAGTTATGGTGGATTTGTTAAATTAGATTTTCTCAATTATGGATAGGTAGGTTAGTTTTGTGCACTAAGCAAAGTAACTTTTCATTGAATCTAAATTTTATGAGTGTGCAAACATAATTATGTTTGATTACTTGAGTGATTGTGAGAAATGAATTATAGTTGACCATGACATGCATTGAAGTGGTGTTATTTTTTCAAAAAAATTGCTTTGGCCAAATCTAATGATTCAAGTGATTGGAAAATGGATTTCTTGTATGTCTTGATATATCTTGATGCTTAGGGACATTGCATTACTATATGATTGCTTGATAAGCATTAGGTAGAATGCATGCATGTTAGAAGCATCATAATAGCATAGGTTTCATGCATGTCAGCCATGATTGCTAAACCCATCGTGATGGCCCAGGCTTCTCTTGTGGGGAAGCATGGGGAATCTTAAGGCTTTGTGGCAGGGTGGAAGTCATTCTGATGATGCTCTCTCTTCATTGAGTTGGTGAAGAAAGATTTTGGATGAGCGATTCCACTTTGGTAACAATAATATTGACACATTTAACATGAAGTTATGATCAAGATATGGATATGTGTGTAAAGTACTTAGTCCTCTTGTAATGTAATATGAAATATTTGTAAATATTCAATTACTTGTTTAAATTTGACAAATTTGTGGCAGCTACATGATAAATTGACATCATAGGCTGAAATTTATTATTGTATATTTTGATATGACATAGACACTTGCAATTTCATCATTTGGTGAAAGTATCAAAGAAAACATTTCATACTTTATCGAATTACTTGTGTAATCATATATTTAATATGGTATTTTTACCTCATTGTTGAAGGATATAAATAAGATTTCTTCCATAGTGCATCACTTGCCAAAAACTTGATGAATTATGGATCATTTGGATATCCTTGTGATTGAAGGATATGAGATGATATAGTTCATATTTTTTGTTATGATAATCGTGTGATGTTAACTATGTTATTGTGTAAAGTTTGAGTTTTGTTACAAACTCTATTGTAATTTTATCCCCAATGAGATTCCAAATTATTTTGACATGTGGGATTTCCAAGGCCGAGGCAAAGGCTCTACACAAGATAGGGAAGGGGCACATCATTCCTAGGACCTTCCAATAAGACCCCTAGCCAAGACATCTTTTCAGCATGTCACACTCCCTTCTATTGTGAAGGAGAGTGTTAAGGTGGAGACGCTACAACCTATGAAAGTTCCCTTACATAGTATTTACTATAGCACATGGTATCTATCTTTCATAGGATGGTGAGGGTGAGGCAAGTAGGCATTGACAATCCCCACATATTTGTCATTCATGTGGAGCTCTATGTGATTATGGGTCTGAGGATGCTAACAATATAGACATTGGAGAGGATGCTCCATAGTTTCAGGAATATGCCACATAGGGGTAGGAGTAGGAGCAGGACACATCCATATTGGAAAATATGGCAATAATGGATGAGTTGTTGGATAGGACCTTTGGTATTGATGCACAAGTAATTTTCTATAAGGGTCTGCAATTTATTATATTTCTATTTGAAATCTATGATTAACTATATTAATCTATTATAAATCAAAATTAATGTAAATAATTGTATGTATTATGAAATTCTAGGGTCAAAGTACTCATCCTACATCTATCAACCATCTAATGTAAGGTTATGAGGTCATGTCGAGTCGACAGGTATGTAATTTGTAAAAAATAGTAAATATAATATATGTAAACTTTTTGGCACATATCAATGATAATCTTCAAATGACAATTTGATGATGAACAGGTGGATGTTGGACCTCTGACATTGTCATAACCCTAATAGTCATCCTAATTAACTTTGCCTAAATTATTTATTTATTAGTTTCTTCAAATAGTATTTTCTAGTAGTAAGGGATTAAAAGTAATTAATTCTTAGGATCGATTAAATTTGTATAATAATTTAAGTCCTTGTGTAGATAATCATTTTTCTTAGAAGTAGAATAAATTAGTTATAAAAAGATTAAATCATTTAGAAACATCTTATTCTAAAATATCTTTCTATTTTTTTTAGTATGGCAACTTGATTTTTCAAAAAAGGAGCCATAGGATAGAGTGGCAGTTATGGATTATAATTGGAAAATGGACTTTTTTTTCTACATCTACATTCCCTCTCCATCTAGATTTTTTCTAATTATGACTTTTAGCCCTTTTTTCCTTCCTTTTTAATTTAATTAACTATCACAAAATTTGGAAAGAAAAAAAATGATTCAAAGTTGTATGGCAGGAGATTCAAACATATATTCCTTTTCCACTCATTTCAGCTTCCCATACACATCAATTGTTGGTATGTGAAGTCCAATGGTCGCATTGACTATGACTCCTCACCTTCTATTGCTTCCTCCTTGAAGATTCATTTGTGCAAGCTATAAAACTATTCACTTGCTCATTGTAAATGATGATGAAAAACTATGTACTCTAATATGACAATTAATAAAGAGATTTTCCCTTGCTCCTGTGGACGTAGCCAGTTTTGGTGAACCACGTAAATTCATGTCTTGTGTGTTGTTCTTTTTCTGATTTCTTAAATTATTTATCTGCTCTCATTATTTAACAATTGGTATCAGAGCTTGATGAAGGAGCTGATTGGGAATTTGTGAAGAATTTCTGGAAAGATGGAAAATCAAAAAAATTTGAGACAAAACTTCAGTTTGTGGAAGCTTCAAAGTCATGCCTTGCTAATTCAAAAGGACCTTGCTATTGCACTGCAGACAAAAAAGCTGGAGTCAATGTCGGATGATGAGTGAGATGTTTTGGACCAAAAGGTAGCTAGAACTATCATCTTTCGTTTTCCAGCAATGTTCTTTTCAACGTTGCCACGGAAACAACAACAAAACAAATATGGGATAAGCTGTGTGATATGTATGAAAGGGCCTCAGCAACAAATAGAGTTTTCTTGTTGAAAAAATTGGTCAATTTGAATATGAAAGAAAGTAACAGCATCTCAAACCATTTACATTAGGGGAAATTTACATAAAAAATTGGCCTCCTAAGAAACTTTAAAAAAGAAAAAAAATCTCATATAATACAAAATATTTAAATATAAATAAATATAAATTACTTAATTATATGAGTTAAGTGGGGACACATGTTTCTATTATAATTCCTTAGAAAACTCAAGTTCATTGTTTTTTTAAAGTGGTAACATATATTTCTATTATAATTTATTAAAAACTTAAGTTCACTTTTCATTTTATATTACTTCTTTTTTTATTATTTATTTTTTATTTAAAAATTCTTAAACTCAAGTTCATTGTTTTTCTAAAGTGGTAACATATATTTCTATTATAAATTGTTAAAAAAATCAAGTTTACTTTTCATTTTAGATTATTTCTTTTCTTGATTATTCATTTTTTATTTAAAAAGTCTTTTATCTAAAAGTTATATTTAAAAATCCACACTTCCTAGTTTTAAAACAAACTCTTATAGTAGTTTATTTTTAATTTTTTTGAACATGTATATAGGGCTTAAATTTGACAGTCGACCTTGCCTGTCAAGCAATTTTTTTATGTCAGTTATCTATTCAATGTTGCCTTTAAAATACTATGACATATCTTAGCATAAGTAGATTATATAAAAACTATATATATAATCCTATGTAAATTTTGATAGTTTGTCCAAAATCTTTCCTTTCATATGATACAGTTTTTTTAAAATTTTGATTGTATTTTATAGCAAAAATGGCTAAATACATCTATACAACTGTCAAATTTAAGCCCAAAGAATATTTTACAATAGCTTTTTTATTTTCTTTCTCTAAAATATAAATAGAAATTGTTAGCCTTTTTTATCCAATAAAATTTTATCATGAATATTTTTTAGTTTTTTATTTTTCTCTCTTCAATAATATTTTTATTATGAATATTTGTTAGCTTTTTATTTTTCTTTTTCCAATAAAATTTTTATTTTGCATTTTGCATTGAGTTATTTTGAAGAGAATTTTTTTTAAATTTGTGAGAAAAGAATTTTTATTTCTAAAGAAATTTTTTTTAGTATATAAAATTTAAATTAGCTTAAAAAAAAGTACTTAATAAAAAATTTGAATGTAGCTTTAAAATATTCATCTATTATTTTTTTATGTATGTTTATTTAAATAAACATGTTTATATTATTTATAAATAGTAGCAAAGTACAAGTAGTTTAGATATTTTATTTTTAATTTAATATTTTATTTTATAAATTTTATATATTAAATCAAGTTTCATATTATCATTTTATATATATAGATTAATGATTTTATATATTTATAATTTTATTAATATTTAAATTTATGATTTTAGAGATTTAGAATTAATATATTAAATATGTTTATAGTAGGTTTTATGATTTTTAATGCTATTAAGGAATAAAAGAAAAATTTTAAGAAAAGATTTGTTGAAATTTTTTGAAATGCTTTTTTAGATTTTCTTTTTCCTAAAGAATGAAAATAATTTTTAGAAAACATAATAATTTCTATAATAGAACTTAAGAATATAAATCAAAAAAACAAAAAGAATCTTTATTATTTAGAAATATGATTGAGATAGAATAGGATATGTAGAGTTAAATTAACTGTCATGAGTTAATTTATAGGATTTTAGAAAGTTTTATTTTACAAAATAAATAATTTTATTTTAATTTTGGATGATGTCACTGTAATGGTTGATATCATCTTTTAGTTGATTTTTGATAACTCAAAAAACTGATGATGTCATCCTTAGGAGGCCCATTTTCTATGTAAATTTCCCCTAATGAATGAATTCAACATTGTGATCAGCCAATTAGCCTTCCTTGATATCAACTTTGAAGATGAAATGAGAGCCAGGTTGCTTTTGTGCTCTCTTCTCGATAGCTGGGATAGTGTGGTAACATTGACAATCAGCAATTCAGTATCTAGAAGAAGAGGGTCTGATGACAAGGAAAAGGAATCAATGTTGAGATATGATGATGTTTCTGCAACACTTCTCAATGAAGATATGAGAAGAGGGAAAAACAAAACAACTGGAGAAGCTTTGATTTTTGGCAATAGGGGAAGATCCCAAGAAAGGGGAAAACACAATAGGAGAAGATCAAAATCTGCCAAGAGATCTAAGTCTAGGGGAAGAAAATAAGGTTGTTGGTTTTGAGGACATATCAAAAAAGAGTGTTGGTCATACAAGAAGGCACCAAAATAGCTGAAAGAAAATGAAGTTAACACCACATATGAAGATGATGGAGGGGCATTGGTTTTGTACTTAAGTGAAATTATAGTTGATTCATGGGTGTTGGATTTTGGTGCTTCATTTCATGCAACCTCATGCCAAGATGCTTTTAAAAACTACCAAGAAGGTAAATTTGGGAGAGTATATCTTGGTGACAATGAGCCATGTGAGATAATTGGCAAAGGTGACATGATGTTACAATTGAAGAATGGAAATAAGTGGTTATTAAAAGATGTGAGACATGTTCCAAAGCTAAAAATAAATATGATTTTCATGGGACAGTTTGATGGTCAAGGATGTAGTGTCACCTTTTCATCAAACACTTGGAGGGTGACCACAGGAGCCTTGGTAGTTGCAAGAGATAACAAATTAGGAACTCTATATGTGCTAGAGTGTCACACTGAAGTGGGATTTGTGATGGTGGTTGTGGATAGTGGGACGGAACTTTGGCACAAGAGGATCGGGCATATGAGCAAGAAAGGAATGGAATTTTTGCTCAAAAGGAATCAACTTATAGGTTTACAATTTGTTGATTTAGAGTGGTGTGAGCATTGTCTTTATGGCAAACAAAGACAGATCAGCTTTTCAAAAATTGAACATGAGAAGAAGTCAAGGCCCTTGAAGCTCGTGCACTCGGATGTGTTTGGTCCTACGGAGGTAAGCTCCATTGGAGGGGAAAATTATTTTGTTACTTTTCTTAATAATTGTACCCATAAAGTTTGGGTTTATATGCTAAATAGGAAATTAGAAGTATTTAGCAAATTCAAAGTTTTTAAGGATATTGTTGAGAATCAAATTAGGAATAAAATAAAATGCTTGGAAATGGATAATGGTGGAGAGTTTTGCTCTTTGGAGTTTGAAAACTATTGTGCAGAAAATGACATCCATCATATCAAAATTGTTCCATTCGCCCCTCAAGAAAATGGTGCAACTAAGAGGATGAATTGAACAATTTTAGAGAGGGCTCGGAGTATGCTCTTTAATGTAGGTTTGGACAAAGAATTTTGGGCAGAGGCGGTTAATACAACAGTGTATTTGATCAATAGAAGTCCTTCATCTTGGCTAGACTTTGACATTCTAGAGGAGGAGTTGTTGGAAAGATAGATTTCTTACAATCACCTACGTGTCTTTGGCTGCAAAGCATTTGCTCATGTTCCTAAAGAAAAAAGAATGAAACTGGATGCCAAATCCAAAAGATGCATTTTCATTAGCTATGGAGAGGAGTAGTATGGCTATCGATTATGGGATCTGATTGGCAAACAGGTAGTGCGTAGTCGCGATGTGGTCTTTAATGAAAAGGTGTTCCCAAGTTTGCAAAATTTGGGGACACAAGTTAAAGAGTATGTGTCTGTTTCAATAGAGGATCATGTCTTTGGCACTACACATAATCCTCAAAGCCTGCACATTCATTGGCATGAACACCATGTGCAAGAGAGAGTAAATCCAATGTTACCTTTAGATACTTCATATACAAACAAACTCCCTTTGACTTCAACGCAGCATTTGGAATTACCTACACAATCATCACAGCAATCCTCTCTTCCTACGTAGCCTTTTAAAATCCCCATGCTACCTACTTTATCTTCCACGCATCCTGTAGAGTTTTCCAACCTACGACCTATGGGAAGTTCCTTTGAAAGTAATACGTTGCCTTTACAAATTTCTACACTGCCCAGTCTACCGCCCCTCTCTATCACACAACCATTTTTCCCATTGTTGCCTATTGATTCTATTTCATTGCAGCCTATGACTATGTCAACGCAGCCTATAGAAAATTCTACACAGTCTTTGTAAAATTCAACGCAGCCTATGATGGAGGTAAGGAATATGCCAAGTTTGGCACTAGAAAATCTAAGAAATGGAAATAATAATGAGGCACAGGGAAATTTACAAAGACAAGGAAATTGGCAGTGTGATATATAGAAGGTATTCAACATCAATTCTAGAGATTAAATTTGGACAATCACTTGCAGGAACAATTTCCTTAGTTGAGGAGGTCTACAAGGGAAAGAAAACCTCCCACAAGGTTAGAATACTATCAGCTATTGATCTCTAATCAAGCAAAGCCAGCTACCTTCAAAGAAGCCTGCAAAGACACAAATAGTGCAAAATAGATGGAGGTAATGCAAGAGGAAATGGATTCACTCATGGTCAATCATACATGGGATTTGGTCAAGCTTACACCCAATCAAAGAGCATTGAAAAATTGATGGGTGTATAGATTGAAAGAGGAAGAAAGAGGTAGGAAACGCTACAGGTCCAGATTGGTAGTGAAGGGGTATGATTAGTAAAACGAGATAGACTTCAATGAGATTTTCTCACTGGTTATGAAGATGACCACTATTCGAGCAATTTTGGGATTAACAGCAGTATATGATCTTGAACTTGAGCAACTTGATATTAAAACCATATTCCTCCATGGCGACATTGAGGAGGAGTTGTATATGTATCAACCTAAAGAATTTGTCAAACAAGGGCATGAGGATTTGTATTGCAGATTGAAGAGGAGTTTGTATGGGCTCAAACAAGCCCTGAGGTCGTGGTATCTTAAGTTTGACTCTTTCATGATGGAGCAACAATTTACACGCTAGGAATCTGATCCATGTGTATACTACAGGGTATTGGACAATGGTGAGTTTGTTTTATTGCTACTCTATGTCAATGATATGCTAGTTATTGGCACTAGCATGAGAGTTGTTCGTGATTTGAAGCAACTCTTAGCTCACAAGTTTGCAATGAAGGATTTAGGAGCAGCGAAAAGGATACTTTGCATGACCATAATCTAGGATAGACATAAGAGTGAGATTAGATTGTCACAAGAAAAGTATGTTCACAAAGTCTTGGATAGATTTAACATAAAGGGAGCTAAGCCTATGAGCACTCCACTTGCTAATTGCTTTCGGTTGTCATCCACATTGTTCCCCAAAACACAAGAAGATCAAAACTACATGAAAGACATTCCATATGCATCAGCTATTGGAAGTCTCATGTATGCCATGGTGTGCACCCGTCCCAACATTTCCCATGTAGTGGGAGTAGTGAACAGGTTCATGAGTAATCCAAGTAAAACTCATTGGGAAGCAGTGAAGTGTATATTGAAGTATTTAAAAGGCACTTCTGATTATGCTTTATGTTTTGGTGGAAAAGATGCACAGCTACAAGGCTTCATTGATTCTGATATGGTAGCAGACTTGGACAAACGAAGGTCTACAATAGGTTATGCTTTCACATTTGTCAGGGCAGTGATCAACTAGGTCTCAAGGTTGCAACAAGTGGCTTCCATTTCCACTACTAAGGCTGAGTACATTGCTCTTAACGAAAGTGTGAAGGAAATGATTTGGTTGCAGTGCTTGTTGGGAGAGTTGGGTTGCCAACAACATTGTTTTACTCTCTTTTGTGATAGCAACAGCACTATTCACTTGGCCAAGAATGTTGTTTTTCATAATAGAACCAAACATATTGAGTTGTGGTATCACTTCATCCGGAGCGTGATTGAAGAAGGCAAGTTGCAAGTTGAAAAGATTGATACAAAGGTGAATCCAGCTGATGCATTGAACAAAATAGTACCAAGAGAGAAGTAGTTATGCAGGGATTCTCTCGACATTGTCAAGATGTGACATTGAGATTGGAGTGGGGGGACATCTCTAAGTAGATTTTTGCAGCAATGGTTGGACTTCAAGTGGGAGATTGTTGGTATGTGAAGTCCAATGGTCACATTGACCGTGACTCCTCACCTTCTGTTGCCTCCTCCTTGAAGAGTCATTTGTGTAAGCTATAAAACTATTCACTTGCTCATTATAAATGATGATGAAAATCTATGTACTCTACTGTGACAATTAATAAAGAGATTTTCCCCTACTCCTATGGACGTAACCAATTTTGGTGAACCACATAAATTCATGTCTTGTGTGTTGTTCTTTTACTGATTTCTTAAATTATTTATCTGCTCGCATTATTTAGCATCAATTACTACTATATGTGTGTACTTTCTGGGAAGACATGATATTTTTCCGTTGAAGTCTTTTAATTTTTATGGTGGGGAGGCAAGGATTAAGTAGGCTAAGGTATGCATTTTCCCCTAAATTGGTTCCATATGCTCCATTTTAGCTCTACATTGCTTGCCACATGTAATCTGAGGAAATTGCTTAATTAACAGCATATAAAATCCTAAACTTGCATAAGTCCATGCAAAAAAATTGCATGAATTGTACACGCCTTGATTGATGTAGATTCGTTGAAAATATTGTTGCATGAGATACGAACACAAAAATTTAAAACCCCATGCTTGATGTTTATTAGATGATTGCCCATTTAGATTTTACTCCGATGTTTGGCAATTTTTGTGTTAATCTCGCAATGATCCATACAAAATATTGAAGTGAACCTTGATAATTTGTTTCCTTGTTGGATTCCCTTTTGATGAGATGATAAAATTCCCCATTCCAAGCTTAATTATTTATTTATCCTGCACCTTTTGTCTCATAAATTCTTATCAGATGTTGTAAGTGAAGTAGAGTTGAAAAGATAGTTATCAGTATGGCACAATCCATGTAAATGAGATGGTATACTTCTAAAAATAACATTGTAGGTTTTTTACATCAACTGTGTAAACTAATTATGCCAAGAGGCATTCAACAATGATAGTGGGGTGGACAATAGAACACTCATTTTTTTCTTGTAAATATATAGTCAAAAAATAAAAAATAAAAACCAAAAAAGGAATTGGAAAAATTAAAAAATAAAAACTAAAAAAATTTGGAAATGTTGAAGAAAAAAAAGGTGGAGAAAATCAAAAGAACTATGGAAACAAAAAAAATGGGAAAAAGGTGGAAAAAATCACAATATACATATATTTTTCTAAATATAAATATTCTAATTATTTGCAATGAAACTGAAAAATTTGATCCAACAAACATTCTGTTAACCAGTTCATATGCCTTGTCTATGCTTCCACATTGCTTTTTTTACATGCATGTCAACCAGAGCAGTTCCAACTATAATATCTGGAAAAATCATCCCTTCATTATGCTTTGATGGATGTCCATACCCTCATCCAAAACTTCGATCTGCGCATAGGCAGAAAGGATACTAGCAAAGGTTGCGGGGTCTGGCTTTATGCCTGCCAATTGATTTTGCTTGAAAGTTTCTAAAGTCTTCTCGACAAACCCATTTAGTGTGTATCTTGAAATTGTTGCAGTCCATGATGCTTTAATTTCTTTTTTCATTTATTTATCTCCTTCCCTTTTGAACCCTACCACACCTACCTACTTTTGCATAGGCGTCTTGAGAGAAGAACATAAGTCGTGCAGTATTTGTAGAACACTCTACTTAAATATCATCCACTTCAATGTTCAAACAATCAATAGCGATTTTACACCTCATTCACAACAAAAAGTGGTAAATATTTGTCCTATTTTTATTGGCCAAAATTGACCTTTGATTGTTGAAGTGGATGATATTTAAGAATAGCCTTTGTAGAACCCAAATCAAAAGCAGAATCACCATAACTACTCCTAAGCTTATATTCTTATGTGATCTACTAGCACCAAGAATACAGGTTTGTAGAGTTGTATTCTAAAAATAAAATAGAGATAGAGGAGACCAGATACTAGTATTCTTGCTGAGTAAAAAAGGAGGAAGTATGTTGCATCAACTTGGGTGAGAGTTCTTGAGTCATTCTTCATCGCTCCTCAACAGTCTATGCAGTCCAAACAAGTATCTAAGTTATGTTTATAGTATTTTATGGTTGGAAACAAGAAATATGGATGTATGTACTGGACTATGTCATGTTATGCTTTCACGGATTGATAATAAGTAACCCTCTAGTTATGTCTACTGTGGGCAAATATGCATGCCTTTTTTGGTTTGTGTCAAACACAAGGGAAATGATAGCATTGTATTTTGGTTTGGTTTTTTTAAGGATGTTTTATGGTGTGTAATAGTCAAGTCTTGACTGTAGAAAGAGATTTGAGATATCTTAGAGGTTTGAGAACTTCAAACTACAAATGTAGAGTATTTAGGTATCTTGAAACCCCTAATAGTTATCTAAACTCACAATAAATCTGTGATTAGGTTTGAAGATATATGATAATACTTTCATGTTCGATAGAACAATAGTTTTGATAGTTTCTTATACTCTTAGAATGAGGAATTATGTTGTAATTAATATAAGACTCTAGAAGGATGTGTTCCTTATATGTTTGGAAGACATCCATTTCACATGAGAACTTATGGATTGCTACGTATAGTCTCTTATTCAAGGATATTTTCCTTTAGTTTGAACTAGGATGCACTTATACACTCTTACATGTAAGATGATTCAAAGTAGTAATTTATATCATTAAAGTTCTAATAACTCCTTTTCTTATCTTATTTGCATAATTCTATTTTGCAACCTTCTCAAATTTTAAGGAATCTCATATTTGATTCATTCACATTAGAGTCATGTTCACATGTATAAAAGGTTACAATATTGTTTTCGTTTTATTTATTGTATTATTTGAATATTTAAATTAGAATTTGATGAAGTTGTCTTTATTTTATGATAAGATAACCATTATTTGTTAAGTAAGATAGTTCTTAGATAAGTTGTGAATTTTGCAAGTTGATTAGATCAATTTAGCTAATTGATTATGTCAAGCTCTAATTTTGGATAGTAAACTTGTTTCAATTTACATTATTAAAATGCTATCTCATGGTTAAATTAAGATTATTGTTTTTAAAATAGGTTCTTGTTAGTTTATTCTTGTAGAGATGTCAAATTTGGAACCAACCAACTTGGTTCACCCTTGAGTTAGTAACTTTTTATTCCATTTAATAGTTATTTAGGCAGTTATCCATATTGAGCCTTGTTGGAGCACTAGATAAATAAAAAAGATTTTTGGGTTAGAGAGAAGAAATTAAGAGTTTGGGTAGTTGGTGAATGAATCTTTTTCCCTTAGTAAAATTGATAGGTTATGGATTCTTTTTAAAAATTGTAGGGTTTTATTATCTTTATGATGTATTAGTATCACGATACTATACCTAGGTTTCTCAATAATTAGTGATTGGCTTGGGAATATTCATATATAATTGATTTGATCTCCTAGATTTTAATAATGGAAAAGTTGTCATTGGTTAGGTAGTTTCATTAGATAATCCTTGATAGTGATTAATTATCAATGCCTATGATTGTTTAAGTTGAGAATCTTGCATGCCTCGGGTGAGTGGTACTATGAATTGGTATGATTCGTACACAAGAAAATCAAGTCCTTTTCACTAGGTCATCTTATTCATTGGGATTTTGGTTAACGTCTTAGTTTTGTGACATCTTAATGAGATAGAAATAGTTTCATTGGACATGTGAATATAGATACTTGATACAATAGAATGAGTTAAATTGGGTTTCTAGTTATGGATTTAAATATCATTGAGGTTCTCTAACAATATAGAGAATCATTATTTTGGAAGAATTGATTTTCAGGATCCATTGCACGCTTAGAGTAGAATTATGAATTACACATGCTTTAATTGTCAGTAATTATGGTTGATCATTTAAGTAAGGTATGGTTATTAATTTCTTCTTTCATTAACAATTAAATTGTTTATTGGCTTTAAATAGTTAGGTCATCCTAAATTATTGATTTCTCTTCTCTTAACTATTTAATTTTTCTTATACGTAATATTGAATTTTAGCTTGATCTTATAATTAGTCTTCTAAATAAGGTTGGGAAGTTCTTAATTAGAAAAAGGTGATTGATCTCTTGAGAAACTTTTAGTGGAAGTTTATTTTTAAGACAATGTGTTCTTTTGGAAAGAGCTTGTCATTAGTAAACTTAAAACGTCATGAGAACTAAAACACTTCACGTCAAACACCCTTATTAGGTGTTTTCTTATAGTTGATTCTTTAGGTTTTCATCCATGTTTCACCTGAGTGGGTGGCAGCTGATGAAGAACTATCTAGGCAACTAGACCCTATAAAGGGTTGTGTACCTGCTCGTACAGTTACATAAGCATAGAACAAACAAAACTACATATTTTGTGAGTGTGATTGAATTCTCTTATGGCCTTGATCCTGTGGATACAGGGTATGTAGATAGTCTGGAAAGCAAAGGATGTTTCTAGTACTCAAGCCCTCAGAATATAGTTTGAGAATGTAGTTGGGTCCTTACAGACATCAGGAGGAGTTGGTGGGGCTAGTCATAGATCAAGTTTCACTGAGGTAAATTTTACTATTTTTTAATCATTATGTATTTAAATAATATTATGTAGATTTTGGTCAAATAACATTATTCTATTTTTATTTGATTGTAGCAATTTAGGCTCCTCTTGATATTCATGACACAACAGAGGTGGGCAAATTGTTGCAATTGTTTTGCCTTCAATGCCTTTGACAGAGGTATAAGCCAGTAATGTAAATGTGATTATGTATTTCTTTTTTTATCTCACATTATTTAATGTACATAAATTATATTCATCTTTACTCTAATTTTCATCTTCATTCTTCTCACAGGAGGCCACAACTCTAGTTCATGCATCTATAGATTAAGAGAGGAAATGGATGATTGAGAGGTATCATCGATTTGTGTTAAGTAATTGATTACTTATGTCATGTTGTATATTTCATGTTTTCTATATTAATGTGGATATTGTTTAATTGTATTATTAGGTGGAGCTCCAAAAAACTTATGAGAGGAGGTCTAGTTGGAAGATGAGAGAGCATGAGTTGTCGACTTCTTCTCCACCTTCATGGATAAGCAAGGGTCATCGACTGTTTGATAGCACTCCATAGGACTTTTGATGTTGGGACATTTTGTTGTATGCCTATATGGCTTTGTAAACATACATTTCTATTTTACCAATGTACATCATTATACATGCCTATATGGATTTATCTGTGCATGCCTATATGACATTATATATGCACTATGGCATTTTCATGACATCTATCAATCTATGATTAACTATATTAATCTATTATAAGTCAAAACTAATGTAAAGAATTGTATGTATTGTGAAATTCTAGGGTCAAAGTACTCATCCTACATCTATCAATCGTCCAATGCAAGGTTATGAGGCGATGTCAAATAGATAGGTATGTAATTTGTAACAAAATAGTAAATATAGTACATGTAAACTTTTTGGCATATATCAATGCTATTCTTTGAAAGGAAGCAAGGTATGTGGAAAATGCTTCCTACATTGATCTACTGAGGAAAGATTTATGCAAATTTTAACTTTTATAGTTACAAAATTAAGATGCAAATTAACAGAAAGATAATAAAAATTTTCAAATGCAAAACTCACAACACAAGATATACATGGGGAAAACTGGGTTTCAAGTAAAAAACTGCACACTCCAAAGCCACCCAACATATTATTCAGGAATCAAGAAGATTACAATATACTTGTAGAACAAGCTTTCACAGGAGTATATCAAACTATAGATCCAGAAGGTAACTCAACATCTATAAGACTCTTACACACAACTTCCATCTCAAGATCTTGATATATAGGAGATACAGTACAGTAAGCCATCAACTGTAATTACAAAACCATGAGCCAAAACCACCCAAAAGTGGTGCCCAAATTGTATCCAATCCAAGATGCCTTGTGATGTGCCAAATCACACACCAACACATGTAACTCTCCCCTTTACAGTTCTTTTGAGTGTCCAACACATTTTTACATTTCCCAAAAATAGGTCCAACTTCAGAGGCCATAAATTTTGATTTGGGTGTCCGATTGACAAACTGTTTAATGCGTCAAAAACCTCATGAAGAGATCTATCACGCTATAACTAACTTAGTCAATTATGTCAAAATTTGGGACATATAGAGACCTCTAAGTGCCTCAAAACTAAGTTTGAAACTTTTTTCAGTAGTTTCAAAAAATAGAAACTTTAATATCTTGCGATTCAAGTATGATCTTGAGTCGAAACTCACCCGAGATGTTTACTTAGCAGTTCCGCACCTTTTAGGAAAAAAAAGGTCAATCCAAGGTCAAATGTAGAGTTACTAAAAATAGTAAGTCCTACCATTTTTAGCCCTTTTAGAAACTTTGAAAGTTCTAGACCATTCTCCAAGATAAAGGGTATTCAAAAAGACCAAAACTAGGAAGAATAGTAACCTTTCAAAGTTGCAAGGTTGTGACACTTTTCCTAATAATCTTTAAATGACAATTTGATGATGAATAGGTGGATGTTGGACCTCCTTGACATAAGGAGAATTTGGTGGGGTTGGTCATAGATCAAGTTTCACTGAGGTAAATTTTATTCTTTTTAATCATTATGTATTTAAATAATGTTATGTAGATTTTGGTCAAATAACGTTGTTATATTTTTAGTTGATCATAGCAATTCAGACTCCTCCTAATATTCATGACAATAGAGGTGGGCATTGTTGCAATTGTTTTGTTTTCAATGCCTTTAACAGAGGTATGAGCCAATAATATAAATGTGATTATGTATTTCTTTCTTTATCTTATGTCATTTAATGTACAAAAATTATATTCATCTTTACTCTAATTTGCTTCTTCATGCTTCTCACAAGGGGCCACAGCTCTACTTCATGCATCTACATATGAAGAGAGGAAACTGATGATTGAGAGGGATCATCGGTTTGCGATATGTAATTGATTACTTATCTCATGTTGTATATTTCATGTTTTCTATATTAATGTGGATATTTTTTAATTGTATTAATAGGTGAAGCCCCAAAAAACTTATGAGAGGAGGTCTAGTTGGCAGATGAGAGAGCATGAGTCATCGACTTCTTCTCCACCTTCATGGTTAATCAAGGGTCATCGACTGTTTCATAGAACTCCATATGACCTTTTATGTTGGGACATTTTGTTGTATTCCTATATGGCTTTGTAAACATACATTTATATTTTACTGATGTATATCATTATACATGCTTATATGGCTTTGTTTGTACATGCCTAGATGAATTATATATACACTATGGCATTTTCATGACATTATGTATATGACATTTTATATTATATATATGATGATCAATTATGGTTATAGGATAGATAACATGTCATGTTTTTAAAAAAGTTTTGATATTGTCTACTTGTTCTTCAACATTTCCATGAAATTCTCTAGTGAAGAATGTCTCACATGCATTAAGAAAAAGATTATTGTGAAGCATTTACAACATTTTGTAGTTCTACAAAACTAATTAATTCTTGAACCATACATACCAATAAATGTGACATGACTAAAATTGTATCACAAGATCCCTTAATAAATTCATAATAGTCATGGAGACATCCGATCATGCAACTACCCAAGTTGACAATACTTTCCTATAGTTCATACAAAGAAAACACTTCCTTTATAGTACTAAAACTCACAATGATTGATTCCATAAACTAAATTTAGGCTATAGGTGTCTGAAATTGGCTCAAAGACAAACCTCAATTACATAAATTACATGTGTGCATATATAGCCCTTTGTGTCTCAATTCCATTCATAGAGTACTAATGGCATAGATCTTCAGTCAAATCATGCCACATACATCTTTACCAAGCACAATAGATTATCATTAAACACATATCTTGATAAACACACAATTTTAGAGAAAGATTGCACTTGCAAGAATAGAAATTCCACCTAGGATCAATGAATAGGTATATGAATAGGGGAGAAGACCTCATGGTGGATATACAAGTCAATCAAATTAAGACCAAGGGTACAAATCATGTGTATTCAATTTACTTTTAATTGATGCCTATAGTTTGCAACAGTGGTTGTCCATGCTCATAAATGGAAGTAGGTCAACCTAAGGAGAGTAGAGAAATAAATGTGAGCCTATAAAACATGTGTGACACCAACAATTTAGGGCTTGTGGTAGGGAAAAATGACAAACATGCCTATAGTAGTGAGAAAAAGGATTGCATGATCCAAAATTAGAATTCATGTACACCCAAACCAAAGAAATGGCTCCCAAATAGACATAAATGTGAGCCCAATACATCTCCTCAAGAAGCATGACTAACCACACACACACACACACACACAGATATATATATAATCGAAGATGTATTTGTCTTGTAGTAGTAAATGACCTTCCTATAGAATATATCATCCCCAATGGTGAGAAAGCATCATGTACACATTACCAAAGGAATCAAGATATTACATATGTGTATGATTTTGTTGTCTCTATAAGAGAAAGCCCTAAAAATGGAGATTATGGCATAGCTTTCATTTTGCATAATCATTAAAAATAGTCATGTGTTGCACCATTAGTCAAGAAGATGTCTATGGATAGCTAGCATGTTTCATTAGTCATGGTTAAGGACTTCCCTATATCCTCCTCTAAAGCATCATCCTCATGTGCATGTAGAAAACCATAAAAAATGGCATGCGTGGTATATTAAAATAATACTTGCATGTGGTTGGTTAGCATGTGTCAAATTTGGGTGAATCCCCACCATCCACATGCATTCACATACATCCAATGGTGTGGGAATGATGCATGAACTAAGTAGTGCACTCAAAATATTAGCTATTGAGGTTACTGTACCTACTCTGAAATGAGATATCACCACACAATTTCATGCAATTAGTCACTAGTCTATTTTTGAAAAGTCTTCAAGTAGAGAGGGAGAAAAGGTGAGCCCACCACCCTCACCACACATGTTCCACATGGCACTCATTGATAAGCCACCACACCATAGTGGAAACCATGTTGACAAAACTCAAACCTAGCACTACTAAAGGAAACATGTGGTGAAAAATGATAGAAGATCAATAATGAACTCAAAAAAGTGAGTAAGACTAAAGTGTAAGGCAATTAATATGAATTTTGGCTCTTAGGTCTCTTAAGAGACTTTGCTAGAACCCTGTAGCTCAGAAGGATTGGAACACTTAGGGAACAAAATGGGGCCTCCTCTAACCTTCTCCCACCCACCTCAACATGTTGGTGTAGTCGGTATGGCCCCAAGAAGTTAAGAATGTAAAATATGGCTCTTGGTAATATTACACTAGATGCAATTGAGGAATTTTGCAATAATGCATATGATTTTGGCATAGCCAAACTATTTGGAGTTGACAAAAATTGAGAGAGGTTATTGTGGAGGGACTTAATGTATTGTTGTAGGTTAAAATAGAACATATGTAGGTGCCACAGACTTTGAGAACTACTTCGTTAAAGTTTGGTAGTTTTTAGCTCTTAGGTCTCTTAAGAGACTTTGTCAGAAGCCTGTAGCCTAGAAGGGTTGGTACACTTGGGGAATTAAAAGAGGCCTCCTCTAGCATTCACCCACCCACCCTAACATATTGGCGTAGTCATTTCAACCCCACGAAGTGAAGAACGTAAAATATGGTTCTTGGCAACATTACATTGAATGCCACTGAGGCATTTTAGAAGAATGCATACGATGTTGGTATAGGAAAACCATTTGGATTTGATATAAACAAAGAGGTTAATGTGGAGGGACTCAGCATATAGTTGTAAGTCAAAACAAAACATTCATGGGTGTCACGAACTTCGAGAACTACTCTATCAAAGTTTGGTAATTTTTGGCTCTTAGGTCTCTTAAGAGACTTTGTCAAAACCCTATAGCTTGGAAGGATTGGAACACTTGAGGAATGAAATGAAACCTCCTCTAGCATTCACCTACCCATCCCAATGTGTTGGCACAGTCGATTCAGCCCCACGAGGTGCAGAACATAAAATATGGCTCTTGGCAACATTATGCTAAACACAAATGACATATTTTATAAGCATGCATCTATTGTTGGCACGATCAAATTGTTTGGAGTTTATAGAAACTGAGAAAGTTTATTTTGGAGGGACTTTACATATAGTTGTAGGTCAAAATAAAACATTTGTAGGTGCCACGGACTCTAAGAACTACTCCGTCAAAGTTTGGCATATTTTGGCTCTTAGGTCTCTTACGAGACTTTGTTAGAACCCTATAGCCTAGAAGGATTGGCACACTTGGGAACTAAATGAGGAATCTTGTAGCATTCTCCCACCCACCCCAATGTGTTAGCACAATCAGTTTGTCCCCACAAGGTGAAGAACGTGAAATATGGCTCTTGACAACATTACATTAAATGTTATTGAGGCATTTTGCAAGAATGCATCCATTGTTGGCACGATCAGACCATTCCAATTTGACATAAAATAAGAGAGGTTATTATGGAGGGAATCAACATCCAACTATAGGTCAAAATGGAACATTCATAGGTTCCATGAACTCTAAGAACTACTCTATCAAATTTTGGCAGTTTTTGGCTCTTAGGTCTCTTAAGAGACTTTGTCGAAACCTTGTATCCTAGAAGGATTGGAACACTTGGTCTCCCTTAGAATTCACCCACCCACCTTGACATGCTAGTGTAGTCAATTTGGGCCCAGGAGATGCAAAACATAAAATATGGGTCTTGACAACATTAAGTTGAACATAAATGATGCATTTTACAAGAAAGCATCCATTGTTGGCACGGTCAAACTATTCTGAGTTGATATAAACTAAGAGAGTTTATTATAATGGACTTGATGTCTATTTTTAGGTCAAACAAAACATTTTTAGGTGTCATGAACTCCTAGAACCACTCCGTCAAAGTTTGGCAGTTTTTGGCTCTCGGGTCTCTTAAAAGGGACTTTGTTGGAACTTTGTAGCCTGGGAGAACTAGCACATTTGGGGAATGAAACAAGGCCTCCCCTAGAATTCACCCACCCACTCCAATGTGTTAGCACAGTTGGTTTGGCCCCAAGAGGTGCAAAACATAAAATATGGCTCTTGGCAACATTATATTGAACACAAATGATGTATTTTGTAAGAATGCATCTATTTTTAGCATGGTCAAACCATTCTGAGTTAATAGAAGTTGAGAGAGGTTATTGTAGAGGGACTCAATATTTATTTGTAGGTTAAAACAGAATATTCATAGGTTCCATGGACTCCAAGAACTACCATATCAAAGTTTGGTAGTTTTTTGCTCTTAGGTCTCTTAATAGACTTTGTCAGAACCCTATAGACGATGTGTTTGTGCAATTAGTTTGGCCTCAAGAGATGCAGAATGTAAAATATGGCTCTTGGCAACATTATGTTGAACACAAATGACACATTTTGCAAGAATGCATCCATTATTGGCATGGTCAAACCATTCTGAGTTGACATAAAATGAGAGATTGTGGATGGACTTGACATCTAGTTGTAGGTTGAAGCTCTGCATCCATAGGTTCCATGGACTCTGAGAACTACTATGTCAAATTTTGGTAGTTTTTTGCTCTTAGGTCTCTTAAGAGACTTTGCTAAAACCCTATAGCCTGGAAGGATTTGCACACTTGGGGAATGAAAAAAGGCCTCCCTAGCATTCACCCACCCACCACAACATGTTTTTATATCTGGTTTTGCCCCAAGAGGTGTGGAACATAAAAAATGGTTATTGGCAACATTATGTTGAACACAAATGACGCATTTTGCAAGAATACATCCACTGTTGGCACGGTTAAACCATTCTGAGTTGATAGAAACTAAGAGAGGTTATTGTGGAGGGAATCAACATCTAGCTATAGGTTAAAATGAAACATTTGTAGGTTTTACAGACTATGAGAACTACTTCATCAAAGTTTGGCAATCTTTTGCTCTTAGGTCTCTTAAGAGACTTTGTCAAAACCCTATAGCCTAGAAGGATTGGCACACTTGGGGGAATGAAAAAAGGTCTCTCATAGAATTCACCCACCCACCCTGATGTGTTGGCACAGTCGATTCAGCCCTAAGAGATGCGAAACATAAAATATGGCTCTTGGAAACATTAGGCTAAACATAAATGATGCATTTTGTAAGAATGCATACATTTTTGGCATGATAAAACCATTCTGAGTTAATAGAAACTGAGAGAGGTTATTGTGGAGGAACTTGATTTCTAGCTATAGGTTAAAACAAAACATCCATAGGTGCCACAAACTCTGAGAACTACTCTGTCAAAGTTTGGTAATTTTTGGCTCTTAGGTCTCTTAAGAGATTTTGCTAGAACCCTGTAGCCTGGAAGGATTAACACACTTGGTGAATGAAATGAGACCTCACCTAGCATTCATCCCCCCAGCCTGACATGTTGGTGCAGTCGATTTATCCCCAGGAGGTGCAAAATACAAAATTTCACTCCTAGCACCTTTCCACTAGATGAAACTGAAACATTTTTGAACATTTCATTCCTTTCCACCACAAGAAAATGAAAGTGATTTACTAAAAATTGAGGTAGGTATTTGTAGTTGGACCTAACATCCACCAATACATGCAAACAAAACATTCCTAGGTGCCATGATTTGAGAGAACAGTCGGTCCAAAGTCTCTCACCTTTTTTTCTTAGAGCTCTTAAGAGACTGTCTCAATCCAATGTAGCCCAGAATGATCAGGAGGCTTGGCCACCAAATAGACACCTCCCCTATCTTTTACTCGCCCACCCTAACATGTTTGCGCTATCATTTTGGTCCCAAGAGGTACAGAATGCAAAATTTCACTCCTACCACCTTTCCTCTGGATGAAATTGAAGCATTTTGGAACATTACATTCCTTGCCACCATAGGCAAACAAAATTGTTTAGCAAAATATAAGGTATGTATTTATAGGTGGACCTGACATCCACCTATTCATGCAAATAAAACATTCCTGGGTGCTACGGTTTGAGAGAATAGTTGGTCCAAAGTCTGGAATCTTTTTTGTCTTAGAGCTCTTAAAAGACTATCTCAATCCAATGTAGTCTAGAATGATCGGGAGGCTTGGCCACTGAAAAGACACTTCCCCTAGAATTCACCCGCCCACCCCAAAATGTTTGTGCTGTCGGTTCAGTCCCAAGAGGTTTGGAATGTAAAATTCAACTCCTACCACCTCATCACTAAATGAAACTAAAATGAGGATAAGAAAGATTAATGAATGCACTATAAGGAGACACAACAAACTATAGTGAATCCTCATTACTTAAATATTCTCTAAATGCAATCTTCATGTATGTGAAGACAATATATAGGAATGCGAAGAATTTAACATGTAATTATGCACTTGTATTTACATCTCCTAAAACCATCAATCATTGAATCCCTAATGATATATGCACTATAAAGAGTTCTTGTTAAGAATAAGGATAATTTTTAGCTAGATATTTACATGACATGACAAAGAATGTAAATCATATTCATCAAGAAATCATGCATCATTATTATCTTGAATAGATAAATCATTAAGATAGAAGGAAGAAGTATCATACTCATTAAGTGTAATAACCTCATCACATGATTCATAAACCCTAGATGTATCAACAAAGTTAGGGCTAAGATATATGAGATGTATATGTAGTATTGACTCAAGTTAGGGCTAAGATGTACAAGATGTATATGTAGTATTGACTCAAATAATATACATATAGATTAGAAACATACCTTAAGAAGTGTACGTTTATTATACATAACTAAAGGCGGGTAAATTTATTGTACATAATATATATAAGGACAAGAAAACCATGCCAAACATATCTCTCTATCTATCTATCTCTCTCTCTCTCCCTAAGTCTCTCTTCCTCACTTCTGCTCTTTGACAAACTCTCTCTCTCCCCCAACTAAACATATAATGTCAAACATATAGAAGGTGAAACTAAGATAAGGATAAATATGTCTCTTCCTCTCTCCCTGAGTCTCTCTCTTTCCCTAAGTCTCTCTCTCCCCCTAAGGATACGCTAGACCCATAGAAGATGAAATGAGGATAAGTAAATCGTGTCAAACATATAGAAGCTGAAATGAGGATAAGTAAATCATGTCAAACATACACAAGTTGAAGTGAGGATATGCAAAATCCCTATCTCTCTCTCCTACAACTAAACATACAATGTCAAACATATAGAAGGTGAAATTAAGGTATGAAAATAAAATGAGGATAATAAAATCATGTCAAATATGTAGAGGTTGTATTGATACTGATAAGATCATGTTGCAGCAAAAACAATGAGTTCATATTTGTAGATGATCTTCTCATATTTTGAAAATATGTATAATTCAGGGAGTTGTATTGATATACACAAAGAATACAATCTTTTATGAGGTTGTTGTAACTAAGTTCTTGATTATATACATCTTTTGTATTTGGAACTAATAAGTTTAGTGTGTCCAATCTTTGCATGGAATATGGTGACATTGAAGGTTTATTCACTATTGAAAAATTGCATCATCTAATATGCCTTAGCTATGATGACTAGTTAAGCTAAGGTTTGTTTTTTACTACTTTCTCGACAAAATTAAATATTACACATCAAAATAACTCTCTCTCTCTCTCTCTCTGGATATGCTAGACCAATAGAATATAAAATGAGAGTAATAAAATCACATCAAACATGTAGAAGATGAAATGAGGATAAGTAAATCATGTCAAACATGCACAAGTTGAAATGAGGATATGAAAGCATGGAAACCATATAGAAGGTGAAATGATGATATGAAAATCATGCCAAATGTCTCTCACTCCCTATCTCTCTCTTCCTCTCTCCCTGAGTCTCTCTCTCCCTAATTCTCTATCTCATCCTCTCTTCCTCACTTCCACTCTTTCCCTAACTCCATATCTCTCTCTATCTCTCTCTCTTTCTCCCGTGAAACTAAACATATAATGTCAAACATTTAGAAGGTGAAATTAAGGTAAGAAAAAATGTCAAAAAATATAGAAGGTGAAATAAGGATATGCTATTTTATTGAACTAATTATTAAAGTATCTTTTCTTCAATAATATAAAATTATCTACTAATAGTACCAACCACAAGAAGGTGGAAGCTTGTTTGGCACCACTAATCTACATTAATAACACTACTAGAAATAAATAAAGAAAAGAAAAGAAAAATGTAATCAAATCACAAAACATAAGAAGTGTACATAACATACCTTTGTGTCATTCCACTAATTCAATCCAATGAACCATGTGGATCCACTCTACTCTTTATGGTGTCAAGTATTGCTTCATGGTTAAAGTCATGAACTTTCCACAAGTTCTTATTCAATGGGTTATCCCCATATTTTATCAATTGAACATTCGATGCCACAACAAGGTTAGAATATTGAAGAATTTTCCTATGTGTGTCAAAGTCCTTGAACAACCACACATCAGACTTCTTCATTGGGTGCCTTCTAAGCCATGTTCCAGTAACAACCGCTGATCATGTAGGATACTTAATGTTTTCTCCATCTATGACAAGGGTTGTCGAGTTCTTTTTTGCCTCAACACAATAACATAAATAATAATACATTCCTTCATCATTATCTTCATCCACAATAACTACATAAGCATGCCCTACATTAAATTGCACAAAAAAGATTCATTCAATAAATGATACAAAAATACTACATCATAATCTAAAATATATTAATTTTCATTAAGTAATTTGTCTATAATACTTGGTTCAACTAGATCTAAAATATGGTCAAAGTCAATTGATGATTCCATCTACATGAGTTGTAGTGCTCCTAGAATTCGATACGTCTCAAGTGGGCTTAAAGTTCTAGCACATCATTTGTCAACCCATTATTTTGACTCACACTCATTCCAAGTAAATAATATACATGAGGAACAAAAGCACACCGTCTACCTCGTATGAATAGTCTATGAAGCTACATTTGAGCTTCTAAAAGAGTGGAACTCACTCAATCCTACCACTGTACAACAATCTTGATATTTTGCAATGTTAGCATATTCTATCAACCAATAAAATCTATGAACTATAGACTCACCTTCAATACCTAGACCCATTGTAGAGTTACACCATTCAATGATGGATGATGCATCTGTCAACTTTGTATTGTCTTTGTACTTCAACTCTTCTTGTTTTAAGGCTTTTTTAATACATGCTTCAGCACCATCATGCTCTCCTTTTCCATGCCCAACCTCAAAGAAATTCCATATATGTTGAACACTATTCATTATATGCATCCTCAACCAGTAGAAAATTTGTGAATTATTAAATAATGAGGTATAATTATCTAAGTTCCATATGATATGCTAACCAAACATGATGTTCCTGCTACTCAAATTAGCATAGAACATCAGAAAGCAACCTTACACAAACTATCTAGAATGTGTGCGGTCATCACTAATATAAAAATGATACTCCCTCAAATATTTATTTCTCTATAATATTGGGTACATGAATGAATGCTATATGCACAAATATAGCAACCTTAGTGGAGTTGTACTATGATTAAACATCATTTTGTGGCTATAGTGTATAATTCTCTACAAATTCTACAATTTACACAATCGTATGAAGAGGAAATGTGTCCTTTCATAACTTGAGTTGCAAGTCCAACCATCAACCTCTATGTGTATGCCTTGCATACTCATACACTATATTTTCTCAAAAAATAGGCATAAATGTAGATACTAGTATTTCTTCACTCACCAATTCACACATGTTTGCCTCTTCACCATCTTTTAGAGTGTATGTCATTGACTTATATTTCTAAAAAGTTATTAGTTCATTTCTAATTGTATGTGTATTCTCCATGTGTACATAAGTTCTCAAACATCGCAAACCACCGCAACTATCACATGTTCCATCCAAACATGATTTCCTATAAAAGAACTATACATCTACTCTTTCACAAAAAAATCCTTGAAATGAAATCATTTGTTGATTTAGGTGGAGCTTCTATCATACATTCTTGTAAAATATCATTAGTATGCAAAGATAGACATATTTATTGAAAAACATCATAATGCATAGAAAATTCCATGTGAACTCTACAGAAACAAGTTGTACATGTTAAGTAGAAAAGAGATCACAAGCCTAAAGAGTTAAACTAGTTCATCCCTCTTCTAAAAAACATTGGGGCACAAACCGACCATGGATTCTACCCAAGGAGGAAAGCCAAATTATGCAGGTTCTATCCTTTTTTTGTATATAGAAGGACCAACCAAGTTCAACCAAAGCCAAACAAGCAAGCCAAGACTATCATTAAACCATAAAATGATGAATAACAAGCTATATTAGACTACCGAAAATGAACCTAAAATATCATCAAGTACAATAGAGATAATAGAACAATTTAGAACATGGAAAGTGTAGCAGAAGTGCTCAAGATAGGGGTGCTCGAGCACCCTGGTCCTAGGGTTAGGCAAAACTTTAGGTATTATTAGATCTGTATCTATCTGCACTGTCTTCTTCCCAGAAACTAGCCTCCAAAACCTATTCTTCTTACCTAAACACACAAAAAGAGGGTTCAAAGGTTGTGTTGTTTTAAGGGTTTGCCTCAGTCAAACCCCATGTTGGTGTTCCCACCTCCACAATAGTGAATGATAAGATCCAAAAGTGTGTGCCTTAGGAGGGCAGAGGCCAAATCTGCAATAATATGATAGCTAATGATGAAAGATTATGACAATAACCACAAGATACCGAACCTTAAGTGATGAAGACCTAACACCAACAAAGGAGAGTGATGAAGAGGGCTTCAAGCTTCCTTCAAATCCTACAAACAATTTCAATGGCATTCACAAGTATAAGAAAATCCAAACATGAAGAATCCTTTAGCACAAAGCATCATATGAGAGCAATTTTGCATTCACGTAGTTAGGTGTAAAATGAACTACAACACACATTTAAAGATGCATTCCCGCTCGTCTTTGGCAAATAAAACAACTTTAGGCCAACAAATACTATCTAAAGGAGTGTCCTAAGCCGACACCACAAAGTGGGACCAAAGTACCTAAGCGGGACCAGAGCACTTGGGTGCCCTGAACCTTTGGTCCACAGACTCTGAAAAGTGTCATTTAATGCAAGCTTAGTCTAGTCCTAAGTTGATTATGTCAGGTTTCCTTGTCATAATTGGGATATTCATCGTTTAGAGCTCAAAGAGATGTTAAAATAGGTCCCAATTAATAAAGGCAACAAATTAGGTCCAACTAGGAGCTAAACTAAATGTAAAATGCTAGTGTACACATTTTACAACTCAACATTTAGCCCCCACTTTAGTGTGGGTATGAACTTACATTCAAACTCATACTAAAGGGATGGACAAAGCACACAAACATAGAAGCCCAAAGAATTCTTCCAAGTTGTGGACTATGAATAGCCCCCAAACTTAGGATCCTAAGGTTGTAAACACATAAGCAAAGAGAAAACATGCAAGACCACATTAATTCGCACATACGTGGAGTACTAAAAGCATATACAAGAATACACATGGAAGACACGCAATACATAATGCATACATGCTTAACACAAAGCATACACATAAGAAGACACAATGCATACACATAAGGTACAATGAGTACATAGAGAACATATGGAAAACATGATGAAGACACGTGAAAACATAAGTTAAAACATAAAACATAAATAAACATAAGAATACACATAGAACAAACACACAAGGCACATGACTCTGATGCTAGCCTACTCTATAGCTAGGGGTCATGTGGAAAGAAGTGTCACCATAGATCACACACTAGTAAGAACCGCCAAATTACTAGGTGACCATGCCAAGTCACATGAAGCACACGAGATAGCCAACTACATTGCAGTAGGTGACTCATGGACCAAAGAGGAAGCATCACAGGCTAGTGAGGACCGTCGAATCACTAGGTGAGTTCCACACCAACAAGCAAATATGCAACCAAAAGAGAGCATAGCTTGATGTATGCCCCCACCTTAAAGTGATTGCTAACTCCTATCAAGGAGAAATTGCTTTAAGGTAGAACAAACCACAAGACAGGCATGAGAGATTTCCAGAAGCACATGCCCATAAGATATGTGTTTCCAAATAACTACATCGCACCCAAGGGTTGGCCCCACAAAAAGCAAACCAAGGCGATGCTACAAGCATGATACACAATGGCCTGTGTAGTCATGATATGACACTGAGCAAAGTAACAAGGTGCCACATGAATCAAACATAAAAGGGGTAATAAATTATTCCAAGCAATAACACAAAGGGATCTACCTAAATGGTGCCAATATAGGAATGGTTGTATATAGGAGACGTCTCAAGACCATAGATATATGTATATATATGGAATTGTCATCATCCACCATCTAGTAGAACTACAGAGATAAAGGAAGAAGTATCACATGAAATCAAAATAAACATCCCTTGGGCCAACAAGGGAGAATGTTGAAACATCCCTCACCTTGCATCATCCCCAAAGGAAACAACAACAAAACAAGTTACGACATATAGAAGAATGATGATACAAATAGAGAGAATGTCACAACAGATTTTGGTCTCTTTGTATCCTTGCACCTACAAGGATGTCAAGGGTCATCCAAAGAGAGCTTAACAACATAAAGATGATAATAACAATGACACATAAACACAAATAAAGCATCAAGCAGCACATCATGGGGGAAACACAATTGCGTACACACATAACATAGAAAACAAGGTACCTCACATGCAAGTCAACCTAAATCAAGTCATCCTCCTCCCAATCTAGCTCCTCATTCATTTGAAAAGGAGGACAACATGCAAGAGGAACTATAGCATGAGAGGTATAAGGTACCATAGCCATACCTGTATTATCTTCAGAATCACGATTGGAATGTAGTACAATAGGCTCCATAGCGACATGCGAAGCTTCTCTTTCTCTGAAAGAGACACAAGGGTAGTTGTTGTCTCTTTGGCGTCTGTCGGTGATAAATGCTTGTGAGGAGGGAGATTTTCCTCTCCTACAACAAGGCGAGCCATAGCACGATGAAGCTTCTTCCTTTCTTGTGCAATCTTTTTTCACTTAGATTTATTCATGATGTTCTTAAGGGGAACTGTAGTATCTTCCAACGCGGGTTCCTTTTCTTCCTTTGTTTCAGGAACATTAGAAGAAACAAGAGGAACCACCGAAGGCTGGGAGATTACAAGGGAAGGGTCCTTGATGTGGGAATCTCTTCCTTCTCAAATTGCAAGGTAGGCGGAAGCATAGGAGCATCTTTAATCGATTGAGAAACTTTAAGAAATAAAACACACGCAACTGATGAAACACCACTAGTCTTTGCAGAGGCAAGTGAGATAAAATTAATATTATGGTTTCGAGGTCTATTTTGTGCCTGAAGGTTACCTTGTTGTCCTTGGAGGGATGGTGGAGGGGGAACATTGGCATATTTACCAGATACTCGAGGATGGGAAGAACCTTCAATTCAGGTGTAGCTTCATTCACTACCAATGGTACAGAAGGAATTACAGTTGTGCCCTCAGAAGATTGAAGAGGTTTAGGAACATCATGAGGGATATTACTAAGCAATAACTCTACTATTATTTTTGCATTAAATTTCTGATATGATAAGAAAAATATACCCTCTCTAGGTCTAGAAACTCCAACTTGTGGCCAGAAGCAATCAAGTGAAAATGTCCATTGTGAGCAATGGGTCAGTACCGACTGTGATGTACAGCATGCACCCGTCCCTCAAATGGAAACTTTAAGCACTTATAGAACATAGAGGGGACCGCTTTCATGGAGCAGAGCCATGGGTAGTGCAACTTCACATGAAATAGGTCTGATGTAGGAATGATAACAAAATGAGCATCCAAATCTCTTGGCCCAACTTTAACATCAAGAGTTAAAGCACCAAGAGTTGGAAGGATAGACCCATTGTGTGCTCTAATAGCCACCTCTGAAACATCATATGTATCTTGATGTAAACTATGCATGTAGAGAAACTCTTTAGTTATTACATTCACCATGCATATAGGATCTATCATAGCATCCTGAATAGGTTTATCGTTGAATCGAATGGTAATATAAAGAGGTCCATCAAGAGCTTTGATAGTAGCATCATGTGGAGTAAAATATATAGTAGGTTCTGAATCCACTCACTCATTGCGAGGGCAAGCATCCACCATGCAAACATCTCCATCATAATCTTCATCATGAGATATAACATTAGATTCATGATGAGGTAGAGGATTAGTATATATTTGAAGGTTTTGATTAGGCGCTGCATCAATGTATTCATTTTATCATTAATACTAGTAACTTGGATGACATTGGTATCGATGAGTTCTTGAACTTCATGTTTAAGAGGCATACATCCTTCAGTGTCATGGCAAACATAACGGTGGAATTGACAAAAAGCCTTCACATCAAAGGAAGATGATTGCATCCAGCTTGGATCGAGAGGTCTAACAAGTGAAATCTTGATGAGATTGTTATGTAAAAGTTGTGTCATGATAGAATGAAGAGATTCAGATAATGGTGTAAAATTTGTTGTTTTTGGTTTCAATTTATAAGGGGCGAGAGTAGGAGATGGCACTTCCACCATATGTCTTCTAATGTTATCTGTTGAAATTTTGTTTATCTTGATGAAATTCTTGTTTTGTCTTTTGAAAGAATGATTATGAGAGGCCTCAGATTAACCAATTGTAGCTAATGAGGGATTATGCTCATACTGATTAACTGAGAGTTGATAATCATGAAGAGTTGTGTAAAGATGAGTGAATGAATCATATCACATCAATAATATCTTATCACAGATGTGAGGTTGTAAGTTTCCTATAAAGATTCTTTGCACGTCAGCATCTAGAATAGAATATTGGATTTGTGAAAGGAGGGCTTGATAACGGCCCATAAAATCAATTGTTTTCTCTTTCATTCCTTGTTTACAATGAACCAAGTCCATTAAAGAGACTTGAGGTCCAATGTTTTCCTAAAAGTGCTCGAGGAACTTATTAACTAATTGTGAAAATATAGTTATAGAATTAGGAGGAAGCACGCAAAACCAATCCAAGGTTGTGTTTTTGAGTGACCTAGGAAAGATTTTTCCTAAGATTGCATCCTCAAAGTAGAAATCACTACACATAGTGGTAAAAGCTACCACATGGTTGCTAGGGTCTCCTTCCCATTATATTTCTCAAAGCGAGGGGTCTCAAACTTCTTGGGCATAGGAGTTATTAAGATAGAATAGGACAAAAGGCTACAGAGATAATGTGTTGTGATACTAGTTTTAGGTGAGATATTACTCATGTTAGCCAATTGTTGTTGCATGGAGGTCATGTTCTTCAACAATTGGTTTATGACAGGGTCAAAAGTGGAATCAGGTAGAGATTGAAATGAAGGACTAGGTGATGGTATATGAGTAGCCTTTTGAAATGTAATAGGTGGTTTATATGTAGGTGGAGTGATATTAGGAGTGGAATTTGTGTAGTTATATGGAATGGTATTGTAATGGTGAATAGGATTCCAAGTGGATAACCCAACACATCTGGTAGCAATATTACTCGGCTTTGTAGTAGTGGTAAGAATAGTAGATGAATAAGTCGGCATAGGCAATGAGGATATGGGTACCGACACTTGAGTCCCTATTTGATTAGGAGAAGTTACATTCATCATGAGTTCAGCACAACTAGTTGACGACATAATGTTTTTATGCACTATGTGAGCTAGGCTACATAAGACTTCTACTCGATAGGGACAGCCTCCTTGGCTATATGTTCGGCACTCACAAATTGCTGAAAGTTAGCCAACTTCGTGTCTAACTTTTGAATTTGGGTTTCAAGAACATGAGCGATAAGGTCATCAATATCGATGGATTCTTGAGCAGTTGATGTTTCAAGGATAAGTCTTGTAGGAAGTTGTGTGACTTGATTAAGAATTTTAGATTCGGATGCATCAACATTAGAACCCATAATTTGAATACTTCTTCGCACAAAGGTATTAGAATTAGGGCACCAACTCACAAATCTCATAAAGCGACTACAAACTTTAATAACACACTAGATGCCCAAATAGAAAAAATTGATGATGTAGCCAAAGAAAGATTTGAATTTTTCTTTTAAGTGAAGCAATATTATGTCCTTAATCAAATTCAATTCAACAAAATACAATTATGCTAATGCTAAACACAAACACACCTTTCAATGCAACAAAATGATAACTATGTAATTTTTAAATCTAGGATGCATTTTTCTTTTTCAATTTTCAAATGCCACAATGCAAAATACTTTTGAACACCAACTAATGAAAGGCACAACAAATGAAAATGCTCTAATCAATGCAACAAGATCTAAACAACTTTCAAATCCAAAAACCCTAGGGTCAAAACTAGCAAGATATTCTATCAATGCAAAATTTTGACAAACCCTAGGTTGAGATTATGCAAAATTTAACTACGTAAGAATGCAAAGCAACTAAAGATCACACTCCCAATCAGATCTAGAGTGATGAACAACTCAAATCTGAAAGAAGGAAGCAAAAGGCGTAAGAACGATGAGTTCAAAAAAATGTTAAGTAGAAAAGAGATCACAAGCCTAAAGAGTTAAACTAGTTCATCCCTCTTCTACAAAACATTGGGACACAAACCAAGCATGGCTTCTACCCAAGGAGGAGAGTCAAACTACAGGATTCTGCCCTTTTGTTGTATATAGAAGGACCAACCAATTTCAACCAAATCCAAACAAGCAAGCCAAGACTATGATTAAACTATAAAATAATGAATAACGAGCTATAGTATACTACCAAAAATGAGCCTCAGAGATCAGCGAGTATAGTAGAGATAATAGAATAGTTTAGAACCTAGAAAGTGTAGCAGAAGTGTCCAGGATAGGGGTGTTCGAGCATCCTGGTCCTCTTTTAGGGTTAGGCAGAACTTCGTGTATTATCAAATTTGTATCCGTCTGCACTATCTTCTTTCTGAAAACTAACCTCCAAAACTTGTTCTTCTTATCTACACACACAAAAAGGGGAAAAGGTTGTGTTGTTTTAATGGTTTGCCTCAGTCAAACCCCATGTTGGTGTTCCCACCTCCACAACAGTGAATTATAAGATCCAAGAGTGTGTTTCGTAGGAGGGCAGAGACCAGATCTGCAATAATATGATAGATAATGATGAAAGATGATGACAATAACCACAAGATACCCAACCTTAGTTGATGAAAACCTAACACCAACAAAGGAGAGTGATGAAGAGGGCTTCAAACTTCCTTCAAATCCTGCAAACAACTTCAATGGCATTCACAAGTAGAAGGCAATCCAAACATGAAGAATCCTTTAGCACAAAGCATCATATGAGAGCAATTTCGCATTCACCTGGTTAGGTATAAAATGAACTACAACACACACTTAAATATGCATTCTCGGTCATCTTCAGAAAATAAAACAACTTTAGGCTGACAAATACTAACTAAAGGATTGTCCTATGCCAACACCACAAAGTGGGACCAAAGTACCTAAGCGGGACTAGGGCGCTTAGGCGCCCTAGACCTTTGGCCCACACACTCCAAAAAGTGTCACTTAATGCGAGCTTAGTCCAGTCCTAAGTTGAATATGTTGGGTTTCTTTGTTAGGATCAAGATATTCATCGTTTAGAGTGTAAAGAGGTGTTAAAATAGGTCCCAATTAACAAAGGCAACAAATTAGGTCCAACCAGGAGCTAAACTAAGTGTAAAATGCTAGTGTACACATTTTATGTCAACTCAACACGTGTGTGATTTATTTTGACATGAAAATATTTTTCCATTTCAAAATACCTTTGACTAATTTTAATTTGAGGATAACTCTCTACAAATTTGGATAAAAATTGTGATTTAGTCATATCTAAAAAATACTTTGGATGTGGCTCACATTTTTGACAACCAATTCTCCTTTTTACAACATCCCTTTGATTAAAAGATACTCTTGTGTTATTTCTCCAAAATTCCTCAGTTAGGGATTTTAAGGCTTCAACTATGACTTTATCTTTCTATGGGAGCCTACCAAAAAATGTATGTAGTTCATTTTTATTCAGGTCCTTAACTCTTTCATGCCTCCCAATGACTTTCATCAATGTTTTTCTGCTTATCTTTAGTTCTTGACTTGTTTTTCTTATCAAGTGAGACTTTTTTGTTTGATTTCTCACTATAGTTTATGTAATGACATGTCGTATAGCATTACTATCTTTGGTGCGTGAGGTGGAGCCAATGCTTTGATATGCATTGATTATATTTTTATAATAGATTTTTTGATATTGCTATTTGATGTTCTTAGACCAAGAATCTTCATGATTGGCCTAAACTTAAGATTTTTCATCATTTCAAAAAATAATTGACATCTTTCAATTTCACTTATGTTTTTAAAAAATATTTTTCATATCTTATTCAAATTTCTTCTACAAATACGTTCAAGAATCTTATCAAGAATTAGTTTTAGAATATGCTCATCAATTTCAATCAAAAGCTTAGGCTTTTTACATAAAATTCTAGGAGGCGTTCTCAAAGGAAAACTCGAATCATTAGATAAATTTTGCTCATCCAATACCTTATCAATTGGTGTAACATCTATATTCACATTTGAAAATGCATCATAATTTCCAGAAGATGATTGAATATTTTCTACAATATCAAATTGAGATGGCAAAGATGACATACCTTCAACTCTTGCATTCAATTCCTTACTTGCATGAAGTTTTTTGTATTTGTTGCCTTTGTTTCTCCAAATCCTTCTCTCTCTTAAATTCTTCATGATCCAATTGAATTGGCAAAGATGGTTTATCTTCATTTATGGAGTTCAAATATTTCTCATTTTCACTAAGTTGTCTCATTCTTTCTCTTTTCATTGCATTCTTGGCTTCACGCGCCTCCGGTGTTTGAGTTTTTAGTCATTTCCTTTGCATGATATTGAATTCTATATCAATCTAAAACAAATGGTCAAAAAAACATAAACAATAATTGACAATTTATCAAATTCAAATATAAAACATGTAATTAGAATGTTTTTTGTCAATGTAAGACAAAAAATTAGTTAATTTTGTCAATAAAGTATTTCAATTCCTCAAAACATGAAAACAATGATTTGTAATATAAAATTTGATTTAAAAACATGTAATTGGAATCTTCTACATCGATACCAGAACAAAAAGTGAAATAATTTTGTCAACCAATCATTATAGATCCTCAAAAAATATCAAAAGTGTGTTTGTATGTCAAAAGGAACAAAGCAAAGGACTAAACACAAAATATGGGTCAAAAAATCATGTGATGTGCATTTTTAGAATCTATTGCTGAACATTTTAACTGATCTGAAATGTGAGCATGTTATAACGTGCTCTTGTTATAATGCAAGCTTGTTTTTTACTGCTTTGGGAAATTCCAACCCTAAGGGTTGGATTTTCCTTGGGCATCCAACCCAAAGAGAATTGGACCTACCTTTTAAGTGTCAAAAATGTGTTTTCAACAAAACATAAAAAATCAACTAAATCTCAAGTGTGCTCTCCATCAGGTTTACACATTTTTCAATGTTAATATGAAAAAATGCCAAGATAACTTCAAGGTTTTTATTAGATTTATAACCATGTATTTTTTCTAGAATCTGATAACATTAATCTTTCCATCTTCAATTTATTTTGCTAATGTGTTCTTTTTTGCAAAAAACCTATGTATAGTATTTTTGGTGTCATTTTTTACGCATTCATCAAAATTTGAAACAAATTGCATTTTTAGATTCTAGACTCTGTTTTATACACATTGAAATAAAAGATTTATTTTTTATTAGTTTTCAAAAAAATTAGGGGGGAGCACACTCAAATTTTCATTTTTTAGGATGTGTCCACTTTGAAAATTCATAAAAAATCATATATTCATTAAAGATTACCAAAAAATCAGACATAAATTATGTGATGTTAGCTAATTTTCCATTGAAGCAATTTTTGAAATACTTAAAAAAAGTCAGCATTTTAGGGGCGCACACCAGACACTGTGTTATATTTTTTTGACAAAAATAGGAGCACTTTGTGTGCTCTCCCTATTTGAACCTCTTAATCTCCACCATTTTTAGAAAAAAATAGTAGTTAAGAAACTAGATTTGGAGCACTACAAATCTTGTTCTTATCACATCTTCTAATTTTGAGCGAGGCTATCTTCAATTTCTCATCCAAGGTCAATTTTTACTGATTTTAGGAAAAAAAAAAAGTGACTACTTTTGACCTCCTTTTGGTCCCTCATTTCCATGCACATAGTCTCTCTCTCTTCTCTCTCTCTCTCTCTCTCTCTCTCTCTCTCTC
>BSBN01001918.1:0-166485 GCA_027924645.1 Cunninghamia lanceolata | reverse complement strand
TAGCACATGGTAGACATCCATTGGGATGACATCATACCAAGTTTCATCCATATAAGTCTTTCCTATGGAAATTTTGACTAAACATCTCTTATCAATAATAACTTCATTTCCCTTCTTAAACCAAGAAACATGATAAGGATCAAGACAAGTTTCATATTGGAGACCCAATTTTTGTACCATTTCATTGGAAACCATATTTTCACAACTTCCACCATAAATATTAAGCTTACATACATTTCCATTTGAAGTGCATCTGGTTCAAAAAATGTTTGTATGCATCCCTGAGTTGTCACTATCTTTACCTTCAACATGTTATTTCCTTGGAGCAATCATTGTTTTTCTCATCATGAGGGTTTCACCCATATTTTCTACAACCTTCATATTTTTTCTTCTTCCTCATGCTCAACCAAATTCACTCTCAGATGATCCCCTTGCCTCCTTTCTTGTGTATAATATTGTGGACACTCAAATGCTTTGTGTCCTTCACCACACCTATAGAAAACATAAAGCCTACACAGTGCATTTGAATCTCTACCACCACCATATCCTCTACCTCTCTGAAATCTACTTTGTTGATTCTGAAACACTTGTCTGAAATTTTCTTTTTTCTCCCCTTCATGATCCGACTCCCCCTTGTGGGATTAAACCCACCATGTCCCCTAGTTCTAAAGATATGATATCCCTCTTTGCCGCCCAGATGATCTCCAAAACTTTTGTCTACTTTGTTTTCTTTAGCCTTTAAAGCTAGTTGATAAGTATCATCCAAGTTATGAATCCTATGCATGCTTAATTCATCTTGAATAGGAAATTTTAGACCATTCACATACCTAGTTGCCCTATGTTCATCTATTTCATCTTGTTGGACACATGAATGGAAAGCTTATAAAATTATTTTCTATAGTCTTGTACATTGTGCTCCTTTTGTCTTAGGTTTTGAAAAGTTTTGTGAAGGGTCTGTGCATAATCCACATGAAGAAACTTTATTTTCAACCTCTCCATCTTGCTCCATGTCTTGATCTTAGTATTTCCTTTCCTTTGTCTCTCTTTCTACAAGTGATTCCACCATATCATTGTATGCCCCTTCAATCTTGTGCATAAAAATTTAACTTTCTTTTCCTCTGTCATACTTTTCCATTCAAAACATTTGTCCATACTTTTTAACCAGTCTATCAACTCCTCTGGTTTTAAACTACCCCCATATTTTAAAACGTCAATCTTTACTATTTCATTCCTCTTCTAATTCCCTTACCATCCTTTCCTCCATTATGGTGGTGTTTCTTACTCTCCCTCTTCTCCTAGAGAGAATTTTGGATATTCTTCTCCAACATCTCCTCCCTACTCTCTTTCTTCATCTAAACTATCTCTAGACCTCCTTGTCACTATCTCTATTCACCAATAATTTTGGTAAGTTCCTCCACTTGTCTTTGTAATACTTACATATTCCTGCTCATCTATGCATAGCCTCCTCATCTTCTAGGCACCATGCTTAAACCTTGAATCTTTTCCCAGAGTTGAACTAGCTTTGATACCAAATGATAAAACCTTCCTAGATGTTATTAACTAGTCATTTTTTAAAAATTGCATTTATGATTTGTGTGAACAATTAAGTATTCATGTTGTACAAAAGTTATTATTAAATTTTCAAATGATGTAATGGGAATTTAGTAAATGGAATTAATTTAAGTAGGAATCAATTCAATTTCAATCAAACAATTAGGTTAGATAGATCCACTTAAACAAGATTATGTTGAATGGGTTTTAGGCATATTGTTAATATGTTTCTAAAAATATAACTAGTATACCTATATTTAAAAAATATCTAAAGTAGGCGGAAAGATATCCTTCTCAAGGTGTCTATTCCACTTATATGAGATAAATTGATTTAAAAAAAAGGTGGAAAGATATCCTTCTCCGCATACTTTAGATATATTTTTTAAATGTAGGTATACTAGTTCTAACCCTAACCTCTCTCTCTCTCTCTCTCTCTCTCTCTCTCTCTCTCTCTCTCTCTCTCTCTCTCTCTCTCTCTCTCTCTCTCTCTCTCTCTCTCTCTCTCTCTCTCTCTCTCTCTCTCTCTCTCTCTCCTCTCTCTCTCTCTCTCTCTCTCTCTCTCTCTCTCTCTCTCTCTCTCTCTCTCTCTCTCTCTCTCTCTCTCTCTCTCTCTCTCTCTCTCTCTCTCTCTCTCTCTCTCTCTCTCTCTCTCTCTCTCTCTCTCTCTCTCTGATCGATAAAGGAAATGGAAACAAGAAAACTAGGACATGTAAAGAGGGATGAGGTTATAAATTAGGAGGATGAAATGGAAACAAGACAAAATAGAAGTTAATTGGATGGGAAGAATGATGATAGGAGAGGTGTAAAATAGTAAAATAAGGAAAAATTGGTGGGATCTAAAGGAAATTGGAATGAAAACTAGGAAAGCTAGGGTTAGGAGGTGGAAAAAGAAGTCAAATGGACACAAAGAGATGAAGATGAATGATAGAAAAGGGAGAAAATTAAAAAGTAGGGGAAATTTGGATAAATCTTAATGGGATTTGAAAGAAGGAAAGGCCAATATAGTGGAAGAACTATAGAAAATATCTACCTAGCATGATAAAGAATTACCTATCCATGAGCTTCAAGAAAAATATTGTAGAGATTTAAAGGGATGAAACAATAATGATTTGATGTAGTATGGACTTATAAATACTCACTCCTTTAGAGAAAATAGCTATAGTATAGTGATCAAGTGAGAAATTTGCAATTCATGTGTTCAAAATGAGGGAAGGTGAGTCTTATTTATGGAATTTTGAAGGTAAGTCAATTCTTTCTACTATATTTGGGCTATTTTTGAAAAGAATCCTCTTGTAGGAAGACTATCCCTTCAAACAAGGTTCTAACACACATAAATAACACAAGGAGAAAATTCTAGAGGTATGGGGGGGAGAGAGAGAGAGAGAGAGAGAGAGTCCATAAATAAAACAATATAGAGAAAGGGAGATATATATATGCATAAATTCATTTTAACTGCTTTAAAACGTGATCACGTTATAATGCGAGCACGTTATAATGCAAGTGTGTTATAACATGATCGGGTTTTTCACTGCTTTGGGAAATTCCAACCTTAAGGGTTGGATTTTCCTTGGGCATCCAACCCAAAGGGTTGGAGGTACCTTTTGAATGCCAAGGACGTGTTTTTAACAAAAGTTAGAAAAATCAACCAAATACCATGTGTGCTCCCCCTATGCTTTACACCTTTTTCAATGTCAATATGAAAAAAATGCCAGGATGACTTCAAGTTTTTTATTAGCTTTTTTCAAAAATCTAATAACATTAAGGTTTCCATCTTCAAGTTCTTTTGCTAATGTGTTCTTTTTTTTTAGAAAACCTATGTCTAGTATTTATGTGTCATTTTTTACACATTTATTGAAATTTGAAACAAATTACATTTTTAGACTCTAGAATCAATTCTATATACATTAAAAAAATGATTTTTGATTAGTTTTCAAAAAATTAAGGGGTAGCACACTCAAATTTTTATTTTTCAGGATGTGTCCACTTTGAAAATTCATATATTCATAAAAAAAAATTAACAGAAAAACTAGGAATAAATTACATGGTGTTAGCTAATTTTCCACCAAAGCGATCTGACTAATACTTAAAAAAGTCAATATTTTAAGGGGAGCACACTAGACACTGTGTTATATTTTTTTGACAAAAACGGAAGTACTTTATGTGCTCCCCCTAATTGAGCTTCTTAATCTCCACCATTTTTAGAAATAATCAGTAGTTTTGAAACTAGACTCGAAGCACTAAAAGACTTGTTCTTATCACATCTTCTAATTTTGAGCGTGGCTATCTTCAATTTCTCATGCAAGATCAATTTTTTCTGATTTTAGAAAAAGTGGCCACTTATGACCCTCTTTTTGTCCCCCATTTTCATGCACATACCCCCTTGTTAATTTGTTTTTATGTTTCTACATTTCATTTCCTGAAATATTTTGTAAATCTCTATATTTTCCTATTTTAATTAGCTTAGTTATCTTTTTGCTACTCAATTGCAACAAAGGGGTATAGCCTAGACATTTTTGCCCTTCCAGATTGGATAGAGGCGAAATATACATCTTTGTCGGCTAGTAGCCTAATGTTCAATAGATAATTATTTTTTATTATGAGTAAATTAGTTAGAGACAATTTTTCTATTATACAACTCCAACTATAACAAAATTTGGAAAATAGGAGAAACACTTCCACTTTTTGGCCAAAAAGTGGACCCAACTTCTTGCACTCACCTAGAGATAAAAAAAATTCATCTAATAGAACCTAAATTTTCATAGGAAAATTTAATGATAGTAACACAACTTTTATAGTTGGATGTGGTTGCAAAATCCTAGATGTAACTATTAAAAATTAATTACTTGAAAAATACACATTTTCTAAAAATGGAATTTGTAGACAAGTTTCATGATAAGTTTTTCTATCCTCTCATTGAAAAATTGATATTATGATTTTATTACACTCCTAAAGCAACCCATTTAGTGTCAAATGACATACAAATGTATACATGACTTCCAAGGATACAAAATACGAAATGAAACCATATAAACTTGCAACAGAGCATAACTTTTAATATAGAATGCCCACAAAGTTGCACTATAGCTTGATCAATGATAAATTTACCCAAAAAATGCTCATGTCATAGAATTTGAGAGGCAAGTAATTTGAAATGACAAGTTCAAAATTGTCCTACATGTAGATGTTCCAAACATTAAAGTATACAACTTTCATTAATTGGACATATATGGGAAGGTTTACAATCTACTTCCTCAAAAGTAAAGAAAATAAATGCAATGAGTTAAATTCAATTACTAGAGTTTATTTAACTTCAACAAATGAAAGATTTTCAAACATCATTAATGAACACCAAGAAAGAACCACCAAATAAGGCCATGGGAGTGAACTACCAACCAATTGTATGACATCATCAAGCATAATGAATATCCATGCAACTCTAGAAGACCCACAAGCTAATAGGGAATAGCCATGGATCCACAAGCAACCATGTTTATCCCAAGAATATCATAAAAGCCTCATAAGGTACACATAAATTTTTACAAGGGTTTTACAAGACAAGCAAGAATTTCTCACTTTTCACTACCTTTATTGTGTTTTGGACATACTTTAGCTCCTTGACCATTTTAAGTGTTTTTTACCCCTTTTCCTTTTCCTCCAATAATCCTTAATCCTTTAAATCACTTGACCAAATTATTATATACTAACCCTCTCTTTGTCTCTCATGTGTGTGTAACCCTCTTCTTTCTCTACTTGAATCTTGCATTCTATAGTTAACCCTCTCTTGGAACCACCGCCCTTAGATGGCTCTTGTTTCCCTAGATTTTCATCAAAAATTGGACCTCCTCAAACATAGGGAGCAAGCAACCACTTCCCATTGAAAAGGTGGTGGCCTAGTCTTTGCACCCTCCAAAATCCAAAACAAAATTAAATGAGCATTTAATGAAGGTGTTTTAGGCTCCATACTAAGTTTTTCTAACTCACTATCAAAATTATATAAATAAGGCCCTTCCCTCCTTGATTTTAACATATGTATGGAAATTTTCTCTCTTGAGCATCATTTTGGAGTAATGTCTTTTGAAAGGGAAAACATTTTCCACTTCATCAAGATTTGCAACAATGTGTTAGCTTTCATCTCAATTTATGCAACTATTTTGGAGCTCTTTGAATAATGCCACAACTTTCCAAGATTTCTAGGTGACTATTTCATGAGAATGATCAACAAGAAGTGGCAGGCTTAATAAGAAGAAAGCTAGTCAGAATTGCAAAATGTGTGGATAAAAGCCATTTAAAATGCAATATGTAAGATAAGGATAATTTTCAAAATGATTATATGATTTAAATTCATTGGAATGTTACTACAAATAAGGATACGTCACTATAAACGTGGCAACATCTAGTTTTAAATATGACCAAACAAATATGGGAAAATAGACAAAAACATAGATAAAGTTTAGCTTGGCATTTACTATGGGAATATGCTAAAATGGGTCCTAAAACATGCTAAGGACATGGTCAAAACAAATGAGTGAAATATATAGAGTATAAATTACAAAGTAGGAAATTTCTTACTCTACACCTACATCATTAATTTTTCATAATGGAGGGCTTATGTATGAATCTAAATAATGTATTGCAATGGTTGAAAAATTAATTATTGTTGCATTATAAGTAGGATTTAGGAGTTAATGATAAATTACATTTGAAAATGAAAATGAAAAATGATTGGATTGATGTGATACCAATCCATCATCTCGATTGGAATATTATAAAAAGATATTTAATTATTGTCGTGATTAAATAAAATCTAGTATGGTTTATGTTACATTATGAAATATCATTGTCGACACCTTAAAAATGAATTGAACATTAATGGTAGAGGTTACATAAAGTGGTATTTAAATAATAATTAAATGATCTCATAGAGTTAAAGAAAAACATACATTATGAATCATGATATACTTTTCATAGATTAATCTCTCATGAATAAAACAAAAAAGGGATAAATTTAGTATCCATTGAGTTGAACACACATATAGGTTGATCTTCTACACATCCAAGAATCATACATATGTACTAATGCACATATGTAAAGTTAATTATGACATAGTAACTCAATTAGTTTTAGGAAAATGTTCTAAGTTTACAAAGTATTTTGCTAGAGCATGTTGACTTGATCGATCTTGTAGTCAAAGGGGATCTTGCTAGGATGCATGTGCACCTAATCAAGAGTAGAAAGAGGGGATCCTATTAGGATTATTCTAGACCTAACCCATGATGGTCAAAAGGGATATTGAAAGAATGCCTATGGACCTAACCCATAGTAGTCTTGAAGAGATCCATGTGAGGTATCTGTGGAGTTGATCCACAGTAGTTAGACTAAGTAAACCCAAGTCTTAGGAATGTTTAATATGCATGATCATATGATTATCATCTTATGTCAACATCAAAGTTTGATACATGATATGTTGTTCCTTATTTATCACATTTGAGAAAAATATATGTTTATAATAATACTTGTTGCATGCAGATATGTTCACTTGTCACAATGCATTAGATAGACAGGTTCTTTCGTATTGCACATACTTTTTTTATATGTTTATTGATTAATTATAGGTAAATTAGTGATGAATTATATAAACATAATTAGTTGTGGAACTCAAATTTTAAGTTATATGAATTTGATTACCAAAAAAATTAGAGTACATTTTGAGAAATTTTATGGTAAAGACAATAACTAGAAACATGATCATTTAATGTGATGTTAGATGCAAGTTCAAAATCTAGGACTTAAATGTGCCTAATTATGACTCACACTAACATGGAATTTAAACCAAGAGCATCTGTTAGTCATGACAAACCTTGTTCATGATATATTTTTGAAATAATATCTATGTTTGGGGATTCCATAGTCATATTCATTAACATTATTAACTTCTAGGGGCAAGATGGAAAATAAAAGATCAAGATATAAAGCCACCAATAATGAGGGTATCAATAATTCCAATGTAGGGGAGACATACTGTTGAAGTCACACAAGGACTCACAGGAGCCAAGATTATCTGCAAGAAATCTTCTACAAAAGAAAGCTGCAAGAGGATACTGCACAAGCCAAAAACATTTGGGAATAAGTGCTTCACATTCTAATGTTGGAGTTACATTATGCATTAATGAAATGCAAATATATACACACCACCACTATCTAATGAAGAGACAAAGTGGGGAGTTGAAGATGAAAAGCCTATGACACATGTCATGAGGCTAAAATAAAGTGTCTCCCTAATTAACTTATGTAAAGTGAAAATATTTCACCAACACCCCCCATAAGTGCAACTTAGGGAGATTTACACAAGCTAAAAAGAAAGAAAGATGGATACATGAATGCATGGATGGATGGATGGGTCCTAGCAACAAAGGCCCGATAAGGTACCCATTTACAAACAAAATCTCTCATAAAGTGGAGAAAAGGAGAAAACCACATGGGAAAAAACTCCTCCCCAAAAGAGAGAAAACAAAAATGCAAATGAACCAGTGATGGAAAAAGGGCTCAAAACCCCCCAAGAACTAAATCCATCACACGAGTACAATCATGAGTCCTCCCATAAGAGGGAAAGAAAGAGGCATTTAAATCCTCTGACACTGAAGAATCTTTAGAAACAGAAGAGGATGCTCGAATGCATAAACTAATCCACTTATGGAAAATCACATTTCTTCCTTTAGAAAGAAATTTCACAACTGGTGATTTCTGAAGAACATGTGAAGAAGGTGGCCTCAAAATGAATATGTCCAAATCTGAAGATGCCACAACAAAATCAAGAACAACTTGGTGAATCTTTGAAGGTGACAACTGAAGACAAACTGGAACAAGTGTCTCCAAAGATGGAATATGACAGACAACAGTAGGATCATGACTATCATCAAAGAGGGACTTCAAGTCCTCAAGAATATCATCCTGCTCAACCAAGGAAGCATCAACAAAAATAGGATGCGGAGGAGTAGAATGTGTGTCATCAAGATGTGAATTAGGAGCAAGAATGCCCAGATTCAAATATCCAAACTTCTTCTTAGAAGTGGGGTCCACACAAGAAGTGTGATCAATAGTCAATGGATCTGAAGCATCATCTGGAGTAAAGCTAGCAAAGGTGTATAACCGAGTTCATGATCAACAACTCCTGTAGCAATGATCTCTGTACTCTCCAAGTCTCTGATGATGACTAGATCAAGTGTGAATTCTACAGTCTTCTCTGCACCACTGTGAGTAATTTGATATATGGAAAGCAAATTATTTGTCAAGGAAGGTACACATAGTACATCATTGAAGGTACCACCACCAATCTCAATTGATCCTTTCTCAATTACATTCACATATGTATTATTTCCCATCAAAATTGGTTTCAAAGGGCAAGGTTCAAAGGTAGAAAACATGGATTGAGATGAAGTCATATGATGAGAGGCTCCTAAATCAAGAATCCATTTACCTAAACTAGAACTTGAAGATGCACAAAGTGCTTTACCTGTCTATTTATTAGCTCCATTAGCATAGCCTGCATGCACTTTTTCAGATGATTCTGACTGTTTTGATGATGGAGTAGATGAACTAGGAGAAGAAGCTGAAGGAGTACTAACATTCAATTTCTGAATAAGATTCTTCAACTCAGCTACTTCTTTTTTGTAACAATCTTGTTCACTATGCGCACGCTTCTTGCAGTATGCACAAGTGGGTCTCTCCTTTCTCTCCTTTTTGTTGGATGAAGATGACTCAGGGGTAACTGGAGGTGTTGAATTCTTGTCTTTCTCACTATTCTTGTTGTTTTGTTTTTGTTCTTTGCCACTTGAAGCCTTTTGCTCTTTTGCAACAAGAGCATGAGATTTTGAAGACTTCAGAGTACCCATCTACACCAATTTTATTTGTTCTCTTATGAGAGATGAAGCAAACTCATCAAGAGAAGGCATTTTATATTTGGTACCCCAAGCATCTTTAGTAGCATAAAAGGCTGATACAAAAACAGAATAATCAGGACCACGTTTAGCAAGAATGGGCAAAATCAACTATGTGTCCTCTTTTTCAATACCACATTGTTTTAGCTACAATCTCAAAGATTTTAGTTTAGTAAAGAAGTCTTGGATACTATCAAAGTTTGTAGGTTTCAAACTAATAAGTTCGTTCTCTAATTCATATCCTTTCATTATATCTTGTGTTCCAAATAAACCCTCTAATGTTATCCAGATTTCATTTGGAGATTTACAAGATGAAATATGAAAGTGAAGATCAGGAGAAATTGGCAGAGAAAGAGTACCAAATGCTTCATCTTTCCTTTCATTCCATTTCCTCTTTTCTTTTCCAGCAGTAGTGGGTTCTACATCTGTACCCATAACCATTCTATGCAAGTGCAACTTATGCAAAACATACTCCATTTCTTCTTTCCATTTATGGTAGTTATGAGGAGTAAGAGGTTCAATTTTAGGAATGTCCATGATTATTGTAGAAAAAAAATGGGAGAACAGCAATAAAATACCCTCACAAGCAAGAAATTATCCCCCTTGTTCATAGAAAAAACCATTGAAATGCTCTTTTTCCAAAAAAATAGAGATCTCAAAAACATAGATACCTAATGATATTTTCTGGAAAAATTAACCTAATGGCTGTGTGGGGGACTGAATCACCTTTCCAATGATATTTTGTTTGTCAGATTCTAACACCGTATGTAAAAGACATGCCCAAAATACTGAGGGCAATGCTGAAAAAGAAGACCCGACTTCTGGTGAAAACAATAGAAAGCTGAGAAACGATCAGAAAAACATACCTACACCACTAGAAATTGCTCTGAGTCCTATTTCCATAAATATCTTGTTTGCACAAAATGGAGTCCGGACATGAAAGTTATGATAGTTTTCGTGAAACTGCTCTAAAAAGGCACAAAATAGGGACGTGGATTTGTGATCTAATTTTCTCAAAATCCCCATGCTTTCTGCAAAAACTAAGAGATACCTAGATAGGATTTTGATGCTGGCAACAAAACCTAGAATTTTTTTTTCTCCAAGACACACCAATCAAATGATAATGACTAAAACCCTCTCCAATTCGAGAAGAACCAAACAGATCTGGAGCTCTTATACCATGTTGGAGTCACACAAAGACCCACAGGAGCCAAGATCATCTGCAGGAAATCTTCTACAAGAGAGAGCTGCAAGAGGATAATGCACAAGCCAAAAACATTTGGGAATAAGTTCTTCACATTCTTGAAGTAGAAGTTATTACATTATGCATAAATGAAATGCAAATATATACACACCACCACTGTCTAATGAAGAGACAAAGTGGGGAGTTGAAGATGAAAAGCCTATGACACATGTCATGAGGCTAAAATAAAGTCTCTCCCTAATTAACTTATGTAAAGTGAAAATATTTCACCAACACATACAATTCTCCTAATAAGAAACTACCAAATTGGAAACCATTTCAAATATTCTTACCAAGGAGGAATATGATGCATTCAATAAAACAAGTGACTACTAAACTTCATGCATGGTAGATAAATAATGAGGATATTGTTGAACCTCATTTAAGATTTAGGAAAATAATATTCCTCCAAATAAAAAAATGATTGTAAAATGCTCCATTAATTTGAGAACACAAAGAGAGATAGAAAATGTCAAATGCAGAGAGAGCAAGTCAAAAATTGTCTCATGAGTTGAAGAAGACCACTCCCTTAAAATTTGATGGTACACAATTGGGAGATAGAGCCAAATATTGGCTATATGTTTCTTATAATCTTCCCAAACTCAATGTGGGTGAGTCAGACTTTGATATGGCACATGAACCATGTCCTTGTAGTAGGCACCTACCCACTCACTCTCATTCTTGTGGCAAGAGCTAATCAAGTGGAGGCAGAATCAAGGGGTTGTTCTATTTGTGAGGAAGCAGAATGTCATGAATCACAATTGTGTTGATTATGTTGTGTTTTGATGTGCGTGGTTGTTGATTATTTTTGTGGAAGTTGTGATATTGTTGATGTTGAATGGGTGTGGTGGTTGTGATTCTTGTGTGACCCAGAGGGTCACTTTCTCTAAGCCTATTTTGTTTGTTGATTCTATGGAGGATAAACCTCTCTAACCTCCTTTTCTCTTGTTGAATGAATTATTGGACTCTCTATTCTTGGTTGTGAAGTTCCTCTACTTGCCTACTTTTTTAGTTTTCTCATTGTATGAGCCTCAAGATTAGTTCTCAAGTTCTTAGGCTATTTCCTCAATGGGAATTGGTAGGGGGATGATCTCCCTGATCTCTTCTAAGATGAATTTGACCCAATCGTCCCTTATACCTGAGCACATTGAATGATAGGTCATAGTGGAGGGTTTTTGTTTGTTTTGATTGGTGCCTCTAATGAAATCAAGGGCTCTTCTTTGTTGTTCTCTTTTTTTGGTGTTTTGATTATTTTGATGAATTTCTAAATGCAACTAATCTATATGTATGCAAGCAACTTTTGTTTCTTTTCCCAATTTTTGATGAACTAATTACCATAAAAAAGGCAAGATGAATGAAACTATATAACTTTTCCTAATGCAATTGATTTATGTTTTTTTCTATTTTGTGGTTCGATTTGATTGTAAACTATTAAAATTGTAACTATTCTAACACAATGTAAACAAATCTAATCTAAGAAAGTAATAAATTATACCTATCAAGAGAAAGATAAACAATGTTTTACTTTCTCAAGAGAAATATTTGTGATCTAATTACTATGAAAGCATAAAAGAACCTATATGAATTGGGTTCCAGTGCTAGGCTTATGTCCTCAGAAGTTCTATAGAAACCATCTTCTCTATGGTAGCAGGGGCCTCCTCTTGGTGATAGGGATAAAAACAAGGACGTGAAGGAAATGGATTGAGCTTAGAAGTTATTACAAAAATTAAAAGGCTCATACATAGTCCTGCATAGAGCATAAGAATGCTAATGGGGGTTGCTTTGGATAATCTTGAGCAATACAAGAATACAAGAATGAATTAGCCTCCTCAAATGAATAAAGGAGGGGGGTATTTATAGGTCTAGAATCAACACCATTAGTGGTGGTGATTGGGTAGATAACTGGGAGTGATTAGGGAGTGATCTAGTTATGATTGGAAGAGAATAGAGGTTGGAGGGGAGATCATAGAAGACTGATTGGGAGATGAAAAATGTTTGATTGGGGGTGAACAAAAGAGTGATTGAGATTTTAGAATCAATTAGGGGAAGTCAAGGATTATTTTTCCATGGAGGGACTCTCTATCACAAGCCAAAAATGGAGGTAAAGTGGGCTAAATTGGAGGAAATCCTACATGAAAAAAAGACAACAGGGTCACCGCTTATAAAAATTGGGTCACACATATTAGTAGGGAAAGTTGCCTAAGCAACCCACACTTAAGTTGTAGGGTCACTCGGGTGACCCTACAGGTCATATGGGTGACCCACTCAAAGTGGATCAGATATGCAGCTAGAAGCTAGATGGGACTTGTCAGTTTGGTATTTGATATCCTAGCATGGTTGAATACGTTGGTTGAACTTGCTGGCAACTTTGGGAAGCCTGATAGTTTAGCATTGGATAGGCTCCGCTTAGTTGTGGGAATTATCATAAGGTGTCATTACTAACATTACATGAATAAAAATACAAGGGGGATTTTGGGTTGCCCCTAGTTTTGTTCAACCCTAACACTATGTGGATTTACTTGTGTTTCGTTTCTTTGCCCTTTTTTCTGAGGAGGTTGTTCTACTCCTATGAAATCTAGCATCCTAATCTATTGGACCAAAGTGGCTATAAGATCTACAAGAGTTGTAGCCTATGTTCCTTGAGCTTCTTCAACTTGTGAGATTCCATGATTTCCTCCACTTATTTCTTCTCTTAAGACATTTTCTAGTTGTTTATCTCGATACGTGACATGCAAAGCCTCTCAATCGTCTCTAGCTTCTTGTAGGTGTCTATCTTTAGAAACATCTTACCTCATTGTCTAATTAAGTAGTTGTTCCTATGTAAATTGTTGAAGGTTGATCCACTTGGTGTATTTCTAATCAAAAGAGCACTCAATGTGCTCTGCCTTGGCTAGAATGACTAGGTTGTATCAAGTTGTACCAAGTATTCTCATGTAGAATTGTTGAATGTCATAGAGCGACAAGTCTCTCGTCTATCATTCTCATAGTCTGAATCTTCATAATCAAAACAATTTGTGATGGGTGCCAAAGGATCAGGTGGTACATACCTCTCAAATGAAGGCATTTCTAGTTCTCTTGAAGGAATATTCCATGGGTTTTCATCCAAGTCTATCATATTAGAGGGTGGCATAAACCCTACAAAATAAATAGAGAAAAGAGAGAGGAAGGTGATAACAAAAGTGAGATGAAAACGAAAATGGTGTATGGATGAAATGGATGAAAATGATGAAGGTGAAGGTGGAAAGCAAAGGAAATGCAAAAAACTCACCCTAAAAGGATTTGTTCTTCACATCGAGTTCACTAAAATATGTGTTTAGAATGTGAGTCAAACACAACACGAGTGAGTTAGACTCTAACGTGACACAAGAACCATATTCTTGCTATGGGTGACCTCCTAATCACTCCCATTCTTGTGGTAAGATCTAGTCAAGTAGAGGTACAACCAGGGGGTTGTTTTGTTCATGAGAGAGAAGAACATCATGGATCGTGGGTTGGTTATTCATGTGATGTGTATTTATGTATGCCTGATGAATGTTTTGATGAAAGCGTTCAATTGTTGTTGATGTTGTGATAATGATATGACCTGAAGGGTCACTTGTCTTAAGTCTAGTACGAAGATAATTTTGCTCATTAGAGATGTCGAGGTGATCTAGCTTCATTTGTTTGTTTTGAATGCACTATTGTATGAGTTCTTGGTGATCAATGATTTGTTGTTGGTATTCTTCAACTTCTCTTATCTGATCTATGTTTTGTTGAATGATGATTCAAGGTTGAGGGAAGTTCTCCATAATCTCATCTAGGATGGATTTTACCTAATCATCGCTAATGCTTGGGCACACTGAATGCTAGACAAAAGGGGGAAATGTTTGTTGTGTTGATTTTGTCAAGTGTGTTAAATGTTTTGAATGTGTTGACCTCGTGATCAAATCGAGGGTTTGATTTGATCACTTTTTTTATGTTTTCTAATGTCTTTGGTTTTTTTTAATGCAAAACAATTTTTGGTTCCTTATTTTGAATTTCAAAATGATTTAATTATCTAGAAAGGGAAAATGGATGCAAACTATTTTTATATGCAATCTAAACTATGTTTTTGTGTTTTTGTGGGTCAATTTTTTAATGTAATCTAATGAAATTGAAAATTGCAATTGATCTGAAAGTAATGAAATGAAATTAATTTAAGAAAGTAATTGAAACTAGTCTAAGCAATTCAAATGCAAAATTACTCTAGGAAAGCAAATTAAATCTACCTATCAAGAGAAAAGCAAGCAATGTGTTACTTTCCCAAGAGTAAGATTTAATTTGATTACTACTAAAACTTGAAGAAACTGTATGAATTTTTCGGCAGTGCCTAGTGTAACTCCTCAAGAGTCCTTTTGGAAATTATTCCTTCCTCTGTAGTAGCGAGGTCCTCCTCTTGGCAATAGAGACAAAACAGAAATATAAAAAGCAAGTGGCTATGAGCTTTGAAGCTATGGAAATTATAAAAAGGTAGATTATTTGAGCATATAGATGCTATGGAGAAGCCAATGGCTTGATCTATGAAGCTATGAATTAAAATAAAAGGCTCTCAAGGTCCTGCAATGAGCATTAAAATGCTATGGAGACAACTATTTGCAAAGCAAAAAGTAACAATGCAATAATGAATTTGCCTCCCCAAATGCATAGAGGAGGGGGTATTTGTAGGCATAAATCCACACCAAAGGTGGTGGTGATTGGTGAGTTAATAGAATTGATCGAAGAGTGATCTAGCTCTGATTAGAAGTGAACAATGGTTGAAGAGAAAATCACAGAAGAATGGATGGAGATAACAATAGACTGATTGAGAGATAAGAATAGATTGATTAGAAGTCAAGAATAGACTAATTGGGAGACTAAAAATAGTTAGGGGAAGTAAAGAATCAGTTATGCATGAAGGATCTCTCCATCAAGAGCTAAAAATGGAGCCAAACTAGGCTAAAATGGGAAGAAATTATGCATGGAAAAGACGACAGGGTCACCTCTTTCAGGAAGTGGGTCACCATGTTTAGCAGGGCAGGTTGCCCCTGAAGACTCAAGTTAAGTTATGGGGTTACCCAAGGAGACCCTGAAGGCAATAGGCCAACCCAGGCTAATTGGCTTGATCAGGTGGTTTGAAGGTGGAAAAGTAGTCTTGGAGGCTTAAAAGTGGTTTTCGAGGCCTAAAATGAGGAAGAACACATAAGGAAAGTGGGTCACTCCTTTTGGTAGGGAAAGTCACCCCTGCCCTTCAGCTGCAAGGTTACCTAAAGAGGCCATGAAGTCAATAAGGGTGACCTAGCCAAAAAGGTTAGGATAAGTAGATTGAAGATACAAGGGACTTTGGAAGGTCAATTGAATGGTTACAAATGATTGAATGATGAAAAAGCCCCTTGGGAAAATGAATTTCCCCTCTTGGGAGGTGGATTACCATGTCATTAGGGTTGGCAAGTGATAGGGGTGGTTTGTCAAACATGGGTTAGGTGGACAACAAGAAAACGTGCAAGGCCTTAGAAGGTTAGCATGAAGGTTTGGGATGCACAAACAAATAGAAAAATAATCAAAAATGTTTCGCCAATAGAAAGTTGCTAAGAGATCTATATACTTCATGTTCACATTTACATGATTAGGATTATAGCTCATCATCGGACTGCCATGTAGGCCCATGTGCCTTTTTCATACTAACAACTCCAAGTAGCAATATTATTATATAATTCAATTTATTTTACCCTACAATCTAAACTTTGTAATGATTACAAAATGCATAGAACACTTTATTTGTAGAAATCATGGTAAGCCTATTTGTGCTTTCTCCACCTAGTTAAAACACCAAACATTCTTGCTTAGAGCATCTAGATAACAACATTTTGAAGCCCAATCTTTCTCTATTTCCCAAGCCAGTTCATTTATTTGTCTAGTAATTTAATTAGCCTACAAAAGGGTTTAGAAAACAAGTACCTTGTCTTTTAATGAACTCAGTTTTCTTTCTTAGGTGTTGAGTAGCTAAGTAATTTAAAAAGTACGTATAATGTATCATAATAGCTTCTTAGTATCATAGATGAGATACCACAAATATTATGTGTTTTAACTTGTTCTGGCTCAAATGTTATTTTTGCATATGCATGAATCTTGTGCACTTCTTACAAACAACCACTAGTATGTCATGTCATATAGAATGATAACTTCTTGGAACACAGAGAATTGCATAAATTGCGATTTGCTTTGTGTAAATAGTATAGTATTTTCAAAATGAAAGTGCCCTTTATTTTTTTCAGCCTTACATAGCCCCAAGTGCACCTGAATCCATTTTACTAGTTTTGGCCTTCCAATTGTAATGTCATAGTTCTTATATGTGGGGGAAAATCTAAAATCTTTAAAAAACGGAGCATATGCAAGGTCAACCTGCATAAATTTCATGCAACATCTCACAGTTGTCAAAGCAATAAACACAAAAGGTTAAAAGTTCAAGTCCTTTAAATAGAACTACATATGGCTTACCAAATCAAATTTGCCCAAAACGAAAGGCCCATTATCAAACTTCCCCAAAGCGTTTTCCAAATAATCAAGGGAAGGTGCTGCCATAGTTGGGAAAGCAAAAATATCAATTTATCAATCAAATTTGTCATGATATATGTCTAAGATAGAATATTCTTGATCAAGATTTTATCTATATCTACAAGAAATATTTTTCATACCAAGTGCTTCTAGTACTTCAAGTTCTGGGTTCGCCAATGCCATGTACCTTATTTTTGTAAAAATGTTTGTATGTTTTAGTAGTTCAATTGCAGCGTCTTTTTTCACCCTATCCTACATAATTCCAATGGATTCATCCATTTCAATAGAATTGCTATTTAAAGTTAAAGAAATTGCTTGCCAAGGTAGTAAAGGCAATGATCTACTACTCCTCTATGAAGCTTAAAAGTGAAATGCTTCCAATGGTTTCATTGTTTGCTAATGGCATTAGAATGAACAAGTAACGGGTGCATAGGCACTTTGATATGGTGATTTAACTTAAGAAATGGAATTGCATTATAATAGTAACAATAAAAGCAACTTAAGTGGTCTAGATGAATGATCTAAACTATGTATTCATAGAATTCAGTAAAATATGTAGTTATGCTTAGTTGTTAATCAACCCTATCTACAATTTTGATATGGCTATAAAATTGTGACATGGAATAATAGTAAAGGAAATAACTAGTTCAAAAACATCATATACTATAGGAATGAGTTTAGGCCCAAGGTGAGTAGTGGTACCTCCATAGTTAGTAGAATGTTAGCTATTAAATTTACCCTCTATAATACAGGGGAATGGATTTAGACATGTTAAATTTACCCTCTATGGATTGTACTAAGGGGAATTATTGATAAATTTACTCCCTATCACCCTATATGTTGTACTATTGAGAATTACCATTGAGATCACAGGTTTCATTTTCACCCCCGAATCCAACAATATAAGATTAAAATAATGAAAGATTGTGTAAGACTCACTGATCTAATAGTAGGATATTTTACAATGAGGCCCATTAACATACCATATTGAGTTAAAATCAAAGTATTACAAGATATTGCTACTGCTAAATGGAAAGATGACCACAGTCACATTAGTATATATTTTAACTTAGCATTAGTCTTGTGCACTCTCCACAATGGGAGATGCGGACATAGCCCCCTTCCACCTCTGTCACAAATTAGGACGTGCACTCTCCATAATGGGAGATGCTAGATAAAGCCCCCTTCCTTGTGAAATGAACATGCCTTCCTGATCACTGATTGACCCCACCCACATTAGCATGTTTCTCTATTATCCCTCTCCTTCCCCTTCTACTCACTCTTCTCCCATGTTTTCTTCTTCTCACGCTTGTGGGATCATGTAGACAAATGCCAACACTTTTCACCAAACCATTTACTCAATTGGGTAGTGTAGCAGTACCGACATGGTCTCCATGTATTGCATAGTCTTGTCCACTACACACCCTGTTGCAATTCCACATCTCATCCGCAGAATAAGAAAGGAATGATGAGGGATTACAATTTTGAGAGAAAAATAGGATGAATGTAACAATGCTACATTAAATCAAAAAGATCTATTTCATGGTGGTCTTTTTAATCTAGACCATTGACCTATATATTTCATCAAGTGCTCCTCACTAAAAGAACGTTATCGATGTAATGTAACAATGCTACATTAAATCAAAAAGATCTATTTCATGGTGGTCTTTTTAATCTAAACCATTGACCTATATATTTCATCAAGTGCTCCTCGCTAAAAGAACCTTATCAATGTAATTAAAATGACTTTACATTGTAGGATGTTTATTTTTTAATGATAAAATTGTTAAAAAAATATTACTTAGGAAGCATTCTATTTGATAGCAAGAGGGTAGGCTATTCTTAAATATCATCCACTTCAACAGTCAAAGATCAATTTTAGCCAATAAAAATAGGACAAATATTTACCTTTTTGTTGTGAATGATGTGTAAAATTGCTATTGATTGCTTGACCATTGAAATGGATGATATTTAAGTAGAGTGAAGAGGGTATGGAGTCTCATGTGGTGACCCTGTATATAAAAATTCTTTGACTTAAATTTGAGAGCTATTTGCACATCAAATTATTAATATTTAATAATAAACGTAATATTAGTAATGTCATTTAATAAAAACAATTTATTACTAATGTCTTATTAAGTAACCAAAAATAAAAAAATAATAATAAAAACAATTGATTAATGGTACAAAATATATTAAAATTATTGTGTTTGAAATTTTTTCATTTAACTATTTTATAATTAGCCCAGAGGCCTTATATAGTGTCCTTAAGGGGATGACTATGACCGTGTTCATAAAAACTAAAAAGAGCCAACATATATTTTTAAATTTATAAAGTAAGTGTTTTAATTTTAAAATATAGCTGACATACTTTTATTAAATGAACCCACCTAAAAATTATAAAATAACTATTTTATATTTAAAATATATATAACCCGCACATTTTTTTAAATGAAAGCACACAAGAATTAAATTTAAAATATATAACTGCCATAGTTTTACCAACATAAAGTAAATACAAGTAATAGTCAAATATAAATCACAAAAATATGAAAGGAAATAAGGTGCATGCAAAAGAATACTGGAGAAAGAGTTATTTGAAACAAAAGAATACTGGAGAAAGAGTTATTTGAAGCAAAAGAATACCGGAGAAAGAGTTGTTTGAAGCAAAAGAATACGGGAGAAAGAGTTATTTGAAGGTAATTGCATTATATTTTTTACATTTTTCGTATAAAGGTTTCAATTTAATTTTCTTTTCTTTTCTGCAGAAATAAAGGTTTAATTTAATTTTCTTTTCTTTTCTGCAAAATGAAATCTAATTTATATGGTTTTTTATCATTACTGTATTACTAAAAATATAGTGCCGTCAAATATCAAATCAAATAAAAAGGAGCAAAGTATACTAGACAAATGCTGAAGTTATTCGATTGGTAAGTTGTTTTATTTGTTGTAAATTAAAAATTTACATAGTATTTTTATGTACGAAATTAATATGCTACCTTTTATTAGTGTTACCTTTTCTTTTCAATCAAATAAAAAGGAGCAAAGTATACTGGACAAGTGAGAAGTTATTCGAAAGGTAAGTTGTTTTATTTACTGTATTTAAATAGTACTTTTATTTGTTGAGTTATTTTAATGAAAAGACTCCAAATTAATATGTTACCTTTTATTTGTAGGGTTACCTTTTATTTTCTGTGTTATTTTATTTACTGTACAATAATTTAATTTATAACTATATTTTATTAGGGTTTTATCATATCAAATAAAAAAGGATCGAAGTATATTGGTCAAGGGGAGAAGTTATTCCAAGTAAGTGCATTATATTTTATATATTTTATATATTTTAATTTTCTTTACTTTTCTGCACAATGAAATTTAATTTCTTATTTTTTTGTTTTTTTTGCACAATCAAAGTAAATTTATTGGTTTTACTAACTTTTAATACATCCTTTTATTTATTGTTTTATTAAAAAAATATAGTGCCCTAAAATATCAAATCAAATATAAAGGAACAATTGTAGACTTATTCTAATGAATATACTTTCTCTTAGTTCTTTACATGTATTTTTAAAACTAGCATACCTATCTTGAATGAAAGTGATGATGGAAGAAACAAGATTTCTATACTTGGTCAGTTTGGTTTATGTGTCAAAAATAAGGTTCCCCCTGATGTCATACACTTAATTGAAGCTAAAGGTTCGGCCTTGGTAAGTTTGTATGAATTTTTTTTGGAGAAGTACATGTTGCATCCAAGGACTTGCATCAATGGTATAGGTGATCTTTTGAAGGAAAAAGAGAATCGGGGGTTTGTCATCACTAAGGAATTCTTCATCCCTTACATTTGAACAATAAGGAAGTTCATGAGAGATCATACCAAGTATGTGGTGCAATTTAGAAAAGTTGCAAAGGATCAATGCTCATGTTTCATGGGGCATTCCCTAGAGCCTAGTACCACACTTGAAGACAAGATCATAGATGATGGCCAAAGATAGATAGTCACAAAGGGATGCTTGTTGTGGAAAGTTGGTAAGCAAAAGAGTTGTCATTTTGATATTCATGATTTTATAACCAAGGTACAACAAATAAAGTATCAAGCATGGCTACAGCAAAAAGAAGGGAGGTATATTTTCAAAGAAACCAAGTAGCTCATGCCACTTAAGGCATAGAGACAACCAAGGATCTATCTTTTGGTAAGATAGTTCATTATGATAATGTTTGGTTTGTTTTGGGCATACTCAATATTAGACTCCCAAGGAGGTCACCAAATGAGATATTTGCAAAATGGGGCTTTCTTGTTGGAAGTCACCAACTATCCATGGTAGGAATAAGTGTTGGTTGCAAGAAACATGAACCAAGGGCCACTATGAATATGGTTTCCAATCTTAGATCTGTTGTTCTAAATATTTCCAGCCTCTTCCATATTTACTTTGCAGCCATAGAAGGATTTTCAATCACATGGTGGAGAAGTTTTTAACCCATCATCATTGTTGAAGTATCTTTAACTAGTGCAGGCAAGTTTCTAGCCTTTACATTCTTGATTTTAAGTAAGGGAACTCAGTTTTCCAGCCATGGTATTATATCCCTATTGATCATTTTGATCAATTTTGAGTTGAAAATATCTTCCATGAGCAACAATAAATTTGCAGAAATGGGAAAGGTTCCTTTGCTCAATGATGTATATAGGAGGTCTCGCCTATTGTGGTCACTAAGTGCAAGTATTTTAGCCTACACATTGTTGTTTGGAAAGAAATTTCAAGCAATATATAATTGTTACAGCCACGTTCCATCTCACATACAATTTGATCCATGCCCATTGACAAAAGGTACAACATGGTGCATCATGTCCAAGGAAAAAGAGGAAGTGTTTCAAGGCATCTTTCGTATAAAGGAAGTCGTTGACACAATACATAGGCACTTTAAGGAAGCCAGTGAGTTTGGTGAAAGAAGCTCAAATTCAGATCCATTTTCTCAAGAATACAAATGAGGTTTAAGAGGAGGAAGTGATGTTCTCATTTTGCAATTATGTTGCACAAAGATTATGGCAAAGTTTATGTTGCACAAAGAGGAGGAAGAAAAGGAAACTTCAACATAGCAGGAAACAACATCCCCGTTTTCTTCACCCAAGATGCACTTCATGTAAGATCTACCTTTTTATTTGTAATGTTCTTTCTTCATCTCAAAACTAAAACAATCAACATACAGGTTGTTTAAGTCCAAGTGAAATTAAAACTCGAAAACTAAGATGTAGTTTGTTACAGTTTCCAAATGTTATTCTTGCTTTCAAGTTGAATTCAAAGACGCGCATACACGAACCCTGGGGGTTACCTAGATTTCTACTCCCGCCTTCCAGAGAGTTGTTCTACTTTCATGTTTTTTTTTTACGATTGGGGAATTCCATCAAACTATCAATACATTGATGGTTACGGTGTTCACACATTTATGGTAATCACCTTTTACTTGGGAAAGACTTAAAATAGAATGTATCGGCAGCTATTTATTTGGGATACATAGATGATAGGCTAACCCCAATATATAGATTCTTCAAGGTCAAGCCTTATTAGTTTCGTTACTTGTGAAATTATGTTGTAGTTCCTTAACAAAGCGGGAAGAGAAGCGTTCATAAAGTTTCCTTGCAGACCGGACAAAAATTCATGATCGATGAAGAAGCGATGATTGTGGGAGGTACAAAGAAAAACAAAAATAAAAAATCTAAATCTTATCTTCTAATTTTTTACTGTTTGCGATGAGGATTGTTACAGTATATGTCTTTTCTACACCTTACAATGTCATACAAGTTTGTTATAGTATGTCTTTTCTACACCTTACAACGCCATACATTGTAATAAATATTTATCGACTTCTACAATTTTTATTTCATTTCATTTCTTTTTAGGTATGGATAGTAGTGATTTGATTTTATTTATTTTATTATTGACTTTCGCACCGCTCAATTTCATTTCGTTTGATTTACGGTATGGAGGATAGTCATTTGATTTGACTTTGGCCATAATTAATTGATGTATTCAATGTCTGCATCGATTCACATGAACTCTCCAATAAGAGGGTAAAATGTAATAGTCCATCAAAACTTTTTCCCAACATTCAAAACTATAGAGATGAGAAAAATAAACCAAAATGATTAATCAAAACTTAACAAGCTAATTGAAAAAATTTACATATCAACACTAAAATATCTGCCATAACAAGTACTCGTAAAACAACCCAACATATACCATTGAATCTCTTCACCATTAAACTATTTGATATTGAAATCAAACAGTTTAATGGTATGGAGGATAGTCATTTGATTTGACTTTAGGAATGGCCAATATTAATTGATGCATTCAATGTTTGGTTCACATGAACCCTACAATAAGAGGGTACCCTGTAATAGTCAATCAAAACTTTTTCCCAACATTCAAAACTACTTATAGAGACAAGAAAAATAAACCAAAATGACTAATCCAAGCTTAACAAACTAATTGAAAAAATTTACACATCAACACTAAAATATCTACCATAACAGGTACTGATAAAACAACCCAAACATTTACCATTGAATCTCTTATCTCTTCACTATTAAACTGTTTGATATTGAAATCAAACCACCATACCATTTATCATTAATTGTGGTTAATATTTTTAATTTTAGTAGAACCGCCATACCACCTCATCTAAACAGCATTGGAAAGTGTGCCGTCCGTGTCTGTCACGATGAGATAGGTGTCATCCATATCATTATAATGACGGAGACCACAATGGAAAGCAGGCAAAGTCCCCACCTTTGAAGTAGCGAGGAAGCTTCATTCCCGTCCAAAATACGCTATGTTCCGTGCGATCTGGGTAACCATTGCTTTCGTGGATTGATCTGCACTAACCGACAGTCCTCTCTGCAATTTCTGCGCAATTACCAAGAACTTTTTCCCAGTCCCATCAACAAACTTTTTTATGATTATAAAATGGCAGAAGCTATCCTCGCAAAATATGTGTATTTTTCTGATTCTGTGTAACCGAGATCAGTTCTTTCTTTCTCCAAAGATGGCTCAGACATTTGTGTTGTTGAAGAATTGTATTGCCTTACACAAGAGCATGCCTCAAGATATTGAAGCGCCCATGTTAGTGAAGTGTGACGATTTGAAGGGTGAGGAAGCTCACAGTGAGGAGAAGGGTGGTGATGGTGTTGTAGTGGTGGCCATGATGGTGGCCTGCTTGAGCTTTCTGAGTATATTTAGAGTCCCCATTACGCTTGAAAATGAGCTTGGCTTGGCAAGGGCCAAAGCAGCCATGGAGAGTGTGGAGTTTCAGATATTTGTGGCAATGACTTCTCTCAGTTTTTTCTCCTCAATGGGGGTGGTGTTGGTGATAATACAGTCCTTGGCTGTCACACCGCCCTCTAACTCCAAGAGGGTAATGAGGTTTTGTAGGATCGTGGTGACTCTTGCAATGGCTGCTGCTGTTCTTGCCTTCATTTCTGCAGCCATCACATTTTCTAGGCAACTTTAATGTTTAGTTCTTGGAAAAATTTTAGAAATAAAATAAAAGGAAGTTATGTGAAGAAATTTAGTGTATTTTAATTATCTTGGTCACAAGGTCTTTGAGAATCTTTTATTGATTTGCCTAAACTCAGTGGTTAAAATTTAAATAGCTAATAAGTTGTTTGTTTGTTATTTAACATCTAAAAAAAATTGGGTTAATCACTTACTCCTTATTGAACAATATTATTTTAATATATAACAAATTTGTGTTGAGTCTTGCTTTCAAGCTAAAGCATAAAAAGTGAAACTATTGGTGAAGTTGAATAAGTTTGAATGAGCCCACCAATGGATCAAGTCTTACTAACTACAAGGCACCAACACCATAAGGAATGAGCCCAGAATCATGTCCTCGGAAACTTTGGGGGGAATAGATACCCCTTAAGCTTAAACCTCTTTGTTAAGCTTAAGGCTCGTGCTTTGGGGGGAATAGATACACATCAATCCCTTGGCTCTTAGTCTCTTAGTTGAAGAGGTTTCAACCTAAGGGAATAGATACCCCTCAATCCTTGGCTATTAGTCTCTTAGTTGAAGAGGTTTCAGCTTAAGGCGTGTGTTCTCCTATCAAGTAACTAAACAATTATGTGGATTTGATATAAAACCCTCCAACAAACAAACAAAAAAATTATGTATAGCCTTTATTTTTAATTGGAGGAGCAACATTTTCTATAGAATGACGTTAAGATTAGGTGTTGTAGACTTTCAAAATTGCATTAATATTTGTAAGAATTACTAGTATAGATATTTTAAATATATCTATGAAATATAGTTTTGAGCCATTTTGTTTATTTAAGAGTTATTTTATTTTACTTTATAACTATTTTATTTATTACATGCACTATTTATTTTAACATTTGTTTAAGAATTATTTGTATTTTATTTTAACAAATTACCTACTTAAAATTTTATTTCAAGAGCTTTTTTATTTTTCTATAGTAATAAAACAAATCATACAACACATGCAAACAATTATAATTCAAATGTAGTAATTTCATTACATTTTATTCTACTTATTAATTATTATTATTATAGTTATTTTTTATTTTCTTATTGAGTAAGACATCACTAATATTACATTTATTATTAAATTACACCATTAATATTATGTTTATTATTAAATATTTGACATGTAAATCGCTGTCAAATTTAATGTAAGGGTTTTTATGTACACATAACATAATAAGTATCCTTGATGCCACTATAGAGTGCCTCTAGGCATTAATAAATGTTGGGCCATCATAAAAAAGGATATTACATATGGTAGGAATCTCAAGATTCATTTGTTGGTATTGTCTACTATATATCAATGGTCTTATGATAGTTGTAAGAACTCATTGAATAGGGGTTACAAGTTAGATTACTAAAGACATCTTTGAATGGTTAATTTTAGTCATCAATAAGAGGTGTGCAAGAGATATTTGGGTTAAAACACATAAGTGTGTATCACTTTTGGGCCAAAATTGAAAACGCTAAAATGAATCACATCCAAAATAGCATAGGTTTAGTCAAAGATAGGTACAATTGAACTGAGTCAATGCCCCCATGGAATCATGTGGCACCCAATGGTAGGATGAGATTCGATCAAGGATGCTTCAATCAAAGCCCCTTCAAGGTTTTCCTATGAATGATGAGGCTAGCCAATTACTTTAGCAATTTTGCCCACAATCCAATGTGTAATACTTGGTAGAGGTTATTGTTCGAAGATAGAAGTTGATCAAATCAAGAATAATACACCAATTGTCCGACATCATTATCTATTTGGCGTAAATTCACGACCTGATCCATGAGCCTTCATTAATAACATTAGTGTGATTTGGATGAAACGGATCTCCCTAATTGTAACAACTTAACTAAAAGAGAGTTTTGACCCTAATAAACATTTTAACAAGTCTTCAAAACCTAAATTAGCTCTTTTAAGGTTTTTCTAGCTCAACATTTACGAAGAATAGTAAATGTTGAAGTGAAAATGAGTTTTCCAAATAGGACCAACCACTGACTTTTAATGTGTATGGTCTATATTCTTCTTCCTTCCTTAAAGAAAGTGTTCTATATGCCTATTTCTAAAGGTTTGAGTCCTCACCAAGCATCGAATTGTCCGCTTTCCACCCAATTATGCCATAGTTTAATTGAAAGCTACAATATCCAAACAATATTAATATAGCATGGAAATGGATCAATTAAGTAGTTTGACCAATGCTCCACTTTGCTCTTGCATATTTAGTAATCTTTCTTTGAAAAATGCCATTCGTTTGTCTACTGATTTTTGCATTTGAGAGAATTCGATGCATAAAACTTGGTAGAGGCGAGTCTTCCTTGGTAGGTGATTCTTCCCAGGGGAAAGATCTTTCCCAAGAATCTTTGTTGCCCAATCCTCTTGTGGAGCCCATGGCAACCAGGGTGGTTGTTGATCTTGCCAGAACTGTTCGACCCTCATATCTGGGTACCTCTATTGGGCCTTCGGCTCCCTTATTGGCCTCGTCTGCTGCAAGTCGGACTACTACATTGATGATACCTGATTCATCTTCTGCGCTACCGGCTTCTTTCTCGGCACAAGATTTATCTTTGGTTGCAGTGTCTGTTGAGGATCCCCTCCTCTCACCTCGCTCTGAGGATTTTGACTCAAAGTTTTCTTGGACTATTGTTTAGAGAAAGAAGAAAGGACTCCCCAAGTTTGTTGCTGCTTCGCCAGAGGGTTAAAGGAGTTAGGTTTTTGCCCTTGGAATCTGGTGTAGTTTAGATCCCTTGTTTTGGTTTGCAGCTAGGCTACTGCTTCTATACTGTTTTTTGATGTTTCTGGCCTGTTTGTGGCATGTTTTGCTCTGCCCTGGGGGCCTTGGTTGTAAAGGATTCAGACCTTGGATAGCTGCTTATCTCAATCAAAAACATAGAGATACGTCCTGTCAATGACAAAAATGCTAAATAAAACACAATGTCATTTCCACGTCTATGAGGCTTCATCATTGTCGTGACCATTTTGCACCTGCTGCAGCAATTTCACATATCATAGAAATTTCATCATTGCCACAGCAATTCTGTCTTGTGTCGTGGTTTTGCCAGAATAGCCATGAAGGTTCTGCCCTTATAGCAACAGCAGTTCAACAACTCCTGATGATCATTGGCATGTCAAACTCCTGTAACGTAGGACAATCACAATGTCTATGTTCGTAAGGTATGCAAACCCAATTGTAGATATATGCACGTGAGAAAGGTTGTTAGCAAGTTAAGTTTGTTGTAGCAGCAAGAACTAGTTTGATGTGAAGAGAGTATGACTAGAGGAAGCTTCTTATAACTACTTTTAGCCAAGAGTAGAGCCTTTCAGCATGACCCCAAAAAGACATTCATATGGTTTACAATCGCAAATGAGATCCTAGCATACAATACTCTTGATAAAAAAAATAGCTGTAATGGTTCTACAAATCACATACTAACTGTAACCTGTGGAGTATGTCATGGCAGTGGTTTTCAAGCTTAACTTTCCAACTTTTATCTTCATGAACTCTTTGTTTCGTTGTTTTTTCCACTCCAATGGTTCTTTGCACTTATCCATAGATCTTGTTGGGGTTTAACTGCTTTAGGTTTAACCATTTAATAGGCTCAACTTTCACAAAGCTTCCAAATCCATCCCTACGACATCCCGCATGGGAAATGGAACAGCAAAGGTCAAGTGCTTTATAGATTCCACATCCTCCTTTTCCTCAGGATTCTGGCTTCCAAATCAAGATTTAAGTGTATCCACTGTTGCTACAGAATTGTAAGTTATTATCGCATAAAATACTCCTTCAGTTGATTGGAGATGCGGCTTTTCATTTTGGCATTGGCTGAGCACAGTCCCAACATCTAGCACTATCTTCAGGTGGGGGTTTCACTTATGTGCATCATATGATTAAAAACTCGGATTCTCAACAAGCTCCAGAACATAGACATTCATCTTTTGGTAGGATCTATTCAGATTTATCACAGGCCTACTAGGCACAAAAATTGTCCACTGTATCCCATAATAACCAGAACTTCTGGTTTTTTGCAAGCAGTTTCAGTAAGTTTGAAACCTGACTGATCTGGAAAAGCACCAATTGACAGTGTTCATCAACGTTTAGATGTGCTGATTGCAAAAATACTGACCTCCCATTTCATTTTAGTTATGTAGCTTAGTGGGCTATCCCAGTTTCTTTAGTAAATTTTTAATGGAGTTTAACAAATTTTACATTATTTGATTATATGTCTTCTAAATATCATTTACATTCAATTAACTAGTAATCAGTTCGCCATTCTGATGATACTGTGGATTTATATGTTTTTATATCCCTCTGCTCTTGTAAAAATCACTTACTCTAGTATATGTACAGATTTTCAGGCACGGGCCCAAAATATTAATATTGAATTTCTTATTTTACCCAGCATAAGATGATTTAATACAGAAGATTAGGACTGAAATTCCAAATAGAGCAGTAGAGGCCAATTATAGAATGTCACTGTTAAGCAAGAAGCATTAAGACCATCAAAGCCAGAAACGAATAGTTTAGAGGGGATGCTTTACAGGCATTCTGCAACCTTACGACCACTGCCTTCGCTAATATGCAAGGAAAGATTCCAGTTATACAGGATGCCCGTAGAGGCAAGTTTATGAAATGTATGTTTTCCAGATGAACTAATTTCATTGTCAGTGCCATAACCCATCTTTACATCTATAGCAACACATTACCCAAAGAAATAAAAAGAATGTAAGTTTTTGGTTACAATTCAAAGTTCAATCCACAGGCTCCTTTAGCAGTGCACTTCAAGAGTTACATTGACCACAAGCAGGTGAGGAATCCTAGCTTTCCATAAAGATGGAAAACTGCAGCAGAAGAATTAAATTGATCAAACAATCACTGCAATATATTGGGTAGCCCAAATTTGAAAATGGAAGAGGAAGTACAAAACACTTTCCGGATATAATTTTTGAACTGCCAAAGTAAGATTTAAAAGTTAAATTTACAAAGCTAGTTTCATTGTAATTAAGTTTAACTATAAAAATTTGGAAAAAATGAAAAAACAAGCAAATCAAATGACTTGTCAAAGCTACCATATGACTTATTGGGTGGAAACAAAAGGCCACTTGTAACAGCCTTGATTGAAAGAAAACCCAGCTACTGGATCCTCACGAAATATCTGCTACATTTATAACGGTTTGGGAATTCTTCTATGAATCGATCAAACAGGTTGTCATAAAATGGCCTTCCAAGGATGGATATGATAGCGTTGACATATTTTGTCAGTTAACACAACTCGGAGCATTATGACATACTTCTAGCTCAGCTTATTGTAAATTGGGTATTATTAAAAGTCCTTCGGAGTATCTACAAAATCAATTTTTCATCCATATCATTCCAAATAAGCATATTCATTTACATCCTTTAATTAGATGCAACCAACAAGAACAAGGATGTCAAAGAAAAAATTTAAGCATTCCCTGCCTACACAATTAATGGGCACGAGTTTGAACCACATGCAAGGGAATTAAATGAGCACAAAATAACCTGTAAACGTAGAAAATAAAAAATTCAAGGGAGTGAAAATAGTTAGTATTTGTCCATTAAAGGATCTAGATATTTTCAATATTACAGAAACTCTTAATTGAACACAATCACAATTAATCAGGAATCAAGGGAAGGGCATAGAAAGACAACAATTGTACTTTATGTAGTGACACGTTAAATGGTATACCATTAATCCCATACAGGTAGACAGACAACCACCCAAGCTTGAAAACAACAGTCAATTTGCAGCATATGTTCTTTGCGCCGACCGAAAAGTACAAACTTAACAGGCACATCTAATGCTTGAAAGAATGACCATGTTCACATGTGAAATAGCCATTCCAAAAAAACTAGAGGTCAACAACTTGTTCACGAGCAAACAGAATAAATGTAGAACTTCTCTCTACGTATGCGGACTTTTCTCCTTAACATTCATTTGCACTCCAACAGGCTCTGGAGGATCAGCAACTGGTTGCTGTGGCTGAGATATAGTTTCAGCACAAGGAGGGAGGATTGGCTTCGGCTGATGAGAGGATGGCTCGGCAGGAAAAGGTGTTGCCTTATTCTGGTGAGAGACAGGAGCAACAGGGGCCCAGGTTGACTGCTGTAAGTGCGAAGCAGGTTCGGCAGGGCTAGGGACTGGCTGCTGTAAGTAAGATACAGATTTGGCTGGAGAGGAGATGCGCTGCTGCAGTTGAGAGACAGGCTCAGACAATTTTGGAGCAGAATCCTGATTGGCATGACTATGAAGTACAGAGTTTGGTGGGCTTCCATTTGGTTGAAGTGAAACAACACCTTGTTGCTCCGAGCCAACTGCTACAGGAGGTATAGTATGCTCTGGTATGGAAACTGATGTTGTTCCCGGTGAATTCAGGACAGGTGCTGGAGGCGTCAAGAAAGGAACAGACGTGGATGAAATTGCCACAGTATTCTCATCTCTCCTTGTCATCTTAACATATGGAGCAATGTCATTTGCTTGAGATATAGGCACTGACAATCCTGGCTCAAATACAACACCTCGCAAGACAGTGTCCGTGTCTCCCACTCTAACTGTAAGTAAGTAGCCAGCATCAAATGAACCATCCAACATGCCATGAACTTCCTGGCCCACAAAAGAATTGTCAGCAAATGATGATAATGAAGAATCTAATTTCTTTCGTTTTGCCTTTTTCTTGTTCTCCGGCTGTTGTGGTACAGAAGTCTCTCCACCAGGAGACAAAAGGTGTGTTTTACGAGGCCGGCCACGCTTCCGTTTGGGTGGTGCAAGACCTGCTGAACCAATATGAGCTTCCTGGCTTGTCTCATTCATTTTAAGCACCTGCAATGGAAACATCTCCCACTTTGACTCAATACTGTGAAACTGAAAACTTGAGTGACAGAATAAACAATTGTGTAAATTTCCATCAGATCATATAAAATTCTGTCAGTTCCCTCAGAATATATACATTTCTGTTAGTTCCTTCAACAGGATCAAGAGATAAAACTAAAGGCATGCCTACTTGTGAAAACAAAATAAATGAGATATTCTTGCAAAAAGTTAGAAATCCGCTATATAGCTCAAACGAGAAATTACTGCAGCCGTTAGCAGATATTTGTTATTACTGTGACCTACACCATGGAAAGTAGGAGTGTTTTTAGATCAGGGATGGAATTTCTAAGGTTGCAAGCTTAAACTACACCATACACAGAAATGAAAACCCTAAAACGTAAATGATGCCAAGCAGATTTGGAATAAACTCTCTGAATAATTTCTATAAGCAAATGCAAAAATAAAAATCATTTAAGCCACTGTCACTAACGCCCAGGGCAAGCATCTCCACTGCAGTGAGGAATGGGTCACTCCCCGCTGGTCAATTGTTCCCGGCCGAACCGCATTGCCAACTCCATCCAAGAGAATAGCTAAACATTGACTCAATCATTCTTGCTGTTAGACCGATAGGTCAAGAAGTGAGCAATATATTTAGCAAACTGGAATCTTGTCCCTGCACAGGTGAATAGCTATTGAAAACTCGATGATACATCAGACTCCATTACTCCAATTGATCTTATTGATTGAATCTCATACTCTTTTTAATATCACGTTGGCAGCCAAGGAAAAGGGCAACCTGGTTGGGGATGGCACATGGAGAATAGAACGTATGCTGAACCCACCTAAAAGACGCTACAACAACAGGAAAAACAACTGAAGAATCCCAGGTCCTTTTTGCTTGTTTCTAGCAGTCTTCACTTCTGATCTTTTTCTTGTCTATGCTAAGTTTCACACAAAATGTTGCTTTCTATTTTCCCGGATATGTATTTTACTTTTCCATAGTTTTCAGCTGGACTGCACCTTTGACAAGGTGGTTGTAATCTGCCCTAAAAGCACTTGCTTGGAAAGAGTTTTTGTACTTTTAAATTTTATGTATATAAATATATTTCTCTTTATCAAAATGAAAAAGGATTTTCAGATCATGCAAAACAAGCCCCAACTCCACATACCAAATCAACCAACGCACAGAATCCAAAAGTCCAATTAACTATTAGCTGATTAAAATGTATACCCATTAGGCCACTGTATCTTTCTTAAAGTAACATGCAGAAAAAGACGAAACTGATTTTAATATATGATGTACCTTTCTGGTACAGGAACATGATCTCATAAGCATTACAATGCCTACCAGTCAGTTCATTTATAGATGTTGATTCCAGCATACAAAATGATTGTCCATAAATCTATTCCACTGCTTCATCGTCAGAATAAATGAGGTTTTTTCTATTGCAATCACTATGAACATAACCGATTCTTCACATATTTTTATAAAAGGGCTTTAATTAGATGATTTACTGTGATAGTAGCCAGCACCACCATATAAACAAAATTTCTCTACAAATTCCATTTGGATCTCAAACACTGCACCTAAGATAGGTCAATATATGAACAAGAATAGATATCCAACATAAATAGTAAATACTCAACTTATTAGCATATTGAAGAAAATGACCAACAGTTGCCAACAATGTGGATAATAAATAAAGAAAAGATCCTTGGACAAAGCACTATGCACAAGGTTAGTTTATTGGTAGGAGACCCATGCACAAGCAATTGAGCAACCATATTTTAAGAAATGAATGGTACAAGTATTATTGCCTTAATATCCTTTGCAGCTATACAGTAGACAACCAGAGTTGAGTAATGAAGTGACCAAACACATTGGAATGGACAACCTAGAACATAGTTTGGTTTTCCAAGAATTTGCATTTACTGGAAAACCATGCACACAAAATTAGCGAGCAGTCGTGTTCATTTCATCCAAGCAAAGGATCCTCATGTTTATAATAATACACAGAGTAATGACACTTTCAGAAACTTAAGTTGAGGGAAAAAGGACAAGTAATTAAAAATATATTATTTTCTCTCAGAAGGCTCTATAAAAGGGCAACTTGTGCACAAAAGAACTTCTTCCTAACTATTTCATTAGTATTTTCTCTATGAATGAACATGAGTTCTTCTATTTGTCTGAGGACGAAAACCCTCCTAGTTGGTTTGTGTGGCTTCATCCAAAAATCACCTGTGTGCTGAAGATTGAAGTTATTTTCCAATTTAGTTTAAGATGGAGATTTTTTATGTTTTCTGAGTAATAATGAAATCTGAGATTTTTATTTCCTTTGATTAAATTCCAGCTGCTACGTTTGATGGATTTTATGTTGTTTTAGTGGCCGTACCATTTGTACCCAGGTCGTACCAGTTTCTGGAAGGGCTGTACTGCTGTTTATGTTTATTATGCATTGGTTGCAGGCCAAACCTATTGGAAAGGAGGTGTTTTGACTTAGTTATCTAGCCGTACCCTTATTTGGCTGAATATCCTTCACATATTCTAGCCACACTGCTGTGTGTTGTTAGTTTAATGCCCTAGCCGGCCGTACAACAAGTATAGAAGGGCGTTTGCAACTTGGGAGGAGTCGCCCCTGTTTTTGGCGTCCAAACTCTCTCTTAGTGATACTCATACCACTACTTCATGGTCCATACAGTTTCTAAGGAAGGTTACAGCAGTTTAGATGACTGATTTGCAGGTCGTACAGTCTGATAAGACTGATACCGGTGTGATCAGCAACTTGCAGGGCCGTACAATGTACTTTGGGGGTCTTTGAGGAGTGTTATATTGATTAGTTCAGTTTTCAGACCTTTTGGGCATCCTTCATCAGCAAATCAAGTTGTGATTCACAGTACTCCGACTTGCTTAGTTCATGTGAGATGATTGCCATTTGATTTTCTGAACTTTATGGACTAATCTGGGTGTTGCAGCAGTAGTTTTGTGATGTTTTTAGCTGATTTCAATAATGTGTTGTAGTTGCTTTTGAATTAATATATCACCAACTCATTTTTCATTATGTTTGTAATTCCAGAAGGGAGTACTGCCGGAAAGTTATTTGCATTTCATATTTGTAAGAGGTCCTGGATGGTTTACCGCCAGACCCACATTCATTTTTCATAGCCCGTTTTGGCATGGACAAGTTTGCTAGTAATCAGCCAATTTGGCTTGATCAGACTTAAGGGAATCTGCTAGTGGCTTTGCATTCAAGCATACTTGTCCACTGAAGAGGTGTCGATTCGGGTCGGCTCTGCTGCCGTATGCTTCTGATCAGCTTGCCACCTTTACTTTTAGCAGTGCATTCATTAGTTAGAGTGTGTGATCGGAACACTGTATGCTCTCACCTTGCCCACCTTGGAATCTGGATGATCAGAAAGTGCAAGGACTTGCATTTGCATCTCTCTATATTGTAAAAAAATCTCAAAAAAAATAGTTGGCTCATTACAGTAAAAATGTGTATACTTGGGGGTACAATACTATCAGTTTCTTCCAAACCTCTGTAAAAGAAAACTAATCTAACAAATAACAATTTCCAATTTGGTGTATCTTGTTGGCTTTTGATCATAATAACATGCAGAATTAGAATTTCTAGTATCTAATCCCACATTTGCTATATTTTTCACCAAGCTAGACATAAAAAATAAATGAACAACCACCAGAATTCTTTTCTTAGTGACAAGGGCTTCTCTTCTAGAAAATTTGATTGTTCTAATGATATGAAAACATAGCAAGCATAATCCTTAACAAATGTCCCTAAACAAAATCCAAGTCCTTGTATGGAAATATTTTCCAAATGAAAATGCTACTCTACGAATAAATATGAAAAAGATTCAAATCCTTATTTCATTTAAATCTACATTTCAACAAAAGATCAAATTAATCAAGCATCCCATGTGACCATGTTTTAACATTCTTACTGAATGCCAAATAGGCTTCATTTGTTCCTTCTGCATATTTCAGCAACCAGTTCGAATATGCATCCCTGAAAATAAACACAACTATCTTGGTTCTATGGGCTGCCCATCTCAAGAGAAGGAAAAGTAACATGATCTAAATCCTTGAATGTCAAATAGTACTTTCAGACTAGTACCCCTAATTTGATGTTCAACTATCTTGTGCAATTTGATGTTCCCGTTCAGCAAAATTTGAATATATCATTCACGGGCAAAAATTCATTTATAAGGACCACCCCTAATCGTTTCATCTCCTTATGTATGGTGTAGACCAATCCATCCATGTTGTTTTCTTATACACAGAAGATCAAGTTTGTTGTCCAAAAAGTCTTAATCAGTTCAATGCCCATTCCATCCAATTAGTAATTAGTCACGACTCCGAACATTCATATTTAAAAAAAAGCAAACACTCTCCTTGTAGTTCATAAAATTAAAAATAGCGCTGAATGTCCATTGCATGTAAACATTAACAAATTCTACATAATTTTCATTCTATATTTGGATGGAGGTATTTCAATGCATTCTGGAGTATTTTCAGTTGCAAAATAGTAAATTATACAAAGCTTGTTTAGAAATCAACTCCTCTTAATCTTCTCATATGTCTTTAATCCATCAATATCCAGTGGCATGCCTATTGAAGACAGAGAAGCATTATTGCATATAATCCATGCATGTGACACTATTTCCTGTCTATGTTTTGTTTGAGATAAATTTCATGCCACTTTGTATTGTTTAAGTTGTAAGATAGTAGATACAAAGTTTGTTTAGAGATCAAGCCATCTTAATCTCCATCAACATTAAGTGCCATATGTATTGAAAGCATTGAAGCATAAGCATGAACGCCTTACAAGTAGTCAGAGGAAAGATATTTTCTTCCTTATAAGTAGCTTGGGTTTTCTGAAATTGAATAAAACTGATTAATTGATATTAAGTTAGTGATAGATTTAAAATATTCCCATCATGATAACTGACAGACACATACTTCCTCAGATGCATATGAAACCACTTGTTAACAAGGAAAGAGAGCACTAAAAATACCAATGACGTAACTGTTGTGACGTTTTCACACATCACCCCATTGCAAATGGGGACCCCTCTTTTCTCGCTTTCGCCATCGTTTTTGCTTTGATCTTATAGTTTCTTGCTCGAATCCATGAAGCTAAGAAAGAATGTCCAAGCAGTCAACTCACAAGGAACATTAGGAATGCTTGAAATAGTGAATTTCCCTGAGGATAAGTGAAACCCTGACTATCATTCCTCGATCAAAACTGACCAATCCATGGCATAGGTCCATCATTCCATAGGAAAGGTCCAAGTCCTTCACCCTCAGCATAAGACTCCTTGAAAAATAAGAGGATCCTTTGCTAGGAATCCTGTTCTAGAGTCCCTATCCAGAAATTCCAATTCCATAGCTCCAATTCTGAAGCTCCAATCCAGGAATCCTGTTCCGAAAAAATTCCTATCTAGAATGAAAGAAGAAACCTTCCGTCTGAGTGAGATTCCACAGGAGAAAATTTCCAAGACTTAGCAAAATTTTGACAAAAAGACTTGAAAGAAAGTTTGAGAGAGAAGAAGTCTAGACCCAAGAAGAAGTTATTCATGGCCGCATAATCCAGTCACTCAAGGAATCCCCGACCTCAAGGAATCCCCAACCTTAAGGAATCCTCGACCAGAAGGAATCCCTGACCTCAAGGAATCCCCGACCAAGTGGAATTTGCGCTCCTGGACAACAGGATTCCAGTTCCCTTTGGAAAATGCAAAATAAGATAATTCCTATCCAGAATCCCATTCCAAGGTCTATTCGGATTCTTGTTCCGCAGTTCCAATCCATGTTTCAAACTTCGGAGTCTTGAGGTCCCTGTTCGCGATCCCATTCCGGTGGTCTTTGTCCTAAGCCCCTGTCTAGGGCCCTACTCCAAAACCCACCATGATTTATGTTCCAGAGTTCTAAATCCAGAGTCCGGGGTGCACCAAGGGGCTTGTCATTCCTTGGCGAAACTCATCGATCCTTGACTTGAAGTAATGGAAGATTCCAAAGATAACTTCACGGATTCCATGATGAATGAGGCAGTTCCTCATTCCAAGGTATAAATCCTTGTTCAAATGTCAAGAGGCTTCATCAGGAGCGAATAGAAGTTCCACAGTTTAAGGCAGGAAAACCCAAGACCCAGTCCAACTTTATATTTGGAAGATCCTTAGGAAGGAATTCCTGAACTGGATATTCCTTGACAGGAGCATTCCTGAACTAGACATTCCTTGACCCACTCCAAAATGCGCCTCTGGACAAGGACGATTTCGGGATAGGAAAATTCCTTCACTTAGTGAAATTTGCAAACAAGGAATTCAAGGATCAGTTCCATTCCAAGATCCACCCTGAAAACTGCAACTTTTTGCCTTGGAGGAATTCCTGACAAAGGAAATTCCCTGACCATTAGGAAAATGCGACAAGGTGGAAAATCTTGTTCCTACAGGAATTTGTGCCCTAGGAAATTCCTCCTTGACTGTCTGGAAAATACGACCTGGAAAATTCTTCCCTAACCAGGTGGGTTTTGCGACCTAGGTGAAGAATCCAGTTCAGCCTAGAATTTGCGACCTGGAACAGAGGAATTCTAGTCCAGACTGAAAAATGCAACTTGGGAAAATTCCATGACGTTAAGGAATATGCGACAGGAATAAAGTGATCCAGGACTTGAAGAAAAATCCATAACATGACTTAGAAGAATCTCGAAAGACAAAACCAGTTCCATTCCAAGATCCACCCTAAAAACTGTGACTTTTTTCTTGAAGGAATTCCAAATAGAAGAAGAATCCCTGAAACTTGGATGAACTTTGTCCTTGGGCGCAGATTCCTAATACAGCTGGATTTTACGCTCCAGGGACAAAACTGTCCAGGTCGTATATTCCATGACCTCCTGGAATTTGCACTCCTGGAGGAAATTTGTCCAAGTTGCACATACTTGACCCTCCTGGAATTTGCGCTCCTGGACAGCAGGATTCCAGTGCATTCTTGATCCAATCTGTGGGTACCGGCATGAAGAATCTTGTCTAGCTGGGAGATTTCACCATGGAATCTAGAACAAATAGAAGAACTCCTTGCTTTGGATCCCAACCTCTGAGATGAACCTCTGATCAAGCACCCAAAAGTCCACCCTTTACAAAGAACTGATCAAAATGATAGACCCTTAGCCAAAAAAGTGAACTGCCATTTCCTAGTCGCAAAATCCAGTAGGTACTGGAATTTGCGCCCAAGAAGAAATTTTGCGCCCAAGGAGTGAGGATGTTCCAGGTCGCAAATTCCTGCAGGAGGTGGATTTTGTGACCTGGACATCAGGAAATCCCTGTTGACAGTGAAAATGCGCCCTGAACAGGAAGGACTCCTGAACCAACTAGAAATTGCTCCCTGACCTGGAAATTCCTCCTGTGCATGCCTGGTAATCCTGGAATGAAAGGAAAGGTTAGTCCAAGTGTGAAGGATACCAGGAAGTGAAGAAAATCCGTTGTTTATTCAGGAATTCATAAGTCAATTTAATCAATTATGCAAGTTTAGTTCCTGCTTTATCTTTTGATTGCATTGCATTTAAGGATCTTGTTCATCATGACTACTCGAGGTTTCCCTTGTTTTGCAGGAATCCAAGACGAGGATAAGTTCCGTGAGGAGGACAAACAAGGATGATCCAGGACAATCAGGATGGATACTGAGAGTTCAGGCGTCGGAGGATGACCATTTTAGGATCCAAGAGCTCCAATAACAAGAAGACTACACATGCATACCAAGGGAAGATGAAGGAATTACTTCATTCAAAGGCATTAATTTCATCAGCACGCCCCTCTCTTCCAACGCTCAACATGATTGGCACAAGGAAGGCAACATCAAAGGATCCCGATTCCGAACAAGAGGGTCAATCCTTGGACAACCCGGAGGATGCACTTCAAGTTCACCATCCATCGAGAAGAACGAGAATCCACGCCAAGAGCAAGATCCGTACCGGTGCGAAAGAAGATACAGCAGGGATGGAATTTCAATTCCAAAGTACACAACACCGAGACAAAATTCCATGGATCACTCCAAGAATTCCATCAGGATTGACCTGATTTCCAGCCTGGAAGGAATTCCACAGCAAAAGTTCCTTGCCCCCCTGGATTATGCGCCCAGGAAGAAAATCATTCCTGGTCGCAAAATCTTGTTCCAAGTGGAATTTGCGACTAGGACAAGTGGATTCCAGGACACCGTGGAATTTGCGACCAAGGAGCAAGACAAACAGACAGTTGACTGGTCACTTACCTACCAAGCAGCTTAGTCAACAGGACAGATGGCAGCTTTTCCCAGGACAGGTGGCAGCGTCCCATGGAGCCTATGACATGTTCATCCCTATCTCTTTAGGGTTTGCACGGATTTTTAGGAGATCAGATCTCCTCACCTCCTCCTTTGGGTTATGTTTGCCTATAAATAGGCTAAGGGGCCTCATTTGAGGGGGTCTTCTTTCTTCTCTCATTTTTTTTGCTCTTAACTAGTTAGTTAGTTGTTCCTTCCTATTGCACTCCATTTCTGGAGCAAAGGAACTTTGAAGAATTAGCAAGATTGTTGTAAGACATTCCCAAATCAATACATGGACATTGAAGATTGGTGCTCTTGATATTCTTTGGATTGTGGCATGGTTTTCTGACTTCTTTGAAGCAAATCATAAGCTCCAAGATTTAAGTTGTTTCATTTATATTTTCTTTCAGTATTTCATTACTTAGAATTATGGAGGTTATTACTGTTGAATGATTGAATCTATTTGTTCATACCATTGGTGATCTGTGGCCTGCAAATCACCGTGCATGGTTAGCCTGAACTAATTCCAAGTCTAACTTTGACTATTCTACATGATCAATTCCATGTCCCTTGCTGGAGCAGTCTGAAAATCCTTACTTCCCCTCAGAAGATAGCACCATCCCTGCCTAGTTGTTGTCTCATGACAAAGCAAAGGACTGGTTCCAATTTCCATCCTCAATAGTAGTCTTTTCCATCAGTTAGATTCCCAAACCCTTATTCATCTTTTGCATCTTCTTTTAGATTTTCGCTAGGATTAGTTTTCCAGAGCCTCATTTGCCAAATCATCCACCTCTTCAAGAGTGGAACCTAGGAATTCCAAGTTGTCCACTTGTGAAGGAATTCCATTCACCCACAAGTCCGAGTCCTAGGAGTGAATTCCATGTCCATGAAGGAGTAATCCCATGTAAGTCCCCCTCATGATTACCAGCAAATCACATCATTCCACTGAGTCTATCACACACCAGTCAAGACCTGACACAAAAGGACCTTGGAGCAGTCTCATTCGATCACAAAGTTCAGCATCTAAGAAGCTTTATTCAAGAGAGGATAGAATACTCGGTGTTTTATTCTAATGTTTGTTTCAGTCATAAAACACGCATCAACATTAACCAATTCATGTGTATACATTTTGCCCCAATGGTAGCATGGAAAGAGTTAGACAACATTCTAAATGTAATCAATACATCAACTCAAGTTTGTGATATAAAAATTGGCAGTGGAAACCTCAAAATATACACACTTAGAGGATTAATTTCATCAGTGGCAACACTAACTTTAAATACATTAACAAGACAGCAAATAGAAATTGACTGAAAGCCCTTAAAAGTATTATAGATACCTAAACCACTTATGCTGGGAGAACAATTGTCAGCCTACAATACACAGTCGAAAAACATGCTTGATTATCTTATTATTGCATTGGCCTAGACACAGATTGCTCTATATATGCCAATTTGATTTGGCACTTCAGCACTCAATTCTAGCCATCATAAATGTCTTTATTGCTAGAAAGGAGCAGGCTACCCTTACATAAGTAAGTCCATTAATGAGTTGCCAGTGCAGAACAAGCACATCCAGGCTTGAGAAGTTTGAAATGCTGTAATGCCATCAAGTCGGAAATTATTCCCCGCACTGATAAGAGTGAAATCTTCTTAGAAGGGAATGCAGGTCACAGACAATTTCAAAAAATTGTTGCCATAGTTACAAGTTAGCAGCCCAAGGTTTCACAAAGGTTCTTGACCCTGCCTTTTTTAACAGTGAATACAATAGAACTCCTAACAAATTGATTTACTAGACATAGACATACTCCCAGATCTGCATCAAATTAAATGATGGAAAATTCTGGAACCATCTTAAATCTTGAAAGTTGAACAGGAAAAATTATATATTCTGATTTAAATACAAAAAATAATTTTTTATGACCACAAATTCGGATGAATGACTCCTGACATTTTTTTCGAAATGTGCTAGGGTTCACCAATTCATTGTGCTAATATTCAACACACATAGACAAAATAATAAATTGCCATGAAAAGAACCCTCCAAAAGTTATTCTAAAAAATTATAAGGTGCCTGCTGCCTACAATCTTGTTTCCTCACTACCTAGAATTGAAAATCAAGTAACAAGTTGTGAGATTTTTTGCAAGCAAAACAAGATTTTGGGCACTGAGCAGAGCATTTTTGTAGCCAATAGGTAAGTGATTCAGAGAAGAGTTGTTGAAGCTACAAAACAGAATTGGGAAGTAAGCAGAACATACTTTGCTGCTGAGAGAGATGGGGGCAACAAGACTGATCCAGATCCCATGAAATATCCAGAGAACAGCAACTCTGAACTATGAGAATCTAGATGTTATATACAGAAGCAAAAATCAACAATAAATCAATGATGATAATTATTAATCAGAGAAAGACATATAGGAAAGATAATATAATTGGAATAAAAATATTTATTAGTCTATGCATTTGTAACATGGCTTACCCTTGAGGGAGTTGTATTGTTGTCTTCTTCCATTAACTACATCTATCCTTATGATATTTGATGTCTATCTTGTGTTATCTGGAGATACACGTATGTTTACATAACATTATAAATCTACAAAGGCTAAATATTAAAAAACCAATTAGATTGAATGGTGCCAGTGTTGCGGTCTAATCTGGCTTGCTTGTGGGGGATTGCCCCACACCCATGAGGGGAAACCCTCAAGTCATATGGGGGGATCAACTCCCAAGGACAAAGGGAACAACACTGTTGGCACTTGGCAATGCTGCAAGCTGTGAGTTGAACTTAGTGGTTCACTTTATAGGTGCCGAGAAGCCTAGCAAAGCCAATGTTGAAGACCACATAAGGTTTGGTTTGTGCTTGGATGGCACCACATCTGATCTACCCGCATTGCCCTACACCACTGGAAAGGTGTGTGCAGCATCTAGTAGAGATGGATTGATGATCTTGGATGTACCACAGACCTCTGGACAGTGGAGAGTGTTTGGCATGTAGAACATAAAACATGAGTCAGCTTTACCCAGATCATGAGAATGGGCTTGGCAGTATTGCAGTCATTGTATTTGGAGAATCAACTTGGATCAAAGGCAAAAGAGTTTATGCAAGTGGAAAAGATAGGATGAAATGACTATTTGCCAGACATGGAGAACTCAGAAGAGGTTACAAGATTTCTGGATATCCTATCTCATTTTAACTTTTAGTTTTGTTTCTTTATAACTATCCATGCCTTCTAGTTCTTCAAAAATTACCACCGCCCCAAGAGAAATTATAAATGTGACGATTTTTCTTTTTGAAGGCATGTCACAGAACCAAGTAGTTTGCTGGGAAATTGATCTTGTGTAATGAATTTGGTATTTTGTGTCAATGTGTTGATGCACCTACCCACATTTGACGGCCCACTTTTACAAAATTGATAGGGTTTTTATTGCATCATATTTATATGTGACATCTCATTCTACTTCAACAAGTACCTCAGCTCCAAAAGCAATAAATGACAAAAAGATAGTTTTCCACTTTCAAGACGAGTCACAAAAATACGGAAGCTGATCTCATATAATGAATGTGATAATTTGTACCAACACACATACACAAGTTTGAGGGCTAACTTTTGCAAAATTGATAGTTTTTTTTTTTTCATTTTTATTGTTTCAGAGTCCAAATTTATCCCAAAACAATGTTTTTTCTCTTACAAGGTATGTCACAAAACTAACAAGTTTGGGAGGAGGCTAATCTCATAGAATGAATGTGTTAATATGTATCAGCACACCAAAAACACAAATTTAAGGGCCTGCTCTAAAAATCCAACTGAGGAACTAGTAGGTGTTAGATAATCAAAGACCCTTGCAATGGAGGATTTTTGCCACAGAGGAATTTGTGGCTAATGAACCAAAACAAAAAGGTTAAGGCAAGCAACTCCAAAATTGAGAATAATTTTTCCAAACAAGCACAACGTCAAGGGCCCGTGACTCTGTAATATCAAGAAAGGAAAAAAGATTGGCCAGCTCCTTGGAAAGGATGTTTGATGTTCACAAAAGTGAGTTCACATATATGAATGGGTCTTGCATTTAATACAGTTAACAGCATAGCATGGTGAGAGTCATATATTAGTACATGTTATGGAATCAAGAATACTTTTGCCACAGAGCAATTACTGGCTGATGAACTGAAACAAAAAGGTTAAGGCAAGAAACGCCAAAATTGAGAATAATCTTTCCAAACAAGCACATGTCAAGAGCTCGAAATTGTGTAATATCAAGAGAGGAGAAAAGGTTTGATGGCTCCTTGGAAAGAATGTTTGAAGTTCATGGAAGTGAGTTTATATATTGAAATGTTTCTTGCATGTAATGGTAATATGGTTAACAGCCTAACATGGTGAGAGTAATGAATGAGGGAAATCAAGAATATATTAATCCAAGTTAGGAATATGTTCAAAACATAGAACCTTAGTAGACAGTTTTTTTTCAGCCATTCAAAACTCTTTAACTAGTGCAAAAGCTTTTATTGTTCCTGATTAATGGAAAGAGTAGAGATGTCGGTAACAGGTAATCATTATTACTTCACCAAATGGCACCTTGTTTCTTAGTCCACAAGAGCCAAAAGGCACTGATTTAACTTCTCAACTTTCCATTCAACCGATAAAGAAAACACAGAATTAAATGTAGCGCAGATCATTACCTCTTAAAGAGTTTTTGAAGCTATCACAAATACTGACAAATACATAGCACTTCTCAACAATCCGACAAACGAGAGAAGTTGAAAGTTTCTGAGAGAAAATATGCCTAAAACTTCATCTTGAGTCAGCCTTCATAGGTCAAACCTGGTCTGAAGTGAAGAGTATCAAGTTAGAAGACAATCTGATTCAAAGAAGGATACGTTTGAACAAGTTACAAAACCTTGCTCTTGACGAGACCTAGTGGATTTATGTTGAGTTCTCATTAGAGCAGCAATTGACTTCTTTTGAAAGTTAAGTTCTCACCAACCTCCAAACTCCATTTCCATAAAGATGAATAAGGTAGCTCACTCAAAATGTCTGACAAAAGCTTTCAATAGCTTCTATGCACTTTATCCAGAAAATCTTTGATTGGAAAATCCTATAAACCCTGTTGGAGGGAAGACTATAAGGGGCTAAACTCCGTGATTGAGACCATAATGGACATTATTACCCATAGAATTACAGAAGCACTGTATCAACAAACTTTTCAATGTAGACAATTTATCTGAAAAAGTTAGAACTATTATTGTATAGGTAGAATATGTTGAGCACAAACTAGCACAAAGCCATATGAGCCAACACCTGATATCTACAGACAGGCAGTGCTTTTAAGACTTTTCTCACACAATGTTGGAGGAATATACTTGAAGTGAGGTTCTGAAGGTCGTTTAAGGGGTTCAGCCTTTAAATAAACCATGTCAAAATAAACTAGGAATACCCCAATCTTATGGAAATGCCAGAAATCATATCCAGAAATGCAATTGGATGCATCAGTTCAAATGCTTTTGATTTTTCCTGTTTATGAGGAAACACATCACATCAAAGATATTGAACTGAAACTCCTTTTCCCTAGCATGAATTAGTAAGTTAGAGGACTTTGCCGAGTCGCATTGCATGAAGAAATCAAGGGTCGCATTGCAGAAGAAATCAAGGGTTGCATTGCAGAAGAAAACTCGCCGACTCCTATAAACGCTAGGGTTTTGAACATTTTCTACCATTTTTTAACACAAAACAGGTCTTTATTTATTGGTTTTTAACTCAATATGGGGAAAGTTTTTCTAAAATCCCGAATCCTAAAGAATCTGGCGCAGTTGGAAAAACTGGTTTTTTAGGGCACGGGCGAGCAATGTACCCAAGCCGTACCCAGGCCGTATTGTACCCAAATCCGTACAAGTACGCTGGTACGCATACAAGGTGAAGGGGGTGCCGTATCCGATAACTCTGATTTTGAAACCTGTTGGCGGTTACTAACAAGAAATCTACGAGTATATCTGCTGATATAAACACAAGAATCTGATCCAAACTCAACTAACTATAAACAACTGGAATTTGTTTTTTCCTTCTTTGAACTTGTTGGAGAAAATGAGCTGTACCCAAAATATAATAAAGAGACTACCAAAAAGCCTGGTCACAAAGAGGGCCAATAGCTCAGTGGAGCACCCTAATGTGCATAAGCGAGCTCCTATGTTCAAGTCTTAGCTGATCCATGGAAAATAACATGGTATTGAAGCAATAGTAGGAGCCCTGAGCACCTAAGGGTGGCTCAAGGTGGTTGGGACAGAGGTGTTGAAGAAAATAAGCCACACTTGGGCCAAAATACGAAGCCTACCAAAACGAGGCTGGTAGCTCAATGTTACAGCACCAGGGAGGTCCTAGGTTCAAGTCCTAACTGGTCCATGGAAGACAACAGAACTATATCTGGAGTATATGGCAACAAAGTTAAACTATTTGAATATCAGGATAGAAAAACATGAGAATAACTAATCACACAAGAAAAAGTCATAAAAAAAAATGCAAATCTTCTCAAATCAATTGCATGGCTTTAGTATTGACTAATGTCTTGATCTCTTTCTGAGAACCATCATCAGGGATGAGTCCAAAGCCAATGCTTGAGCAAAAGGAAGGGTATTAATTCCTATAAATATGCCTTTGTCAAGGAGGGAGGTATAAGATCGATTAGGTAAGGTAAGGTACAAAAAAATTGGATAAAGATGGAGGGAAAAGGACAGAAAGAGGAGAGTGTAATGGATTAACATGATAGATTATTTTATTTAATCATTTAATTAAATCAAATATTTAAATATTAAATCAATTAACTAATTGATTAGCTGATTGATTGATTGACTAATACAATATTAATTAATAAAAAAATCAATTATCTAAGTTAATAACTGATTGTATAGCCAATTGCTAAAGTCCATCAGCCTACAAAATATTTAAACTATGAATTAACCTAGAATGTATAGATTTCAGCTTAGTTTATATTGAAGGTTTTTGAAGACTAACTAAGCTTCCAACCATCATCTATGTTGAGATTATTAGGTTGTTTTTCTATTTCTATGGCTTCCCTATTCTTCTGGCATTCCAATGACTATGACAAAATTTTCCCATTCTTGATACAAATGGGATGATTCGTGCACTTCTCATGTTTGACCAATGCATATTGTTTGACTCTACATCGTTGGATGTCCAAAGCATGCTCCCTCGTACTTGTTTGAAAGGACCAACTTGTCTCATCAATATAGGGAATACCACACGTCCAAGAGATATCATAAATGCTTTATCTACGTATTAACTCCCAATGGTCTTTGGCACTTCTAAGGCTATTCCTAAGGGTCTTGAAAGGTTTGATAGAAGTTCTTCTACTCAGTTTTCTAGAAATCGCAGCCAGTTTCTCAATGGTATTTGAACATGAACAAGAAAGCTGTCTTCTCCACATTTCCTCACTCAACCCGAGAATACTCCCACCTCCTTTCACTCCTTTGGAGGCTTTATCAATTTGACAATCTGTATAACCATTGTACTATGGGACTTTTTAAAATAATTTTCTTTTTTCCCTAGGTAGTGACCAGCAATTTTGAGAGCTCTATTAAATAGGGTGTTTAGCCCTCAATTTTCAGTGATAGTGGTGGGAATCAAGTCTAATGTATATATGTGTGAATTTATCCCCAAAGATGAATCCTATAGAGAGATCCAAAACACTGGGCAGTACTTACATGATCTGAATTGGATTGTGAAAGCTAATATGAATCAACTAACTCAATCACTATCCTCATTATTAACCACATTGGCTAAAATGCAACCTGGAAACACTTTATAAGACAATTAAATTCGACCAAGAATGAACAATGATAGTTGTACAAGAATCTACAAAGGTTGCATATGGTTCAAGGTGATTTCGGGCACCTCAGACATGGTAGCATAACACTCAAAAGCCTCACAATTAATCTGAAGTAATCATGACCCACCATATTTGCCATGCCATTTTCCAAGTTTTTCAAAAAGTGCTTCTGATATTCTTTTATACATATTACATACCTATCTTTTATTATACTTAGGGACAGAAAAATACAAACCATAGGTAGATTGAACAATTATTTTTAGTATTAGGGTATTTAATTTTTTCCTTTACTTTGAATAGATTTTATGTACAAGTTAAATTTCAAACCATAATGAGGATTTTTCTTTTAGATTATATCCTAATAAGATTTAGCTAAAAATATAGGGCTGTCCCTATAATGCTAGACCATAAGCCATTGTCTAAATGTCCTACTATTTTAGAAAGTGTTTTTTTAACGTAAACCTTCTTAGGTGAAAAATTAGTTATTTTAATCCTGCTGCATAATTTTTTATGGTTAGCATTTTTATAAGGCATTATACATAATATATTTGATATGACATAGCAGATTTAGTTTTTTTTATCTATTTACCACTAGTACTTTGTTTATTAGCACTCAAGTTTTTGCCAATTTTTTTCCATATTAAACCCAAGTAATTGAATTCGATTTACGCTTTTGCTATGCCATGTTAATGCCATGTAAATGGAATGCTAGCATACCTCAGAGTCAAACACATGTGAAATGGGTTTTAAGGAAAAACAAAAAAAACTGTGAGAAAATCAGGGTGCTTCTGCAAATGACAGAACAGCCAGATGTAGCAGGTGGCAATTGCGGAAACCCTAGATGCAGCAAGCAATTGCAGTACCAACAGATGCAACAGGTGGCAATTGCGAACTACCTTGGCAATTTTGCATGTAAGTGGCATTTTTCCCAAGGAGAACAAAACAGTCAAGGAACTGATCCAAACCATGCCTTTTCTGCTCCTTTGGGTTTTTGGGCTTCTGTTTTAGAGCATACCTTATTGTAATTATATAAATATACCCTCAAGAGTAATTGTAAAACAATCTAGAAGCAATCAAGCTGAGTCTAGTTGAAGCTAATTAAGGAAATTGGTTAGTTCTTGGTTGAGTGCATAGGGAGCTGAGTGCAATAGAGTAGTGTGATTTTGAGCAAGTTGTAGAGCACTGCAAGTATTAAGATACTGTAGTTTTAAAGTTTGATGCCTTTGAAGGCGTCAAGAATGCAGTAAGCTTGTAATGAAAGTAGAGATAGCAGCACGATAGTGGCAAAATAAGACTAGTTGCCTTACTCTTCTGAAGTTTCTTCCTGCATTGGGTTCTCTGGGTAATATCTTGTGTTTGTGATTAGATTCTTGTGGTGTTTCAATTAGTGTTTTGTTCATTTATTTGTTTCCATCTATCTCTAATCAATTTCAACGCTTAAACAACTTATTCCTAGGCTCTAGCATATTTTTTACTTTCTTTTAAGCAAACAAAGAGAAGACAACAAGTTTAATAGTTAAGATTTATGTTGGTGAACTACTAATGGAATATGTATACTAATTGTGGATCATATTGGCATTAAAGCAGTTGTATTCCTTGGTTTTTGCAACTTTACTTGCAGTGTGATCAGTTTTGCAAGCTAATGCTCAATACTAGAACAGCTTATGTAAGTGGAGAAAGTTATATGGTTCCAAGATGGGGAACAAAGAAGTGGGAAGCATGGCTAAAGAAAAATAGTTGATGCTCAAGATGAGGAAACAAGATTCCTCATCTTAGAAGATGTGGCAAGCATTCCTCGATCCATGGGAAATCTTGACTGATTGAAGAAGATTATGGAGAGCACTCATTGAAAAACTAGGAATGTCCATGGAAGGTCCAAAAGAAATGACGAGCTGAGAAAAGAGCCGCCTAAGGCCCATAAATTAGTGCAGCCCCATATACCAACCTTACAACTCCAACTCCACCTTCATTCAAAGTGGAAGCCTAGATTGAGATCCCACCATATGAAGGTGAAGTAAATTCTAAGAAACTTGACTATTAGTTGGCTTAGCTTGAGGTATATTGCAGTTTACGCAATATTAGTGAAGAACAACAAATGTCTTTTGCCAAATTAAGATTAGCAAATCATGCACTTACTTGGCTTGAAAGTTACGTTAACTCTTTGGTTATTACCATCATCACATGTCAGATGAATTTAAGCAACTCATTACAAAGCAATTTCATCCTATTTTCTATGATGGGGAAAGAACTATGAACGAACAATATTTCAGGCAAAAAAGACCAAAGCATGGAGGATTATACAAGTGACCCCGCAAAAAGGCTGTTTAAATTATAAATAAACAAGGATATTCAATATCATGACAATTTGATGAAAATTTGATATATTGTCGGTCTAGTTGTGCATTTATTACACCATAGGTTAAGCTTTCTTAGGCAGTTTATTTACTTAGGTTTAGCTAGTTGTGCATTTATTACACCATAGATTAAGCTTACTTAGGTAATTTATTTACTTAGGTTTAGTTATGCTTCTTTCTTTGGAGAATAAGGTGTCAACTTATTCCTTAAGAGAATCTCTCTATTTTTGTAAAGTGGATTGTCATCCTCATCTCCTTATATTTTCTATAAATGGAACTTCATTTATTGTACACACTTTATGAATGGAATAGCTTAGTTCTTGTTCATTGCATACTAAATCTTTATTAGGTTCTTTCAGCAACAAGGTTATTTGTGAATAGCTTCAAGTAATTTGTTTTTTCGTAACAATTTCATGCAATTATCTGAAAACTTAGATAGTATCATAGCAAGTTTTCACTTAGGCTAGTTTCCATTTCCATTCTACAAAAGACTCTTTTCTAGGAATTTACAAGTTAACTTTTGCAAGTATTTTTTTCTGAAAGAATGTTAAGAGGAATTCTAAGCTTACCATTGTGTCCAAAGTATCCAAGAAAGCTGGTTTAGCCTTTTGTTTCATCCAAATCAGACACCCAAAGGCCAAGCTATCAAAATTAAAAGGTTGTCGGTTATCTGTTTTTTGTTTTGCATATAACTTCTTCCAGAAGCATGCTGAAGCAAATCTAAGCTCGCCATTGCATCCAAAGTTGCCAAAAACCTAAGGATTCCCTATCAAATCGTACAAATTGGACAACTTTGCCAGAAACCCCCATGTTTTCTCTAGAATCGCTCATATGAACAACACACAGTTCAAGGATATTTTTTTCTAAGTACCTGAGCGTCAACACAGCCTAACCATCCCCACCATTGGCAACTTGATAGAATATTTTGCAAAAATATTCTGTTAATTCTGTCAAAATATTCTGTTAATTCTGTAAGATTATTCTGACATGTTGGTAGCCTGGTCAACAACAACACCAAAAGGATCGTACTACCACACAATAGGCTCATACAAACCAATCAACTAACACATTAGTCACCCACCACAGTAGCTACCATGCCAACCTTGAGATGCCAGCATTTGTACAGCCAATTAGCAATCCTTACATGCCATGTCATTGGTTCATACATACCACATCAGCTCTCTTGCAATCAGTTGTCAATGTCATGATGACATCATCACATGCTTGAAACAACCCTTGTTTGTGGGGATTTGCATTTCAATTTGACACCTGACCTTAAGAGGGCTTGTTCTCACTCATTCGAACTCAATAAAGGTCAAAAATTTTGTTTTGGCTATTTTTCGATGGCTATGCAATGGTAATCTCCTTTTGTGGTAATTGTGCCCTTTGTTGTTGGAATTTGTAGTTTTATCAAACATTTGCTGAGTTGTTCTCATTTTGGAAACTTCGAAACCTCCATTTTTGCACATACAAACTCCTTTTTTAGTGTCATTTTTTTAAAGTGAGTATTTTTTGTATACTCCGCATTGGTACTCTCATTTTGTTCTCATTTTACTTAAGAAATGTACTTTCAGCTTCTTGTTTTGATTTCCAAACTGTAATATCCAAGATCAAAATCATTGCATGTCTATAAGCAATTGATCTGGGCATGCACTATTCTATAAAGCATAGTTTAAAAACTCTTCCAAAACTCGCCAAAACTCGGCGGACTCCCGAGTCCTAAGGCTGGCCGAGTCCACTCGCCGCGGACTCGCGAGTCGAGTCCTGAAGAGTCCTACCCTGGGACTCGCGAGTCCTATCCTAGGACTCTCGCGAGTCCCAGGGTAGGACTCCCGAGTCCTAACCCTGGACTCTCGCCCTGTCAAATGAACACCCATAAACACTTAAAACTGTTTTTTTTGGGTTTTTTTCTTCATTTTAACATTCTTTGAGACACACAATAGGTCTGCATAGTGGATTAGAAGCTGGAGAAGAGAAGATTACGAGCTAAGGAGATCGAAATAGAGCGGCTCAATGATCTTGTCTTCGTCCGGTACAACCTTCGCCTTCGAACTAGAAAGGTGGAGGGCATTTCACATGAGTCCATCGACTTAGATGATATTAATCCATATGGTGAATGGACTACCAATGAACAAAATGATGATGATGTCCTCCTTACTGAAGAAGATCTTGCAGAATTGGAGAGAGGAGCAGCAGAAGCAGCAGAATTGGATGAAATGGAGGATGACAAAGACAATTTTGATTTTGAAGAACAAGAAACAACTGTAGCACCTAGTTCGAGGCCTCAAAAATTGAGTTACATTAGGAGAGGAAAGAGGAAGATGTAGATTTTATTTGGTTGTTTTTCTCATTTTGACATCATTATATGTAAACATTTATAAACTTATGATGTTGTTACTTGTTATACATTTGAAAGTTTGAAACTATGAGTATGAATCGTATGATTATGGTTCATGAATGATGAAATTTCAAATATTGAGTGTTTGAAGATCATATGACATGTGTAATGTTTGAATTATGGCTCTTATGTTCTCTAAATGCATTAATTTCTTTTTTTTTTTTTTGTAAAACTACGGTTTTCTTCTTTGCCGAGTCCTAGCCGAGTTTTTTGCCGAGTCCCGAGTCCGAGTCCTATTTTGGGCTGCCGAGTCCGCGCCGAGTCCGAGTTTTTCAACTATGCTATAAAGTGTTAATTTTTCAATGGGTGCATCTCTAAAGCCATTCTAAGTGCCTTTCATTTTGTGTACACAACACCAAGCACACCATGTTACTATTTTTAGTGTGCATTAATATCTACATGTGAAATGGCATAGCCTTTTCCTACAATCCAACTAGATGGAACAAACAACCACTACTAAAGAGCACATTTGGAGTCTTTTTTGAGTCAACAAGGTCTACATCCTTATCTTTTGGGGCAAGTTCCACCACAAACCAGTTTGGGTAAGCATGCTATGTGGCTCAATAAATGTGACATTGATTATGGTCACATTTGTCTGTCAATTTCCATGGGATTATTACATCACATTGAGGACACCGAATACCCTTATATTGCTTGGCATGCTCTTTTACAATTATTTAGCGACATCGTTCCTAATGTTTCCATGGATGACACGCTATCTAATGATACTAATGATCTTGTTGATGACAACACACGGCATGAGGATACACGCAACTTCATCAAAGGTGTTAGTTGGTAATGCAATTGATAATGCATCGATCAACACTTCTTTGCAAACCCTTCCCCTCATCCCAGAGCCACTTTTTTGGATTCCTACTTATGCAACATTGGTCATTTGTTTGTATAAGCTCACCTTGATGATTGTCCTCATTCTTTGGAGGACGTCGTTCTTCAATGTGATGAGAGTTCACATAAGGTGTTTGTGGTACTCTTTCATCAACTATTTCAGTATGTGATCCAACTTGTCTTGTGGATCCTCCTCTTTTGATGGATACATCAAGGGTAACTATTGTAGATCCTCATATTGTGATTGGCATTCCTCTTTTGGATGATCCATCTCTATTTAATGATTCCTCTTTTATGGAGACTTTCCACAAATTGTGTTCAAGATGTCTTCACCACCATGTTTGAATAAACTTTCCAATCACTTTCTTGTTTCTTCCTTCATATCCTTTTGTGGAGCGGGAAGACTTTCAATGTGCACCTTTAGCTATATCTCTTCCTAAGGAAAGGAATGTTGTTCAAAGCAAGTGGCCTTTCTTCAACATCGAGTATTGTCCATCTTCATCTTATTCTAGTGCAAATTGCTAGGGATTCAAGAGACTATTCCCAATAGGCTTCGTAGTTCTTCCTATCTTTTCTTTCACTTATTTTGGGGGGACTATCTCTCTCTCTTTGGGGAGAATTCTTCAAGGGCTTCGTAATCCTTCCTCTCTTTACTCTCTATTCTTTTGGGGTGTACTATCTCTATATTTCTTTGGGGGGATTATTTTGTGCATAGGTACCTAACATGCCACTATCTTGCCAAGACTCATTTTACCCACCTAGGTTGTGCTTAAGAGGGGGTGTTGGTGTAGTTATGTCTTTATTACACCTTAAGTTAAGCTTGCTTACTTATTTTATTTACTTAGATTTAGTAAGGCTTCTTTATTTGGAGAATTAGATATCAACTTATTCCTTTTTCCAAAATGAGGTGAAAACTTATAGATTAGGATAATCCCTCTAATTTTTATGAGTGAGTTATCATCCTCATCTCCTCGTTGTATTTACTATAAAAACGCAACTTCATTGCATCTATTGTACACAATTTATGAAAGGAATAGTCAGGCTCTTGTTCATTGCATATTAAGTCTATGTTAGTTCTTTGAGCAACAAGGTTATTTGTAAGTAGCTTCAAGTCATTTGTTTCTAGGTAAATCATGCAATTATCTAAAATCTTACTAATATACTGGAGGGCTTCATGTTCACTTGACAAGGCCAATGCTTTTGGCTAAGCCCAAAGATATAGATGTCACATGTTCTCAAGCCCATTATCTTAAGATGGACAAGAAAAGGGGCCCATCTTCCTCCTCAATTTTAAAAAAACAACAAGGTGGTTCCAAGCCAAACAAGAAAGGCAAATAGTGTAATGCCCCCACCTGAACACCCTCCTAAATTTATTGCCCAGTCCAAAAGACAAATCGCCAATAGCCAATATCCTCTTAAACAAACACTAAGGAAGTCGCATGATAAGTGAGGTTTTAGAAAGGCGATTGAAGGAAAGTTAATAAAGTGACGCTTAACCTATACTTACGATTTGGAGTAAGGATGGTTAAATTCAAATTAAAATTGTAGTTTATAAAAAGGCAGTGGGTGTATGAAGGATTGTGACTCCTTAGGCAATAAGATATAAAGAGTAGGCCATTCAATGAGAAGAAGGCATCAATTGGGAATAAATATTATGACTTATTACAAATGAATATTACAACCAAAGAGGACGAAGCCCCTCCAAGGTTAATTAAAAGATTTAAGGACGAAACTCCTTAACTCTCTTAGCAAGTTAGTGGACGAAAACCCCTAACTTGGGTAGACATTAGGAACAATCATTCAAGGAGAATAGCTGCAAATTTAAAGGAAAATCATAGCAGAAAATAAAGATAAGTTCTATTTTCAGAATTATTTCATAAGTTATAAATCTGAATATTATAATAAAATTCATAATTTTAGATAAAGTAATATTTATAAATATAATGCAATTGAGTTGGGACTATTGTTTTAAGGCAAAAATAAGATATGTTCTAGAAAGGGACATTACAATTGGTATCAGAGCAGCAGTCTTGCCAATCTGCGGGTCTAAATCTAGTTGATGCAGTGGAGCCAAAGAGATCAAAGGGCTTTTAATAGAGAAAAGAAAAAACTTGAGTTAGCATCACAAGAGGAAAACAACCAAATGGCAGATGAGTGGAAGATATTTATGCAGCATATGGCAGAAAGACATGAGCAAATGATGAGACAGCAAGAGCAAACAAATCAATTACTCGTCCAGATGATGCAAAACATGAATAACTCCAATGGACATGCACAAAATAATGAGGCGGGTTACAGCAATACAATCATAATAGAGTTGAAGGATGCACGAATAACAACAGGGCACCTATGGGTACCACATCTCGCTTCAGACAACCCACATTTCTGCCTAGAACAAAGCCACCTCAAGAAGAAGAGGGGCTAAATTAAACAGCACTTGATGCCTGCATAGATGATTATTCAAGGATTGATCCAGAAGTTAAGACCTGATATTCCTTTCATACAATTCTGCAATGCTAGGAATGGATCTAAGGGAAGACAAACCATGCAGCAGGGCAGTAGAGATCTACAACAAAAATTAAACAAGATGTCACTTCCGACATTTGATGGTTCAAGGAAGGTCACTGCAAGAGCTTGGGTCCAAAAATTGGACACGTATCTCTCACTAAGCCCTTTTATAGAAGAGGAAGCTATCAAGTTTGCTATTCTTCATTTGGATGGAATTGCACATGAGTGGTGGCATCATGGAATTATCACACAAGGGCATCAACATATTGTGACAATATGTTTACATATAATCAAGGATACTATAAAACCTAAGTTACCGAATCGGAATCGGGCACGGGTACGGGTACGTGAATCCGGTACGCCGGTACGACAATTTTTTGGAAGGGGGTTTGGGTACGTTTTGGGTACGTTAGTGCAAAATACATATAAAAAATTAAAACTACTTAATCAAATAATATATATTTTTTGTTAAGGTCAAAAACTAATATATATATATATATATATATATTAGTTGTATATATATATATATATTATTTCATTGCAAATGGTACTCAAAGGATGCCCATTATCAAATAATATATACAACTAAATTATATATATATATATATATATAATTTAATGATTATATTAATATTATAATATAAATATATCATATATACTTATTTATTATTCACAATATAATATAAATCTTATTTATATTATAATATTTTATTATTTTTCTATATAATATATTTATTATTTATATTATAATATATATTTATAACATTATTATAATATGAAAATATATAATAAATATCTATATTAATAATATATTAATATTTTTATTTATTATTATTTACCATATTGTTTTAAATGAAATTATATTATTTGCTATATAGTTTTAAATGAATTTTTTATTATTTACTATATAGTTTTAATTTTAAATTGCATCGATTAAAGCTTTTAAACTTGAGGGCATTCGATCTGGAACTTTCATATGCGAGTGCAACGGATCGAGTATTTTATTGAACGCCGCTGGATCTAGTATTTCATTTAGTTGGGTGTGATACCAATCTGGGCCCAAGGCCGTCGTCTAAAGTTAAACTGTATTGTTCTTCGATCACGCTGCTAGGGTTTTTTGTGATCGAAACCTCAAAACAATCCGTCAACAAACGCGTTTGCCTCTAGACCCATTCCGAATTCGCTCCACAAATGTCACGCAAGCCCTAGAATCGGTCGGGTTCTTCAAAAAAATTTCAGAAACGTTTTAGGCAGTGAAATCATGTACCCTGGTCGAATCCGGTAGCGATTCGAACCAGCATCCGATTCCGGGACGTTTCGTACCCGGAATCGGCCTGTATATGTGCCGATTCGGTAACTTAGTATAAAACATATAAATAAGTGAGAGAACGATTTTCTTGGAAGGGCCTCAAGGGAGATATCTTAAAACATGTCAGAAAATGTATGGTTTGTCAATAGAACAAGGTAGAACAAACATTTCTAACTAGTTTGTTACAACCCTTACCAATACCAAACCAAAAATGGGAAAGTATTTCGATGGATTTTATCACAGGTCTTCCGAAGGTACAAGGAAAGGATTACATCTTTGTGGTCGTGGATAGACTCACTAAGTACGCTCATTTTCATGCCATATCTTCTGAATATAGAGCTCCACAAGTGGCTGATCTATTCTTTAGGGAGGTGTTTAGGCTACATGGGCTACCTAGAAACATCGTAAGTGACAGAGATAATAAATTTATCATTTTATTTTGGCAATAACTCTTTAGGTTGACTAGAACAGAATTAACCCCAAGCACTAGCTATCACCCTCAAACGAATGGGCAAACGAAAATTGTAAATAAGTGGTTTTAAGGGTATTTACGGAATTATGTTACAAGACATCAAACAACATGGGTCAAATGGCTTCATCTTGGAGAATATTGCTACAATTCTACCACCATATGTCGATAGGTATGACTCCCTTCAGAGCACTATATGGTTATGAAGCAATGTTATTTGTGGATTTGATTCTTGCAAATATTATAGTTTCGGGAGCTAGAGACTTGGTACAACAAAGTGTGGATATTTTAAGCACACTCAAAGAAAACTTACAACACGCCTAGAATCAGCAAAAGATGTATGTTGATCGTCATAGATTGGAAAGAACATTTGAAGTTGGAGACTTGGTTTCCCTAAGGTTACAATCTTATAAACAATCCTCCCTCAAGGGAAGTGGTGCAGAGAATGGACCTTATAAAATTATAAGAAGGATCAGAGAGGTAGCTTATGAATTGGAGTTACCAGCAAACAGTAGAATTCATGTCTTTCACGTGTCGCGTCTCAAAAAGGTGCTAGGTCATCATGTCACACCATGCCCAGAGTTACCGACCCTTGATGATGAGGGGAAATTGATTTTGGAACCCAAAGCAATCATTGACATGAGAGAAAGGAAGTTAAGAAATAAGGTTATTCCAGAATATTTGGTTAAGTGGAAGAATCTACCCATGGAAGATGCCACGTGGGAAGGTGCAGATATATTTGATCATCCCAATTTACAGTTGCTTGAGGACAAGCAATCTTGGGAAGGGCGGACTGTAATGCCCCCGCCTGAACACCCTTCTAAATTTATTGCCCAATCCAAAAGACAGATCGTCGATGGCCAAAATACTCTTAAACAAACACTATGGAAGTCGCATGATAAGTGAGGTTTTAGAAAGGCGATTAAAGGAAAGTTAATAAAGTGGCGCTTAACCTATACTTGTGATTTGGAGTAAGGATGGTTAAATTCAAATTAAAATTATAGTTTATAAAAAGGCAGCGGGTGTATGAAAGGTTGTGACTCCTTAAGCAATAAGATATAAAGAGTAGACCATTCAATGAGAAGAAGGCATCAATTGGGAATAAATATTATGACAACCAAAGAGGACGAAGCCCCTCCAAGGTTAATTAAGAGATTTAAAGACAAAACCCCTTAACTTCTCTTAGCAAGTTAGTGGACGAAAACCCCTAACTTCAGTAGACATTAGGACCAATCATTCAAGGAGAATAGCTGCAGATTTAAAGGAAAATCATAGCAGAAAAAAAAGATAAGTTCTATTTTCAGATTTATTTCATAAGTTATAAATCTGAATATTATAATAAAATTCATAATTATAGATAAAGTAATATTTATAAATATAATGCAATTATCATTTTGAGTTGGGATTATAGGTTTAAGGCAAAAATAAGAAATGTTCTAGAAAGGGACGTTACAAATAGGAAGGTAAACGAAATATTGTTGCTACTATTTCCAAGAAAGTTTCTTAACATTGTGGGCATTGTGATGTTGATGGTCATTTCAATTTTGGAAATGTATTTCAACATTTGAAATGAGCTAAAAGTGCAAACTTTGAGCTCATGGAAGATTAATATCTCTAGGGAGATTTTATCTACAAATCAGGAAAGTTGTGTGCCTATAGAAGGAAGAGTTACGCTAATGAGGAAATCTCATACTTGAAAAGTTGCAGGACAATTTGGTGTGACAAAGACATTGGCACAATTACAAGGGTGTGTGTTGTCCAAATATGCAACTTGGTGTTGGTAAGTTCATAAGGGAATGTGTTTTGTGTAGCAAAAATAAGCCTAGTAACAAAAACTGGGTTTGTATATGCCGTTATCAGTTCCTTCTAGGTTAAAGGAAAGCATCTAAATGGATTTCATGGGAGTTTACACTTGTCAAAGAAAGGGCATAACCATTTGTTTGTTGTTGTAGACTGGTTTAGCAAAATGTGTATTCTTATTCTCCATGTAGAAAGACTCTTGAGAGCAGTGATACAGCTGAGTTAATTTTCACTAATGTGCAGGTTTGCTTTGTGGTAACTAGCTGTAACGTTTCATATAGTGATTTCAAGTTCATGGATACAAACTTGAAGAGATCAATTGTCATTCATCCACAAACTGATGGTCAAACTAAAGTAGTCAATAGAATTTTGATGCAGCTTTCCACGGGTGTTTCAAATTTTAGGCAACATTGTGAGAGAAAGATGGATACAAACTTGAAGAGATCAATTGCCATTCATCCACAAACTGATGGTCAAACTAAAGTAGTCAATAGAATTTTGATGCAGCTTTCCACGGGTGTAACAAGAAGCATCCCAAAATTTGGCATATTTTTAGAATTGTTGTAAAAGGACAATTCATTCTTCTTCAAATGGATCTCCTTCTGAGACTTGTATTGGCTACTTACCTCTTAGTTTGTTTGGTGTAGGGATGCAGCAATGAAGAAGAACATGAAAGTGGATTTGGAAATGCAAAAAGCTCATATCTTCATTGAGAAGATATGGCAAGTTCTCCAAGTGTAAGAGAAGTAGACAGAGCCTCAAGCTAAGTACAAAGCAAGGAACGACAAATAGGGTTGACCACAAGTTCCAAGTTGGGGACAAAAAATGAATCCAGATTAAGGCAAAGAAATTGAAACCACTTAGGTATGGTCCATTTGAATTCTTCGAACAAATGGGCACTAATGCTTTCAGATTAAACTTGTCTAATTATATAAAAGTATATTCAAGTGTGAATGTTAAAAAATTCTCTCTCTGAGCCTTCTACGCTAGATGATGAGGAAGAGGGTTTTTATCACCTGCCATTGAAGACCTTGCTCCAAATGCTCAAGAAGAGCTGAACAAGGATATGTTTTGCAAAAACTGGTGAGAACATTTAGAAGAGGAGAGCAAGAAAGAAAGTTGGCAGACTGGGTAGAAAGGACAATTGCCAAGCAAAGTCGGGTGATATTCTAAAGAGGAGGGGGAAATGTTTCCTCATTTCTTGAGTCTAAGTTTTGGGGGACCAAAGCCCCTCCTAATTGGGGAGGTGAAATCCAAATTGGATCACGAAAGTCAGTAAGAATCAACTAAGTCACTATCCTCATTATCAGTAAAATTGATTAAAAAGCAACTTGGAAACACTCTAAAACAATCAAATTCAACTAAGAATGAAGAATGATAGTTGTAAATAAGTCTAACAAGGTTAAAAATGGTTCTAAGGTGATTCAGGCACCTCAAGGTCAAACAGGTTGAAAGTTGAAATAAGTTCAAAGAAAAAAACAATGGGAAAACAGGGGCAATTCTAAAAAGACACAACTGTCAGATGCAGCAGGTGACTGTTGTGGAACTGCCAGACACAGAAGGTGACAATTAGGCCTATAAGTGGCAATTTTGTCGTGTCTGATCTGGCAGTTTTAATAAAGAGAACTAAACAGTTAAGGGGGCTTCCAATGATGTTTTTTCTGGTTTTGGGGCTTTTGTTTTAAGCATAAAGTCTTATAATTGTATAAATATACCCTCAAGATCATTGTAAGAATCTAGAAGCAATCTTGTTGAGTCTAGTTGAAGCTAACTGAGGAAAATCAATCAGTTCTTCTTCGTTGAGTGCATAGAGAGTTGAATGCAGTAGAATGGAATATTTTTGAGCCAGTTAAAAAGCAGTGCAAGTGTTAGGGCTGTCACTTTCCAAATTGGTGTCCTTAAAGACCTCAAGAAGGCCAAAATCTTGTGATTGTAGCAAAGATAGTAGGAATGAGTTTTCCACAGTCCATGACATTAGATTTGTAAGAATGCTTCTGGATTCAGAAGTGTGTATCTTTGCATTGACGTTTCGGATCACACTCTGTGATACATTATCAGGAAGAGGAGAATTATGAATTAGATTGCAGACTTAACCCTTAAAAAGGAAGTAGAGGGGAGGATCCAAGAGGACCGAAAAAAGAAGGATGGGAAGAGAAGAAAGATGATGGAAGCAAAAAGCATGAGATACCTAAGCATCATCAATGACTTAATGTTAAAAACAACAAAGTTAAAAACCAATTAGAACCTCAAATCAATGTGGAGGAAGGTTATAAAAAACAATATTATAAAAGGATAAATAAAGGAACTACATTAATATACATAAATATATGCATAGATATACATATATATACATATGTAGCAAAGAAAGTGCCTCGAAGTTTGATTGCCTTACTCTTTTCTTCCTGCATTGGGTTTCTATAAGGTAATCCCTTGTGTTTGTACTCTGCTTGTAGTGATGTTTCACAGTCACTTCTTGTATTGGTCTTTCACATGTTTCTAACTGTCTGTAATCAGTTTCAACACTTAAAAACCTCATTTCCAGCAAAACAATTTACCATCTTCTAAGCAAAAATAGAGAAATCGGCAAGCTTACAAGGTAATATTCATGTTTGAGAGGTAGCAATAGAATGGCCTTACTAATTATGGTTCATAAAGCCATGTAGTTGATTCCAAAAGACACTCGATCAGTTACTCAGTGAATGATCACTCAAGAACCCAAAAAAATCAGTAAATGAGTACATAAGATAAAGTTTTGAAATTTCAATAGGTCGGCAATTTACATGGTATATGCGAACTCAAACTGTGTTCTATCCTCTTTTGTTTAAGATGTTTCAGATATAAATTCTTGACCCCTCTTCAGGGATTTCTAGATGAACTTGCAACAAAAGAATTTAACAATCATTTGCAATGATAAAGGATAAATACTACATGTCTTATATTTTATCCAGAAAACTTGTGCACACTGATCGCCTATCTCTAGCAGCAAATTCTAAAGCATGAAAGCAGTATAATAATAGCAAGTAGTAGACATTAATATGGAATCAAAACTTTCAAAAAACATAGTTATGTCAATAACTTCACATAAAAACCTTTTCGACAAGACAAAGTGTAATCAATATATCATAGATTCCGTGTTCCTTCTTTCTGACAATTTAGTTTAGAATTTCAATTACTTAAACAAATTAAAATTTTGTATCATAGGTACCAAACTATTTGCCACTCTAATATAACAAATAATTAAAGCAGCCACCAAATATCTAAATCCTGTATGGCATATTTGGTATAAACTTAGCTTTGTGCTTCCATAGATTTAGTGCCTTAGTTTCACCATACAAAAAGTTTCATCCATCCTTGACAAAGGAGGGTAGGCCAAATGGGCAATAAGCCGCAAGAAGTTCAGAGCTAGTAATCCCCTGAACCCCCTTTTTATTAAGCTTAATACAGGTGGTGCTTCACATGGTAAGATGACTAGACTTGTTATGGAGACATTATCAGGGATTTGTCCCTTTGGAATCCTGAATTGGTTATTGAAGAAACTTGGGGTAACATTCAATTATATGGCCAAAGCACTTGAATATTGCCCAAGTTTATGATGGTGAAGGTAGACTCCATCAAATCAAGTTAAGGGGAATCGATCTCTTCATAACATAAATATGGCATTCATTTATCAGTTCCAACAGTTGAAAGGGCAGTCCGTATGCATAAGCAACAGAGATCTAACAAGCTTGGTAACAAAATGGCAATATTGTTCTCTCATGGGAGATTATGGAGTTGGCTAGAGGGTCCACAAAGTATCCAGAAGATTTGATAAGCCCCTAGAATCCTATCTTAAACGATATTACTTGTGACTCTAGTATGAGAGTTAAAGAAAAGAGGATTCCTTTGGTAAATTTTAATCCCCATAATCTAAGTTAGCAAGAAAATGGTACAAGTATGAAAAATGTTGATTTATTAGGGACAATACGTATAGTTTGTCCTGGAAATGTCCATATATAAAAGATAAAAATAACCATGATTTCAATATGGTGTGTGAATAACATTAAAATAAAACAAACATTTTGTAGAAATTGCAAAATTCAAAATATCTTTAGGTTTGTAGATTATGATTTAAGGATAAATTAGTTTTTTTTTTTCTTTTGCTTTTCATTTTTTGAACTTTCAACAGATCCTTAACGTGGGTTCATCCCAAAAACAACCCAAAATATCAGATCCTCCCCAAATATGCTGACAGGAAGGTCTAGGGAGAACCAAAACCAAGATCAGTACCAATAACTTTTCAGTTCTAGAGAATCAAGTAGCATAGCCCATATTTTGTATTACAAAGGCCCTATGGTCTAATTTTTTATACATACAATTCCCCTAGTATTAAGATGAATCTAAAAATGGGGATGTGTTAAAATGGGAAGCAACAAGCAAAGCAATATGCCTTGGCAACCATTACTCTACCTACTCCCAAGGGCCTTCTATGGAGTGATTGTGAACATTGCCCATACCCCCATGTTCAAGAGGAACAATATAGATCAACTGAAGGAAGATATTGCCTTAATGGCACAAAGAAGATGCAAAATTAGGCATTAAATCCAGCCCTCCTCTAGCCATGTGCAGATCAAGTGCTATCATATGTCATGTAAATACAAGCCCAATACAACTTTGAAGGGTTCTCAACTATCTCCTATTACTCACTCTTGCTCAGCTCTTAACTCTAATTAACGTTAGACCACTCTCTGTTCAACGGTGTCTATCATTCTAATGATTCTAGGACAGCTAAATGCAGGGACATCCATTCCAAAAGCCAAAAGCAGTTGTTTTTCAAAATGTGGGATTCAACGGAGGACCTTGTAAAAGAAGAAGAGCAAAGTCATCAACTTGGAATGGGAGACTGCTGCAACAATAATTGCATGAGGCAAATACACAAACTATGAGACTTGCCACATTGGAATTGGGTACCTACAGGAAATAACACTTCCCTATCCCCTGTTAAAGGGGTAACCAAAACTAAGAACAAGAGGTATAAAAGTGGACACCTCCAAAGGAAGGGCTTTTAACACTCAATTTTGATGATTTAGCTAAAGGTAACCCAGGGCCTGCAAGTGCAGGAGTGGCATTATGGTCCCAAAATGGATTGTTTCTCAAGAGCAGTTCTTTTTTCCTGGGCTCTAAGACCAACATTGAAGCCGAAGCACTTCCGCTTCTGGAAGGTATTAAATTAGCAAAATCTGTGCATTGTTGACTTCTAGAGATTGAGGGTGATTCTCAAGTTATAATTAATGGGTGCATCAATAATAGTCTTAAAGATTGGAATCTTAAAAGCATCATTGAAGAAGTTAAGCTTACAGGGGGAAGTTTTCAAGAGATTAATTTTAAGCACTGCTTCAGAGAGAGTAATAGGATAGCAGATAGATTGGCAAATGTTGGTGTTGCTCAATTTCTGTTCTCTGCGAAGGTTAGCTTTGATCCTAAAGAGTGGCAGATTGGTGTTGATATTGAAAGCGAAGAGCTTCTTAGTTTTCCACCACCTCCCCCTAATTTCTGATCCCTGTCACATTAATGGAGGTGATTTAACATGCTTGAACATTATATTATAGTGCCACCATTTTGTACCAATCAGGAGCCCTTGCGTGGGATTTAAATGCCTACATGCAGAAGCATTATCAATTCTTGTGCAAAGATGCACTTGGCTCTTTATATCTTGGGTGATGTGGAGTTTTTTTGGCAGAGCTTGTTATTTTGTTTGGTCTGTGGTGCTGTTAGGGATGCCAAGAGGTAATTGTGGACGTGACGTTGCATACAGGGGTCTTGTTTCAGACTAGCGCCTGAAGTGCACCGTCAACATCAAGGATTATGTCTCATTGGCCTTTGTCAAGGATGTCATGAGAACCAAAGTTTCCATTGTTGCGGATTTTGAGCCCAAACTTGAAGCTGGGGTAGAAGACCCAGTGCTTCGTGAGTGGATCCTCCACTCTTAATCTCCTTCCTCTATAGTGTATTTTGTTGATGAGAGGTTGGATGATGATGTGAAGTCATCTGTTCATGCATTGATGCATTCGATATCTGAGGGTGGCTGCAAGGAGAATTCTAAGGATCCTTTTATAAATCATCTGGAGGATATTGAAACATTCTGCCTTGATTTGGCTCTTTACTTTGACAACCTAAGGGTAATGCTTAGAAATGGAAATCTAGAGGTTCTGAGCTTGTTTGTACTACCCTCGATTTCCAAGGATGGTGTTGTAAGAGCAGTTCAATAACCAAATTTGATGATAGTGGATAGAGCTAATGGTGCTGCTGCAGTCCCTACTCCATTCTAGTTAACAGCCCTTCCTTTTGGCTGGTATTTGTGTGTCCAATTTCTATGTCCAGATCGCTTAATGGTAGGTCATTTTTATATAGTAGTTTTGACATAGCCCTTTTGTAATCACTCTTCGCTTCAGGTGTGCGCCCCTATAGAACCCACAGCTATAGTATCTAAACAAAATTTTAAAAAAACATTTCCCAAGTCCCAATGAATATTGGGACAAAGGGACACCTGATTGGTCATGAAAGGCCATTTCAGCACCTAAAACCGTCTTATGGGTTGTAACAAGGCAATGTTGTATCAAAAATGTTGCTTGTGTTGTTAAAAAGTACTTATTGGTAATAAGGTTTCAAGATACACTTGGTACATGGCACTTACACGGGACCCTTCTCTATATTTTAGTTTTGTTTGTGGTTCATTCAAGATAAGTCCTACCTCAAGTGCTTAGGGAATATGGTGATTCTTGCATAAGGGTTTTCTATTTTGCTATTACTAGAAGCATATCTAGAAGCCTCGCTTTTTGGTGTGTTGAGTTGGTTAGAAGTTTGAGGGCTCACTGGTATTATGCTTGTGGTACTCGGATTAAGATTTGAAACGTAAATACATTACCCAATATAATATAAATTTCTTTTCTCTCCTATCAAAACAGAACTCATATAATCTCTCTCTAAACAATCCTTTTAGTAGATAGCAAGCTCCCTCAAAATTTTGGCCTTGTAGAATCACTGAAAGTGGCTATGATAAGAATGTAAACCATTTTGCAAATGATCCTAGAGTATGATAAATTCAAACCTATTAACAAATTTGCAATAGTAATCACTATATGCCCTATAAACCATATGTCCTAGGTGATGCTATTGGCCACCTTTAACATAGTGTGAATTGGGTGTGAAGTGAGCTTGAGCCACATTCTTAATACATGTAAACCTAGGTCAAGCTCAAATGTATCCCATAATCGATACAAAATTGTCGCATGTAAGTTGGAGTTATGAGCCTCTTTTGATCCAAAAAGTGAATCAGTTTAGGTGGACTGGTCCAATCAATCTGGAAGTTACATGCTGCAAGTTGCAAGACACCCGCAGCAAAGCTGCAAGTTCACCTTCAGCAGCTTTGCAAGTGATAGGTTTCACTCCAGCAGTCAGTTAACCATTTTCAGCATCATCTCTGCTACAGTTATCCAACAAAATACACTCAACAACCTGAATTGCTTCAGTTGAGGCAATATTATTGCTTGCAGGAGTGCTGCAGGTTTGGTCGAATGCTTAGAGCATATAATCAAGCAACTTTTGGCAGCATCCAACAGTTGCACAAAGGACAAAACTGCCACATGGGTGTTTGTTGGTGGCAGCAATGGATGAAGTGTCAGAAGAAGTCGAAAGGGAAGTGACTGCTTACCCTGTCTTGGATGGCAACCATTTTCCCTGTCACAGGCAGTGTTTTCCTTCATGGGTGTGTGATCGTTCCTCTTCTTTAGCAGCAATTATTTTCCCTCTTTGGGTGGCAACCATTTTCCCTGGCAGCATGTTTTCCTCTCATTGGCACAACTGTTTCCTCTTCCCAGCACATTTGTTCTTCTTTGGAAGGTGTGTGTGTTCCCTTTGCTGGCAGCATCATTTCCCTACAGGGCTGCGACTGTTTACCCATGGCTGGACGATGACAGCTAGGAACAGCAACCATTCATTTTCCCTGGGCAGCATGAATCTGAAGGGACAGAGGTAGACGGTGAAGTGTTGGAGGGAAGAGAAGCCTCCCTGTTTTATGTGGTGGGAAGCCACTGTCTGGGGAGCCTAGGCTGGTTGGCTGTGTTAGCTGAAGGCACATTTGTTGGGTGATAGTGAGAGCTGAAGCCAAGCAAGCTGACTAGTTAGCTAAGGCTAGCTAGCAGAGGATGCCAAAATAAAGAGAGTGCGCTGCTTTAAGTGTGTCGAAGCAATCCTTCAAGGAACCGGTTGAGTGGCCATTGTTGTCCTGTTTGGGCAGGGGTAAAGCTCTCTTAGCAGGTTGCATATTGAACCAGTGAGGTTAATGCAGCTAGTTCCTTGGAGTGCTGCAAATGTGGAGTAGCAAAATCCTTTCTCGGAGTTGGTGGTAGAAGTCCTCTCTTTTCTACGGAAGTTGTAGTCCTTCATATTCACTGTCGCAGGTCTATGTCATTTTCAGTACAGTATGTGGATGTGTGTAAAAGGCTAAAGCCCTTGAGGAAATGTGAAACACTTGTAAGACTGTGGATTAGTGCAATGGGGAGTGTTTGCTGACTCTTCCTACAGTTTTATACCCATTTGAGAGTTTCTCCAGAGTTAACATTCTTTTTGCAAATGTGTGTGATTGCAAGGTTGTTCTATTTCCACATGCTTGAGATGTTATCTATTTTTCCTTGATTTGCATGTGTCATGGCAATTGGCATCCATTATAGGTGGTATTGGTGCATTTTGAGGTAGTTTTGACAGCTTCCAATTAAATCCGAATTGCTAATGTCTGTGAGGTTGGCATAACGTCCTTAGTTTACAGATTATCTTTATTGCCATTAGTAGGATTTGAACTTGGGTAACACTAAAAAAATAAAACTTTTGGTATTTGCAACCATGACCAATATTACTCGAGTGCTCGTATCCAAGGGTTGGGAATGCATCAACTATGTCGCCAGTATGTTGGAGGACATTGAGAGGGCATCTCCAATGCCCTAGGAACATTGGGAACATAGCCAGAAATGTCACCCAAATACAGGAATATTTATATGCCACAGGAACATCAAGAAGTACCTGATCTCGTTGAGGTGCTTTTGGACACTCACCTCCACCAAAAAAAAGAAAGAATAAATACTGACTTGTCATTTGTTTCTTCCTAAGGGCCCTAACCTTCCCCATACACAAATATGTCCTCCAAGTCAGTACACCCCAATCACTTCTTCAAACATGAAGGTGCCTCCTATCCCTGCATACCTAATACTTCGACAGCACATTATTAATGTTTTCAGTGATACTTTTGAAATAAAATAAAAAAGATAAATTATGTTGGTTCCAGCTAATTTTGCAGCAACATTGCTATGGTAAACCAACAATATGATTACATCCACATAGCTATTGCCTGTATAATATATTCTACAAAGTACTTTTTGAAAGGAACGATTAAATGGAAGGAGAAAAAAGGGAACAGCTGAAAGTGTTCCCCAAATCCTTGGTAAAAGGGAACAGAAAAAGAGAGAGCTGAACAAACAAAATTTAAAACACAAAAATTATGTAAAAATTACAAATCAGAATACCTTAAACAGTGGACAAGTTTGACGTAATCATAGCTTTCCTCATTGGTAGTGGTAGACCCAATGTTAAATAAAAACCACGGTCTACTACAGCACTGAAATGCATTACATTCATCGCATCATAAAGATATCTATTCGTCAAATATATGTTTGTGATTGTCTTGTCTGATTGAAGCTTAAAAACAAACAACTCACAAAATGTATCTTGATTCTTGGGTTTAGGTTTTTAGAAAATGTTTAGGGTTAGTTTTAGCAAGAGTCCAAGACTAGCTTTTATGAAACTTTCCTTAGTTTAAAAAAAAAAATGTGGGACTCCCCAAATCTTCAAGGTATGCCACAGCATCCCTTAGACAACCCCAACAATATGCAGATGTGGGATGCTGCAAAAAAGTCCCCTATCCATCCCCCATTGATGGGGATAACTTGAGGACGTCCCAATTAAATCCCCCTTCCACTCCCTACAGGAAAGGTCCCCTGGGGTACCGTGCTGCAGTAGAACACAAATCACTGCACTTTCTGTCACAATGAACTTAGAAACCCTAAACACCACCAAAACATATTTAAGAAAGCCGCAGGACCCAAGTTCTAGAGGCTTTATTGATAATAGGCTGAGCTGATAAAGCAAGCACTTACAGCGTAGACATCCTTCTCAAACAAAAAACAACAATAAACTCTTACAAATATATCTATGATTTTATATATTAAAATCATTAGAAAGGTTTGTTATTTATTGTTATTTTTACAACATTATAGAAAATAAAAACTGCTTATTAACCTCTGGAATATTGAAAACGAAAAATTTTGTATAAAGACTGGAGGATATGAATCGTACCTCCATAATCACTGAAACAAGCCAAATCTTATATCTCCAACTTTTAACTGCACTACACGGTGAAAGTATTTTACATGCCTCCTTCAAAAAATCACATATAAAAATAACAGAAAATACTAAAAATGAAGGACACTGACACAAAAATACAACGAAGCCCAGCAAAAATAAAAATCACATATACTCAGCCAAAACTAAAAATAAAATAATAAATAAACTATTTTAAAAATAACTTAAAGAAAACTTGTAAAGCCATCTGCACTGTTCTAACATATTCCATCTCCTACGCCTCTGCATTTTTTTGTTAACTGCAATCTGACACTAAATATTGCGCGGAGGTAAATTTCAATCCTATTTACTTCTTTTATCCGTATATTTAGATCCGTATTTCACAAATAAACAGACTGAGTATATTTAAATATAAAGCGAGACGAATGAATAAATATATACATAATGTGTATATACTTACGGGTACCTACTGCGTGAGGTTAAAATGTAAAAAATATCTGCTTCGAATATTTCTCCTGCATGTTTTGGATCACAAATATTTCACCTGTTAACAACATTAAACCAAGATATGCAACAGAAAAAAAAAAATTAAAAAACCAGTTGTTTTAAAACCCACCGTTATGCCTATGTTTAGAAATGTCATGAAATTTGATAAAACCAGCTGTTTGGGTTCATTCACGACAATGGCAAATACAAATGTCAAATGGGGTTTCTAAAAATAATTGGGAGGGGTGGAATTCTCAATTTTTTATTATTGCCTTCATTAAATGTAAATGTCAAGGGACCTTTCTATGTAATAACAACCTTTTGTTTATTAATTATTAACCAATACAAAGGAAACGAAAGAACAGTGCACCAAATTAGTGTTAGGCACAATTTTCATGATATTTTAGGGTTTTGTTTTTAATAAATGTTTTTGATGACCTCTCCATATTTCAATTCCCAAAATATTTTTCTAGGTTTGTTTTAATAAATGTTGTTTGATGGCCTCTCCATATTTCAATTCCCAAAATATTTCCATGTGCTTGGGGGATTTGAGTGGGTATGAGTTGGTAATTAATTGTATTGGAAATTTGGTAGTTTAATTCTAGGGTTTTTATATTTTGTAGGTAGTTGTGTTAGTGTGATGTTTTTTGTTGCGGCCTATAAGAGTGTTGTTTGGTTTCGTGGACGTTTTTAAAATCAAATTTAATGAAGAATAGTTAAGACATATTTTTTGATAAGTGTTTAAAGGGTTGTTTTAACATACTTTCAATTATAAAATTTGGGAGGATTTAGGTAAACTTTTATTGAATATCTTGTGAGTTTTTTTCCCTTCAATTTTTAATTATCATAAATTATTTAGATGAATTAAAAATATTTTTTAAAGTTTTTGTAATGTTTAAATATTATTTTTTTAAGCTTTAGGGTAATAATAAAATAATTATTGGTGTACAAGTTTTTTAAGCCACAAAATTTGAGAGTACGTACAGGTTCTTGCATTATGTACAGGTTCTTTCAACATGTGTGTTTATTATAATTCTCATTTATAATTTTAAGGATGCTTCTAAAAATTGAAGAGTAGTCACATACAGGTTCTTGCATTGATGTACAGGTTCTTTCAACACGTGTGTTTATTATTATTCTCACTTATAATTTTGAAGATGCTTCTAAAAATTGAGAGTTTATAGAATTTATTGAGAGTATTCACAAATGTAGAGGTTCTTTCAACAAATGTGTTTATTATTATTCTCACTTATAATTTTGAGGATGCTTCTAAAAATTGAGAGTTTATAGAGTTTATGTTTATTACACGTGCATACATATTCTTTAAGACATATCTATGTTGTGCACTACTTTATGTAAACTACACACTTCCTTTAGAAAAAACTTAGAGAGTTTATGTTTATTACACATGCATACATATTCTTCCACACATATCTATGTTGTGGACTATTTTATGCTAACTACACAGTTCATTTAAAGATTTAATAAAATAAAATAATTCTTAAATTAAAATTAAAATTTATTATCCATGTATATACATAGTAAATAAAATAGTTCTAAAGTAAAATAAAATAACTCTTTAGTAAATAAAATAGCTAGACTCTAAGATATATATACTTTTTTATATTCTTTTCAATATTTTTTTGTTATACTTAACTTATGGTAGCTACTTATTTATTATTATACTTAATTTATGTGGAAGTTTATTATTTTTTTAGATTATTTAAGTAATTACTCTTACTTTAAATAATATTAATAATTTCAAATTTTATCTTTTTATATATATAAATAAAGTTAACATATAAGTTCTCATATATTTGATAGTTTTCTATTTTTATTGTGTTTAGAAAATCTTTTTTTCTTAAAGTTAAAATTATAATATTATAAGAATTTAAGTCTATTTTATCAAATTGTTATTTTTTAAAGAGTAATTGTCACATTACATTGACATATATTAAAAAGATTGTAAGCATTGTTTGTAAAAAATGAAATATTATGTTTATTGCATTGAGGTACATCTTCTTTCAGCCACAAAAAATTGATAATGGCATAGGTGCTCCTATGTGCCCCAATCAAAGGATACCATTCTCATTGTAAAGAATGTGGATTGTTCCTATATTCCATAATGTGTTTTCATGTTGATCAAATGCCTAATGGACTATTGATCAAATGGCTAATGTTTAACTACAATAAATGAATTCCTCAAATGGTAGCCAATAATGGTTTTGGAAGTGGAGATATCTCATTTGATTGCTTTACAGTATCTTATTTTATGTGCTTGCATTGTTGTATTCATCATGAGGCAAATAAACCTTTCTCTTTGACAATGACTGAATTGAGTTTTTTGGCCATAATGACAAGTTCGACTTGAGTTTATTCTCATAGACAGTGTTGTCCCAACTCTGCTCTTTGAAGTGTTTGTATTATACTACCTTTAAGATTTTGTATTTTATGTTTTTTCAGTTGTGTTTTGGACAATATTTTGCACTTTTTCTATTGCATAATCCTTATCATTTATAGTTTATTTTGGTTCAATATTAAAAAATTAAATATTTATATTTATTTCACATGCATACATATTCTTTTAGCCATGTCTATGTTATGGACTACCTAACTACACATAGTTTCTTTAAAATTTTAATTAGATTATTTTACATATATTATATCAATTTCTTATTATATTTAATTTATGTTGATTACTTTTTTATTGTTATTATGTTGATATTAATTGCTTCTTTATTGGTATCTTAAAAGTTTTTATTTTTCAAATTTTAATACTCTTAATAATATTAATAATTTTTAATTTATTTTCTGTCAAATTTTAATTAGATTATATATTGTTTTTCTTGTATTGATAAAGTTAATTTATATATCGTGTATCATATAATGTTTTATTTTTATTATACTTAGAAAATCTTCTATTCTATGTTTTCTTAAATCCAAAATTATATTTGCTTTTTTATTGTACATTAAAGACAAAAAGTTTAGATTTTTTAAGTTTTATAAAAAGAAAAACTTATAAAAAAAATTAATCCATGGAGGAAAGATGAGAGGGTGACGACCAACAAGTCATTTCCAAAAGAATTTTGAATTTCAAAGGTGGGTGAGAACCCCTTGGAAGACTTTGCATGCAGGTCCTCTAGCATTATATTGGAGGAAACAAGAAGGAATTTATGGCAATGCATGGACCAATAATATTTCAAATGAATTTAATGGGATTGTGGTGAAGGCAAAAGGCAAATCATCATACCACTAGATAGAAAATGGTTTGTAACGAGTGGGGAACAAGGAAAGAGACAATAAGCTTTTGTCTTAGATCTTTGGTTTTAGTAAGCTAGTAGGTGTGGATAGTAATCTACAAGAGGTGTTTCTAGGCTCGGTGTCGTTTAAGGCCTGGGTATGGTAGGTTGGTGTATAGGAGGAGATCCAAAAGAAGGTCATGCTAGAATGGAAGGTGGAAGTAAGCATTTCCCCCTTCCTAAAGGTCATTTTGTTGCTTTGCTCCTATTAGTAGATTTGAAACTTAAGGTATTAGAAAAGCAAATATGGATGTATAATCAATTGGAGATTCAGGTTTCTACATGGAAGGTAGGCTTTTCTAGTTCTCCTAAATTTTTTGTCTATTAAAAATGTTTGAATAAGATTGTATGGGCTTCCTTTGGAACTTTAGAATGAGCCTTGTTTAAATTTGATAGTTGGAAGTCTGGGAGTTGTCATACCCCATTTTGATACATGACACAACATTGCTTATTATAGAATCTGCACATACATATATGATGTTATGTTGGTGACATATGATATTTTCTAAACCAATTGGATGACTGTTTGATTTGCATTGTTAGAATGTGTTGATATATTCTATGTTATAGTAGTATAACTTGATTTGAGTATTGCATGATTATATATGATTATCAGTTGTTGTGGACTAACTACAATTGATGTCTAAGTGCGACAAGATTCACCGCAACATATTCTAAAGGGAGAGTATCATAGAGGAGAAGAACCTAGCAATTTTAAGGTTGTCATACATGATTTGCGCACACACACTAAATCACCATTAGCATAGTTGCATATATAATGGGGTTTTGTGGTTAGTTTTGTGAGTCTTGGATCCGATCCTTATTGGTTTCATCCTAGTAAACAATTTCAATAATTAATTTTGGAAAGAGAAGTAACGCCTATATAAATATATATATACATATATGTGTGTAGATGTTGTGAATGTGTGTGTGTGTATATATATATTAATTGTGATATATATATACAATATATATCATATATTAATATAATATATATCACAATTAAATACACATGTATACACACACATATATAGAGAGAGATGATTAAATTTAATTAATAGAGATATTGTTAATATATCTTAGAATTAGTTGAATAAATTACAACTATATAAACCTTGTGCATATATTGATTAAATAAACACAAGTAAATGAATTATGTGATTAGAAATGTTAATAAATAATGCTAATATTTTAACTGCCAGTAAAATTGGCAAATAGCAATCAACATTACTTTTACCTTTGACCAGCAGTAAATGACAAAGACTATAAAAGAGATAGTATTATTATATTTTTTTATTAACTTTGAAAAAAGTAGAGGAATTAATAGTTTTATCATTAAATAAATCTTGAGGAAATAGTTGCAGACCTCCCGTGAAAGATAATTGTAATTCCATTAGGATTATCTTTGCATGATTTTATTCTGAGCTATTAGTTCTGGGGCTTTACCTGTCAATAAAAAGACATGAATTTTGACATCTGGAGCCTGGGGAAATGAGTGGGTGGAGTTTATTAAAATGGGAACTGAGGAATTTTGGGGGTTGTTGGAAGAATAGAGAGAACACATAATAGAGAAAGAAGAGAGGAAGTGTAGGCTTAATCAGTTGAAAGGAGCATAACAACTCACAGGTATGGAAATTGCTATATTGAACTCTCTGAGGAAAATTAGTATTATGAAGGTTACAAGAAGTGACTGAAGATTTAAAGTTCTTATTATTTCTCTTTTCTATATCAATCCAGTGGAAACCTATAGAAAATTATAAAGAATGAAATTACTTTCAGCTGGCTTTTATCAGAGATGAATTTGATGCAAAATATTAATCCAATATAAATAATATCAAGCTATTACACAACATTGAGGGAAAATATAGGAAGAACCCAATTTAAATGAATGATGTGTATTTTCATTGTCCAAAACAGAGGGGAAAAACCAAAAAAAAAATTGGGTATTACATAGCAAATTTTTCCTCCGTTAAAATTCAAAATTCATTATGCAGATTTGTTCACATTAAAAGCCATAAAGGAGTGGCATTTTGTTAATTTTTAGGCAGCCAGAGGCAAGCCTTGGAGAGGCAGCGCCTCCATGTAGAGGAGGCACACCCTCTAAGGGAGATGCCTCCTTTAAGGGCATCTCCCATTTAAAAAAAATATTGTAGAGTTAAATATGCTTAAATCAATAAATTTTGGAAACCCTCTTTTATTATCTTGCTACTATAAAAGATTCCAGATTCCTTTCAATTACTTCTCTGTTTAAAAGAAAGTAATTTCATTATTTTTTCTGATATAATGGACTGTAGAATTATTACATTTGTTTCTCTATTCATCAAAGAAATAAAAGGGGTTAATGACTTATTTAGAAACAAAGAAATAATAGAATGTAAGCTAAGTTAGCATATAGTCTAACATAGAAATGAAGTACCTGAATTATATGTCTGCATAGTTTTGCCTACAAACTTGGAATGACATTAACAAGTCAATGGCACCAAAAATGTTAATAAAACTAGAAATGCATAAGAGATATGATTGACCATTTTTTATTATTCTCTGTATGAAGGTCAGAATATTATGAAGGAAATGGAATTCCTTACTGATTATTTGAAATGTAAGTACAATGGTGATTGACCATAACTATAAATTGAAATAATAATTATTGCCAAACATGCATGATTAGGATGGATGGTTGATTTCAAGCAGAATAATTCTGAAGGATTGAACGAACATTATTTGTCATCTCGTGAATTTATGGTTGCATATCTATATGTTTGCATTTGGGCAATGGGTAGAATGCATGGTTGAATTCATACACGCTGTCATGCATGACAACCTAGAAGAGCTAGCTTCTTCATGATAGGTCGGGCTACCTGTGTGGGTAGCACAGGGAAGCTTTTGGCTTCATGGTAAGGTGGAAGTCACCTCTATGATTCTCTCTCGACTTCGGGGTACGAAGAAGGAGCTATGGGCAAGAGATTACACCGAGATGCCATAACACATTTAAAGAAACTACTACTTCCAAAGAAGGTATGAATAACATACCATCCCATATAACTTGGAATTTCTCACAAAATTTACTAAGAAAGTAAATTAATCATGTTTAAACATGAATGAAAAAAAATTAACATTTGCATAAATGCATAGAAATAAATGCATATCTTATTTGAATATTTTTCAACCTTGAAAATATAATATATTCAAAGATAAAAGCATAGTGAAATCACTTCACTTTACATTTACCAATAATTTGCACTTGGCAATATGAATAAGTTTACATAAGTTCTGAAAATCATAAGTCAATAATGAAGTATACTACATCTGGAATCTTGGTGTCTGTCTCCCAAGTCTTGGTGAGTCTTCTGCTACAAAGGGAGAGCATCATCCGAGCACTTTACCTCCAACCACAGATCGGCTGTCCCCCACTCATTTTCCATCTAGAAATGGCCCTACCCTTCACAAAGAGTATAGACATAAGGAACCAACATGTTGCCATTTGAGTCCTAGTGTTGTGTCCTACGTAACACAATCGAGCATACAACTCTAGCCAATCTTCTAGTGAAGTATGATCATTCTGACAGCTAACCGACTAATGCATGCAAAGATAAATGCATCACTTTGGCCAAATTTTCTATATAAATAGACATTTGCAATAAACATAGCCGTGTGTTCACACACCTCTAACTCGACTTGGAAACTAACTCAACCTACAATTTGACTTGTTTGACTAGTAACTCTAGACATGAATTGTCTTGGCTATACTCAATTCCTAGTCAATCTGACTTAGAATTTAATCCTTAATCTAGAATATATACAATGTGTAGGTATATATGACATTAACCTTTCAAAGAGTCCCTCGATGCATACCTACAAATACTAGGGTCTATGACTTCCTGTCATTTTACTCAATGACTCAAAGTTTTAACACTTTTGTGTAATATATCAGGTTTCTTAAAACATTTATTTTGTCATAAGCACTTCGTAGACTCTTCCTAAGTCATACTTGTCTTGATCTATAGTTTCTCAACTGTCACTGTCGACCAAAAAGAATATTACAATCTATTAAAGAGTTTTCAAGTTTTCTAAACCTTTCTAGGTCAATTCTCAAAATTTAACTTCTCTATCTCAACACATTGGATATGAATACTCTTATTTTCCAAAGTAATAATTTATAAAAATATAACAAGAAAATGATAACCTCTAATCATCTCTTGACCCTTTGGGCAATTCAAATTAACACTTCTCATAACATGTATAAATATGGTACATGAGGTATATCCCCTCATATATAAGATCTTAATGAATATTATCATTATCATAACTAATCTTTTTGGACTAAGTTTAATCTTTTAACCAAGATAGGTTCGAGTCTACAATAAATAATATGATATTTTTGACCTCTTGGTCTTCTCAAGTGTACTGACTCTCAATAAAGATAAGTCAGGAACTCATGTTTGACATCCCTTGTTTTCCATGATAATGCTTATCATTATTTGTCTAATATAATTGGGATATTAAATCACTAAACTTTGGTGTTTTCAATGATTCCAATATCATTTATATTTTATAAAGTGAATATTCAATACCTCAACTTCTGATTATAAACAATAAAACTATTTGTATATAAATCATCAGAATAAATGTGAAACTAACTATGTCTAGATTTATCCATCTCAACTTCTAGGTTATAGTCTCAGTGTTATTCATATGACATTAGTTTTCTCACACAAAAACATATTACTATATGCACAACCGAGATTACTAGCATGGTGAATAATCATAGGATTATTGTGTACTCATGTATACTCTATTGCTAAACCTATAAAGTATAATTAGTTGGACAAAAGAATAAGTTCAAACTCTATAGCTATAGACATAGTTGATAGGAATAACGTGTACTCTAGCGTTGCCCCTTGACCCTATCTTGGGGGCACTACCCCCAAACCCCCATTAAATAATTTGGGGGCAAACCACACCGATAAAAGTGGGGAAAATTTAACCTCCAAGTCTGATTAGGCTCCATATAACAACAGGGTCTTGTGGCTTCATTTGAGACAACAAGAGTAGACTTTTTACAGATTTCATATTAGGTGTGGGATATGCAATAATAGATTGTGGATGCGGGTATGACAGCTGATTATGCAACATACTTCATAGCTCATCATGTTCTGATATATTCTAGACCTGGGGAGGGAGCACCTAGATTAGAGGATGGAGATGAGGAGGATGATGACGCTCCATGACAGAGGAGGAGGTGGCGGCGAGGTGGCCGAGGTGGAGGAGATGATGGTGGCAAGGGTGGCGGAGGCAGAGATGATGGTGGAGATGATGGGGATGATGGAGGGGATGATGGAGGGCAGAGGAGGGTTATACATAAGGTGGAGGGGGTGCCACAAGTACAGGCATAGCCTCAAGTGCAGGCACAGGTTCAGGTGCAAGATGATGGGGCAATGGCGGCATTGCGAGCTCAGGTGGCTCAGTTATAGGGACAGGTTGGACAGATGCACCAACAGATTACCCAGCTACAGGGAGATGTGAGGACTGCAGTATTAGAGTGGGATAGGGTACCGCCATACAGAGATACACTAGGGCAGAGACCCTACTGCAGCAGGTATAGCAGACCGTAGCATAGGGTCCCACTGGGCAAACTGTTGCAGAGATGGTTCAAGTTGGGCAGGAGATTTTTTATTGGAGAACCCTATATGGGCAGGCAGTACCCCCAGAGTAGAGAGTAGGTAGCTTCCATTCGAGCTCACGCAACAGATCCAGGCGGACATTGTCTGAGAGTGGAGTTTCAGGGCCACCACCTCCTCATTGGCCACCAGGGACAGGTCCTACAAGTCCTCAGCCTCAGCCTCAGTAGCTAGCACCTTTCGGAGGTAGTTCCTCTTAGGCATTCTGGAGACATGTATCATGTTTACATCATTTTGTATACACACTATTTTTGACAGCTCGAGATACACATTTATGATATCATTGTATACTTGGACATTTATTATTTTTTATGATGATATACATGGCTTCGATGGACTGTATGCATTTACTTATGGATGGATGTTATCTATATGATGGATGTTATGATTATGCTCTTATGTGATGCTTCTAACATGTGATTTTATGATGCATACGACACTTATGATATGATGTTTTTATGATCTTACATTATGACTTCTATTGATGCATAATGTTATGTGCAATGATTCTATATGCGTATAGTTTATGATGGCCTAATGCATATGTTGATGATTCTTAAATGCAACTACATGGTGTTTAAATTCCTATGTACGATGAACTAATATGCAAATCCTATGACAAATGACATCTATGTTTTTGAATTTTTTGATGATAAACGTTATGCATGAGGCCTATATGGATACATGACATCACTATACAAATATTCTAAATGTTTAATGTAACTAATGCACTTTAAATGATATGAACCTATGACAGTCATGCCTATGTTATGCATAATGATAATGATTTGTTTTTGTTATGCCAAGTATACTCAATCATAAATGAAAGAACACTTAGAAGAATTAGACTATTGATTTGGCTATGGTAAGTAATTTAGAAGAATAATTTGGATGAATGAAAGAACTGATTGGATAAATGAATAAAATTGACTTGGATCTTAAGCCACTTGGAAAATGATAATTATGGAATGCTTATAAACGAATGAAATAGAAACTTAACATGCACAAATGAGGTTTTGTCATCTTGTATACAAATATTTGAAGTACTTTTTTTCATCACTGAGCTTTTAAAATGTTGTAAGAAAATACAAGGATCTAGGTCTTATTAAACCATGATGACCTGAGTATCTCTTACATGGATTTTGATTTAGCAAGTTAATACAAGCATCTAGGCAAAATTGAACTGAGATGACCTGAGTATTGCTTGGATGTATCAATAGACAAGGATTGCACTCTTTCATGCTAAGACCTATAATGTCCTCAATGATCTTTTGTTGATCATGTCATTAGACAAATCATCACATTACTTAAGATTAGTCCACAAACAGCAAACAAATGAAAAAATCATGCCCCATCATAGCTCCTCTAGTTTTGGACATCATTGAGTAGCATAGGAAACATGATAATGAAAATCCAGACCTAAGACTTAAACTTATAACATCCATCAAATTTTATTGCCATAGGTATGTTTTCTTGCCATGATAATAGATATAACCATTCTAATAGTTTCGACACATTGTTGTCTGATACAAGTTAATGTCTTGTGTCAAGTTTTTGTTGAAAAGGTTTGCTTGTAGTGTTGCATGTTGTCTGGAGATAGTATCGCGATCCAGTTTGTTATCCTCTGATATTGTGACATTCAAGAATCTAATTCCATAACTAGGTCGAGGATTTTGCCCCCAGTCAAGGAAAGGATTGATTTATTATGGATGAAATATAGGGATGAACTAATGGTAGACTCAATGTAATGAGTCCTAAGGACTAACCTAGTGCCTCGGGGGCTCATCGATGATGGCCTTGCCTACAAGACGACACAGAGGCAACGTAGTTTGATGATGTGGACTATGTGGACCTAAGACCTAAGGGGTGGGAAGCCTCGAGGGCTCATCAATGATGGCCTTGTCTACATGATAGCTCAGAGGCGACATAGTTCAGGAATGGAAACTGACACTAGTGATGGATGGAGTATAATTATTATGGCAAGACAAGAGGTATGGATGGATTGGAAGCCTCAGGGGCTCATCAATGATGGCCTTGCCTATGTGATAGCTCAAAGGTGATGTAGTTTGCCAATGATAATGATAGGGTCATGACAGATGACAAGATGGATGAAAGACTAGATGAACAACCTGATGTGACAAGACGATAAGGGCGAGCGAACAACAAGCCATGATAAGTATCGCTACAGGTTTGGATAAATGCAAAAGAAAAGATGGATGAAAACTGAAATCCTACAAGATGGAGGAAGCGGTTTATCACAAATAGTGCCTATTTCCAAGTTTTCACCACTTGCTTTTATTGTACTTTTTTTTATATACTCCCTTGCATTGGGGTTTTTAGGTATAAAACTTGCAAATATGCATACTGTTGATGGGATCATCAAACAACTCACCTTCTGATGTAGCTAATTGATAGGATCCTGATCTATAGGTATTAATGATTACGTAGGGACCAAGCCAATTGGGTTCAAACTTGCCTTTCTTTTCCCTGTCCTGTTGATTTCTAGGATTTTCCTTGAGAACCAGGTCACTGACTTGAAAGACTCTAGGTTTTACTCTATGGTTGTAACTCCTTGAATTTCTTTGTTGATAAGATTTGAGATGATTAAGGGCATTTTGTCTTCTCTCCTCCAATAGCTCTAACTCCTGTAATCTGGAAACCTGATATTCTTCATCAGTTATTAGACCTCTTAACGATACTCGCAAGGATGGTAACTCGACCTCAATGGGCAAGATGGCTTTAGAGGCATAAACTAGGGCATACGTTGTTGCACCTGTGGGTGTGTGGATGCTTGTACGGTAGGCCCACAAAGCAAGATTTAGTTGGATATGTCAATCACAGCCGTTATCATTGACAGTCTTCTTCAAGATTTTCAAGATAGTTTTATTAGACACCTCCACCGGACCGTTTCCTTCGGGGTAGTACGGGGTTGAGAAATGGTGTTGGATGTGGAATTTGTCATAGAGCTCTTTGACATCCTAGTTTTTAAAAGGTCTTCCATTATCAATGATAATCGATAATGGGATGCCATAGCGACAAATGATGTAATTCATGATGAATGAGGTAATTTGTTTGCCTGTGACATTGGTCAAGGGTACAACTTCTATCCACTTTGTAAAGTACTCAGTGGTGGTGATTATGAATTTATGGCCATTGGATGATGAGGGGTGGATCTTACCCACAAGGTCGAGTCCCCTCTGACAAAAAGGCCATGGAGTCGTTAAAGGTTGCAGCTCTTACGCCGGTGCATGTATTAGGTTCCCATGTATTTGGCATTTCTTGCATCTTTTCACAAAATGATAGGAGTCTGTTCCATGATTGGCCAATAGTATCCCATACACATAAGCTTCTTAGCTAAGGTAGGACCACTAGAGTGTGTTCCGCAAATGCCTTCGTGAACTTCCTTCAATGCGGTTTGATATTCCTCATTTTTGAGACACCTAAGGAGAGTACCAGCAAGACCTCGTCGGTATAGGGTATTGGCAATTATGGTATCATGAGAGACTTGACAGATGAAGGTTCTTCATTGATTATTGGATAGTCTAGGTGGTAGGGTATTCTCTTTCAAATAGGTATAGATATTTTCGTATGAGGGGGAATCGGATCCTACTATGTAGCATATGATTCTTGTTTCAAGGATATCGTAAGCTGGATTAGACACTGGCTCCACTAAGAACTCATAACGTGACTGATTCTCTAGGATGTGCAGGAGTGATGCAATGGTTGCCATGGCATCTGTAGCTTTGTTCTCCAGTCTTGGTATTTGTTCAAAGGAAATCACAACAAAATATTCTTTGAAGTCATCTACCATATGCTTGTAGGGTATTAACTTCTCATCCTTGGTTTGATAGTCATCATTTGCCTAATTTATGACTAGTTGTGAGTCTCCATACACATGAAGCTCTCAGACTTTCCATTCTACATCCATTTTAAGACCAATGACCAAGGCCTCATATTCTGCCACATTGTTGGTTCAAGGGAAGAGTAGTCTATATAATTTTAGGATTGTATCCCCTTAAGGTGTAACCAACAAAATGCCCGCTCCTGACCCATGTTGTGTATAGGATCCATCAAAATAGAGTTTCTAGGCTTGTGTTGTTATGTTAAAGATAGCTTCTTCTAGAAATTCAAAGCTTAATGGGTTGTCATCGTGCAATGGTACATCCGCTAATTGATCCACAATCACTTGGCCTTTTATAGCTCTTCTGTCCACATATTCAATGTCGAACTCACTGAGAATCATTACTCATTTCGATAGTCTGCCTATTAGAGTAGCCTTACTGAGCAAATACTTCAACGGATCTATCTTTGCTACTAACTTGATTGAATGTGTGAGCATATAATGTCTTAGTTTTTGGGATACAAAAACTATGGCAAGGCGTGCTCGTTCAATAAGGGTGTATTGTAGTTCATAGCCAACCAATGTCTGACTGATGTAGTAAATATCCCATTCCTTCCCTTTATACTCCTGTTGTGCTAATAGGGCTCCAAGAGTAGTTGGCGTAGCTGAAATATAGAGCAAAAGTGGTTTGCCCTGTATTGATGGCATCGAGATCGATGGTTTCATCAGATACTCTTTGAGTTGAAAGGCTTGCTCACATGTCTCATCCCATCTGAAAGGAATGTTCTTGTGTAGGAGATGAGTGAAAGGATGACATTTGTCAACTAATTAAGAGATGAACCGATAGATAGATTATAGCTTTCCTTGCAAAGACCCTAGTTGACTAATATTTCTAGGTGGTGGCATGTCCATTATTGCTTTCACTTTGGCCGAATCCACCTTAATTCCTTTGGCTGAAATGATATATCCTAAAAGTTTGTTGGATGTGACTCCGAACACACACTACTTTGGATTCAAGCAGACGTTGAACTACTCTAGTCTCTAAAACATTTTATCTAATACCTGCAAGTGTGTTTCTCTTGTGAGTGATTTGGCTAGAATATCATCCACATAAACTTCCATAATGGTATGCATCATATCATGGAAAATTGTGGTCATTGCTCTCTAGTATGTTGCTTCTGCATTTTTCAGTCCAAATGGCATCACACACTAGCAATATGTACCCCATAGACATGTAAAAGCGGTCTTGTGTTGGTCTTCTAGCGGTATTTTGATCTTATTGTAGCTAGAAAACCCATCCATGAGAGATAGCATAGTAAGCCCCGCTATAAGATCCATAATGATGTCAATATTAGGAAAAGGAAAGTCATCCTTAGGGCAAGCTTTATTCAAATCCCTGAAATCATTGCAAAGTCTAACCCTTCCATCCAGTTTTGAGATAGGAACAATATTGGAGATCCAATCCGGATAGTCAATTGGTCTGATAAATCCCACATCCAATAGCTTCTTCAATTCTTCCTTCACTAACAGTGTTATATGCGAATGCATCTTCCTTAGTTTTTGTTTTACTGGTTTAGCTCGTAGAGCTAGTGATAAGTGATGCATTATGAGATTTGGATTAAGTCTAGGCATATCCGCATAGGACCAAGCAAAATTTATCTCTCTGTTTGAAGAATTGGATGAATTCTAGTCTTTCTTGTTCAGATAAAGCCTCTGCTAGATGGATTATCTTTGGATTGTCTTCTGTGCCAATGCTGACAAGTTCTGCTGGTTCTATCAAAACTGATGATCTCTCCTAATGTGCAAGGTTGGGGAGAGTGTCAAGCCTCTCATCCTTTGGCGCCTCATAGAGGTTTTCACCATTGGATTCATACTTTATTTTTTTACCTTTTTCACGATCTAACACTACTGCAGAGCAGTTTTCACCATTAGATCTATTTTTTATTTTTACATTTTTATGACTAAAAGGCTTGGCACTCTCTCCAAAATAAGACAAGTCATTGAGTTCTATAGTAAAGCTAACTTTATGATCTCCTGATGGTAAGTGATCCCTTAGTTCTTGGTGTAGGAGCACCTCGAAAATCATGTTTTCGTTTGTAATAAGGTCTATTTGACCAATGCATTTTCATTTCAATTTGTAGCTAGGTCTATTTTGTAAGTCCCAAGTGACTTAGGGGACATTTGTCAAGTTGTAATCGCATAATGCTAAAAATAGCAGTAATGCCAAAATAAGGTAGTAGGTTAGTTTTGGTCAGTTGTCTCCCAGCCGCTTGGAGCTAGTGTGGTACTACTCTGGGCGAGTTTATAAACCCAGGGATTTGAACAAAGTCATATATCATTTTTCATTGTAACCGAATGCAATTGTGCGTATGTAACCGAGCATTATGAAGGAGAAATCAATCTTTTATGTGTTGTCTATTTAGTTTCCATTCTCTGTAAATACAAAATTGCATAGCTATAGATTTCTTTTCCTCTCTATATCTCCATTTGTTGCAGAATGTCGATGTGAAGCATTCCACTGGTGAGATTTCTGTCGAAATCAGTGGAATGACTTCAATGTACCATATATGTCCGTTTCTTGTTTTGTTTTCTTGTTCGATAGTGCAGACGTTCTGGATCATGGGTTTCACGCAATAAGGACGGCCTAGCATCTCTATGTGCTAGGGTTAAGAGGGAAGTAAAACTGTGCGATGACGTTTTTGGCGAATCAACCAAAGGTTATGAGCATTCACTGACGGAACGCACCTCACCAAAGGGCAAATGCCATTGGGGCATTGGAGAAGGATGAAAGACTTGGCCGATGGAGTTGAATCAGTGGCTCATCAGCTGTTAGTTTGTTGACTGCAAAAATTTTAGGGCATCAGTCTGGTTATCCGTTGTGCGCTCCCCATCATATTGGTATCAGAGCCTGAAAAGATTTGGGTGGCAAATCGAATTGAGGATTTGTAGGAGTGTTGGTGTTTGGGTGTTGTCTGTGAATGTTTATGTCAGACAGAGAAAGCGGAGAAAGGGCTAGTGATATGCCTCCAAAGGGGATGAGCACCGAAGTGGTCAAGAAATTCAAGGAGATGGAGGAGATGATCAAGACTGGAGTCAAAGAAGCACTCCAGGCTGAGTTGAAGACCTTGGGAAAAGGTAGGAAATCAGACGAGGAGTCTGATGGAGAAGAAGAAGATGGGGAAGAGGAAACAACCCTAGAATAGACAAGTATATCTACAAATCAGAAACAATTTTTGGAGGCCATAAAATCACTTGGTAAGGAGTCATCCAAGGCAAGAATGGAGATTCTGATGTTCAACGGAAAGATGGACGCAGATGAAGTCATCAAATGGGTCGAGGCTTTGAACAATTACTTCGAGTACAAGGAGGTACCAAAGAATAGAAGAGTCAAGTTTGCAAAGATGAAATTGAAGGGCGTTGCACTCACGTGGTGGAACTACACCCAGGGAGAAAGGGTGAAGAGTGGAAAGAGCATGATCTCATCCTGGAGTCGGATGGTAGAGAGGATCAAGGCTCAGTTCCTACCAGTGGATTATGAAGTGCAAATATACAGGAAAATGCAGAATCTCATGCATAAGGATATGGATGTATCCACCTATACAGAGGAATTTTATAAATTGTCCCTAAGGTGTGGACATGCTGAGGATGAGAAAGGAAGAGTTGCCAGGAATATTAATGGCCTAAAGTATAGTATGCAAGATGAGATTACCATCTTGACACCAGAAACCATGGACAAATGTTTCCAGGTGGCGCTGAGAGTAGAAGAGAAGCAGAAAAGGAAGAGTGAACAAAACAATAGAGGTAGAGGTGGACAGAATTTAAGAGGCAGAAGTAGTTTTGGAGGAAGAAGTCCTAACCAGAGGCCTAGTGGTGAGTCTAGCCAAGAAGAGCAAGTTGGGGACTCAAGTAGTAGAGGAGGCTACCAAGGAAGAAGGCCTAATGGAAGAGGTGGGACAAATGGATCAGGTAGAGGATCCAAATTCTCCAATATGAGATGTTATAACTGCAATTAGATAGGGCATCCGGCGTACAAGTGTCTAGAGAAGGCCTCAACTTCTCATGATGGTGAGAAGAGAACCACTTTGATTCAAGAAGATGTAAGGAGTGTGGCATATCCTAAAGTGAATCTAGAATAAAAAATGGGAGAGAATCTAATGGTCAAGAGGACGCTGCTCAAGCAACCAGTGCAAGCAGAACCATCACAAAGAAGGGCTTTATTTAGGATCAACTGCAAGATCCAAGGTAAGGTTTGTAAAGTCATTATTGACTCTGGCTCTACTGATAACATTATATCTTTGGAAGCAGTGAATAAGTTGAAGTTAGAAAAGATACCCCATAGAAGTCCATATAAAGTTAGTTGGTTGAACAAGGGGTAGCACGTACTCATCAATGAACAGGCATGGGTAGAATTCAGTATTAAGGGGTATAGAGATAAGATCTTGTGTGACATCCTTCCAATGGATGCTTGCCATCTTTCATTAGGCAGACCCTGGCAGTTTGATAGAAAGGCTCAGCATGATGGAGAAAGGAATGCTTACTCATTTCAAAAAGATGGTATGACTTATAGTATACAGTCATTGGTAGAAGAGGATCCACAACATGTAGGGTCTAGTGTAATGCTGGTAGGAGAAAAGGAATTCATGGACACATTACAGGAATGTGATGGAGTAGGTTTTGCTTTGATTGTGAAGCCTAAGGGGGAAAAGAAGCAAAGTGTGAGAGAAGTAGGGCCTAAAGAGGTCAGAGATTTGCTTGAGAATTACAAAGGAGTGATTGCAAAGAATATGCTTGATTCCCTACCACTAATAAGAGACATTAGCCATCAGATAGATCTCATACCAGGAGCAGTACTTCCTAATAAGGCAGCATATAAAATGACCCCTCAGCAGAATGAGGAGATAGCCAGGGAGGTTCAAGAACTTTTAGACAAGGGGTTAATAAGAAAGAGTTTGAGTCCATGTGCAGTCCCCACCATTTTAGCACTAAAGAAAGATGGGAAATGGAGACTGTGTACTGATTCTCAGGCAATAAATAGGATAACCATCCGGTATAGGTTTCCTATTCCTAGAATAGATGATTTAATGGGTTGTTTGGGAGATGCTACCTATTTCTCTAAGATAGATTTGAAGAGTGGGTACCATCAGATAAGGATAAGAGAAGGGGATGAGTGGAAGACAGCTTTCAAGACCAATGAAGGGTTGTATGAATGGCTTGTGGTGTCGTTTGGTCTTTCAAACGCCCCTAGCACCTTTATGAGACTGATGAATGAGGTGTTGCAAGAATTCATAGGAAAATTTGTGGTAGTCTACCTTGATGATATCTTGGTATTCAGTAAGAGCAAGGAAGAGCACTTGAAACATTTGGAGATAGTCTTGAAGAGGCTGCAAGATCAGAAGTTACTGATAAACTTGGAAAAGTGTGACTTCATGAAACAAGAATTGGTGTACCTAGGTTTTGTCGTCTCTAAGGGTGATCTAAAAATGGATCCTTCCAAGGTAGAAGCTATTTTGAATTGGCCTATACCCAGGACAGCAGGAGAGGTCAGAAGTTTCCATGGTTTGGCCACATTTTACAGGAAATTCATTAAGACATTTGTGTTCCTATGTTAGAGACCATCAAGGGTGGAGGTAAGATGAAGTTTGCATGGACGAGAGAGGCAGATCAGAGTTTTGAAAGTATGAAACAAAAAGTTGCTAAATTCCATGTTTTAGTGTTACTTGATTTTAATAAGGTTTTCACAATTGAATGTGATGCAAGTGGATTGGCCATTGGAGCCGTGTTGAGCCAAGAAAGCAGACCAGTAGCCTTCTTCAGTGAAAAGTTAAATGAAGCCAAGAGGAAATACTCCTCTTATGATCTAGAGTTGTATGCTATGGTACAAGCTCTAAAGAAATGGAGGCACTACTTGCTTCCCAAGGAATTTATTGTGTACACTGACAATCATGCTCTTAGTTTTTTGAATGGACAAGAAAAGCTCAGTCATAGACACATGAAATGGGTGGAAAGTCTTCAAGCCTACACCTTCATCATCAAACATAAGAAAGGAATAACCAATAAGGCTGCTAATGCTCTAAGCAGAAGGGTGTTGACAGTGCAAGAAGTGCAGCTACAAAGTATGGCTGTTGAGTCACTCAAAGGATTGTACGGAGAGCACCAAGATTTTAAGGAAATCTACAGGGTATGCAGTGAGTTTGCCAATGCTTTCCACAGTGAATTTTAAGACTATACATTGCAGAATGGACTTTTCTTTAAAGGTAGTCAACTATGTATCCCTAAGTGTTCAATGACGGATAATACAGTGAAGGAAAAACATAGTGGTGGTTTAGGGGGACATTTTAGGCTCAATAAGACCTTAGATCTTGTAAGAAGGTTTTACTTTTGGCCAAGGATGCAATCTGATGTCAAAAGGTTTGTTGAGAGTTGTATGATTTGCCAGAGAGCAAAGGGAGTTTCAACCAATGTAGGACTGTACCAACCTTTTCCCATACCAAAAAGACCTTGGGAAAGTTTGAGTATGGATTTTGTGATGGGATTGCCCAAAACAAGGACAGGTTATGATAGTGTGTTTGTTGTGGTAGATAGGTTCAACAAAATGGCGCACTTTATTCCTTGTAAGACCACCAATGATGCTAGTTACATTGCAGGTTTGTTCTTTAAATAAATTGTCAAGATTCATGGATTACCTCTGAGTATTGCATCTTACAGAGACAGCAAATTTGTGGGACATTTCTAGAGAACTTTGTGGAAAAGATTTGGTACAAATTTGTCTTTTAGTTCAGCCTATCACCCTCAGACTGATGGCCAAACTGAGGTTGTCAATAGGTCATTAGGCAATCTGCTGAGATGTTTGACAAGAGAACATGGTAGTAGTTGGGATGTGGTACTCCCACAAGAAGAATATGCCTATAATGATTCTACAAATAGAAGTACAGGTTTAAGTCCTTTTGAAGTTATCTATGGTATTCATCCTAGAGGTATTTTTGAATTGCGAGATGTTAAGGGATGGACAAAAGGAGTGGACATGCTGATACATTTGCAGAGGCTATGCAAGAGATCCATCAACAAGTCAGAGATACTCTACACCAGAACAGTCAGAAGATCAAGGCTAGAGTGGATCAAAGACGAAGGGATGTGTAGTACCAAATAGGAAATATGGTCATGGTTCATCTCAACAAGAACCAACTACCCAAGGGAAGCCACAACAAGTTGATGATGAGGAAAATTGGACCTTGTTAGACTCTGGACAAATATGGTTCTAATGCTTACAAAATTGAACTCCCTAATGATATTGCTATTTCACCTATATTCAATGTTGCTGATCTAACATTATATAGGAGTCCTGATCTAAGAGAAGATGCAGACAATTCTGTCCAAGACCATACAGAGTGGGTGCAACATTTACCATCTAAGGAACCACCAAAGATGGAGTGTATTTTGGATAGCATGATAGCCAAGAAGACCAGAAATCAGACATATTTCGAGCACTTAGTCAAATGGCAAGGACTTCTAGATTCAGACACCACATGGATACTAGAAGAAGATATCAAAAAGCAGGGTGGTGATTTGCAGCAGTTAGTCTCTAAGAGGACTTGAGACAACTTTTACCTGGGGAGTATGGTGCAGGAGCACCTCGAAAATCATGTTTTCGTTTGTAATAAGGTCTATTTAACCAATGCATTTTCATTTCAGTTTGTAGCTAGGTCTATTTTGTAAGTCCCAAGTGACTTAGGGGACATTTGTCAAGTTGTAATCGCATAATGCAATAATGCCAAAATAAGGCAGTAGGGTAGTTTTGATTGGTCGTCTCCCAGCCGCTTGGATTGTTCTCCCAGCCGCTTGGAGCTAGTGTGGTACTACTCTAAGTTTATAAACCCAGGGAATTGAACAAAGTCATATATCATTTTTCATTCTAACTGAATGCAATTGTGCGTATGTAACCGAGCATTGTGAAGGAGAAATCAATCTTTTGTGTTGTCTATTTAGTTTCCATTCTCTGTAAATACGAAATTGCATAGCTATAGATTTCTTTTCCTTTCTATATCTCCATTGTTGTAGAATGTCGATGTGAAGCATTCCACTGGTGAGATTTCTGTCGAAATCAGTGGAATGACTTCAATGTACCATATATGTCCATTTCCTATTTTGTTTTCTTGTTCGATAGTGCAGATGTTCTGGATCATGGGTTTCGCGCAGTAAGGACGGCCTAGCATCTCCATGTGCTAGGGTTAAGAGGGAAGTAAAACTGTGCAACGACATTTTTGGCAAATCGGCCAAAGGTTATGAGCGTTCACTGACGGAACGTGCCTCACCAAAGGGCAAATGCCATCGGGGCATTGGAGAAGGATGACAGACTTGGCCGATGGAGTTGAATTGGTGGCTCATCAGCTGTTAGTTCATTGATTGTGAAAATTTTAGGGCATCAGTCTGGTTATCCGCTGTGCACTCCCCATCAGTTCTAGATAATCAATGATAGCATCGTCATTTTCAAAGGTATCTAGCTCGGGGGCTTCTCATAGTTCCCAATCTATACGCTCGAGATGCACTAGTGGTAGAGGATTGTTGGGTTGGTCTAATTCAAGGGTAATGATGATTATGACAGAGGAGTTCTCTAGGTTTGTTGGGCTATTTACAAGGTCTAAAGTAGTACTCTCCATAGTAATATCTAGTAAGTGGGACATCTGACCTTCCTCTTGGGACTCACTCTCGATATTTTATGAATCAAACTCTTACAGTCTAGATCCTGAGCTTTGACCCTTATGGTATGTGTTTGTTGAGCTATATTTTTGTGTATACACCTAAAAATGACACAACTCTTCCAAATAAATATTCGTAATATTTATTCCAGTTAATTCTTCTATCAATAAATAAATAAATCATTTTATTTATCTGATTCATAATCCTCCACAAAATTAAATAATACTAAATTATTTAATTAAAATTCTTCTAAAGTTCTTCTAAATTAAATAAAATCATTTATTTAATTAAATCCTCCAAATTCTCCTAAATTAAATAATACCAAATTATTTAATTACCTCTTCTAAATCCTAAAGTCATTCTAAATTAAATAATGTCCAATTATTTAATTAGTTCTTCTAAACTTAAATCATCCTCTATATTTAAATAAGTCAAAACATTTATTTAATTATCTATTTCCTCTTAAAAATGGATTAAAACCAAAATTAATCCATGCAAATCCATGTGCACACTTAATTAAATATTTTAATATTTAATTAGTTGTTCTCTCACCCACATATCATTTTTATCCTCTGGTTCCAATTAGTTAACTCATAAATCAAATCAGTTAACTAGTTAGTCTATTCTGTTAATTGAACATTCTATTCTGTTAACTCTTCATTCTATTTCTGTTAACTCCCATGTTGCATGAAGGAAAAAGACACTTGTCCTCTTCCTATTCGCACACATTCTCTCAACCTTCCTCAACTGTTGATCTCCTTATTTATTCTATACCGTTGATCTTCTCTCTCATAAGTCTATAAGTACAACCCTATTTCCTCCATTCCAATCATCCAAGCTTTTAATAAACTTACTCTGTAGAAATCATAGCGCGCCTTTGGCACCCAAATCCATCCATAGCTTGCGATCACCATTTTTATTGTATTGAAGATCCTTTTCATTACAAGAACTATCATAGTCGTTCTCTATTGTCATTTTGAAGAAAAAGCACGGAAGTGCACTTTCTGAGGGCTTCATTCACACAAAAGATCAATTTGAGATTAGGCAACCAATGGAAGCCGCGAAGTAATAAGGTTTGCAAGGTATCTCTCTTTGTATTTGAATCTTGATTATTGTAATTTCTATTGAGTTATGCTATTATTCATTATTGATATTATTCCACTTTTCTCATAACATTTCTGGCACCCACCATGGGGCCTTGCCCCAATTTAACCTCAAAACTGAGTTTTTGTGCATTAGGTTCTGTACACGGGAAGATTCTACGCATCTGATCTCTATTTCCATGCATCTGAGCTCTCTTTCCACGCATCTAACAGATCGGCACATTTATCCTCTGATTCAATGCATTTGACCTCTGATTCAGCACATCTATTACTTCTGCACATATATCATATGTTTATGTACTTTTATCCTCTGTACCTACGCATTTGTCTTTCTGTGCATATGTGTTATGTTTCTGCACATATAATCTCTGTAACTACGCATTTGTTCTGACAGGGTCCTTGAGTTATTTCCGTTATGGGTAAAATGGGATAATACTAACATGAATTATAAACCCAATAACTTCAATGGAATAGGCAAATAACAAAGAATAAAACAAATGAATCAACGTATAGTGCTTTGTTACCTAGCGGCTTCCATTGTTCACCTATTCTCGATTGATCTTTGGTGATGGATGTAGCCCTCAGGAAGCTTGCTTCCTTGCTTTGTTTCCTCAAAATGACGAAGGAGAAATGGCTAGGATACTTATTGTATCGAAGATGAGCTTCAATACAATGTAGGATGGTCACAAGCTATAGATTGATATGGAATGATATGGTGCACTGATAATTCTGCAAAGTAACGATATGGAAAGCTTAGATATTTGAAATGGAAGAAGAGGGTTGTATTTATAGAGTTGTGAGAGAGAAGATCAACAGTGTAGAAGAAGTAAGAAGATCAATGGTAGAGGATGTTCGAGAGAACGTGCACGAATAGAAGGAGGACGTGTCATTCAAAAAGATGTTTTGTTGAGTTAACTGCTTTCTTGATGAGGATGAGTTTTTATTTCTTAAATTAGAATATATTTTTCTAATTTAAGAGTTTTGTTGATAGCTTTAAATCAGTTAACTCAGCTTTTGCTTTTGCATGACAAGAAGAATTTATTTTTTAGAAGAAAATGATATAGATAAGAGTGGATGAAATACAAATTAAATAAATAAAATTTATTTAATTTATGTGCATCATGAATAAATAAATAAAATATTTAATTTAATTTATTTTTAGAAGAAGGATGCAATAATTAAATAATTTAAAATTATTTAATCGTTTGATGGAAAATAGAAGAATAAGGAAATTAATGAAATAAATAGAATTTATTTAATTGATTATGGAGAGGGAAGAAGATTTGATTTGATTTTTTGCTTTAAAGGAAATAAATCTTAAAAAGATGAGAGGAATAGTAGATGAAATATCTAATTAAATAAATTAATTAGATATGCATGAGTTGCAATTTTAGAAAGAAAGCAAGAAGATATTTTTAGAAGAAAGCAAATTAAATAAATAAATTTATTTAATTTATCTTGTGCAAGATAGAAGAATAAAATATTTTATTATATTTTATTTTTAGAGACTAAGAGGATTTAAATAAATTTAAATGATTTATTTAAATTTGGAAGAATGCATGACTTAATTAAATAATTAGAAATTATTTAATTGTTTGGAAGAAATAAATTAAATAAAGGATTTTATTTAATTTTGACTTTAGAAGAAGTAATTAAATATTTTCGATATTTAATTAACTTAGAGAAATATGAATTGAATAAATAAATTTAATTATTTATTTATTGATAGAGGAAATAGACTTAAATAAATATTAAAAATATTTATTTGGATAGAGTCGTGTCATTTTTAGGTGTATACATTTTGCCCCTCTTTGATGCAATGTATTTTATCATGTTGTTTCAAAGAATAAGTTTTTCTAAAAAAAATGATACATGCCCCAGTTTGCCCTTAGTACAAGTTTCACGACAGGATGCCCCCTCGGGAGATTAGACGGGGAGAAGGTAGAAGGCGTGAGACGGACAATCTCATGATGAGATAGGTTGATAGGAGAAGAAATGGTTGGATGCAGAAGAAAGAGGTGAATGATATGTGATGCAAGATAAAATGATAACACACACAAGCAAGTATGCACAAATGATATAAGAACAAACAAGGTATTGGCCTTGGCAAGTGGTAAACCAAATCGATAACGATATACGATAGTGTTGTCATGGCGGAGAACCAGAGATCCCTAGGGCAACACGATAGGATAGTGTCTGGTTTTAGGAAATGAAACATGTCATGTAAGATGCATGTGTTGGTCTGATTTCAACAATGTTATATCCTGTATAAGACAATTGATTGATTAACTGATCGAGTTGGTTTACGACCAGACAAGGATCAAGACCTCTGATTGTGATTGGATCATTTGTGCAAGATTGACTAACATGATTGGTATGGATTAAGGATAGACTTGCATTTGGATCATTGCTCAGATTGATAGCTAGAACTATTGACGAGAGACAGAAGAATGACTCGACAGAAGAACTCACAAGCTTTTATTTGTAAACATTGATTATCTGCATAGAATCTTTATTGCATGGGATATGGATATGGAATGCTTGCTGGATATGTTATGGATATGGATATGTGTCATCTTGATATTGCAAGTATTTTGAAGTGCTTATTTCATCATTGGGCATTTATTATGTTGTAAGAAAATACAAGCATCTAAGTATAATTAAACCAAGATGATCCGAGTATTACTTACATGGATTTTGATATAGCAAGTTAATACAAGCATCTAGTCAAAATTAAATCTAGATGAACTGAGTATTTCTTGCATTTCAATAGACAAGGATTGCCCCTTTTCATGCTCAGACCTTCGAAAGTCCTCGATGATCTTTTACTGATCACGTCGTTAGACAAAAGTCATCACATTATTAAAGTTTGATCCATAAACAGCAGACAAAGAAAATGATTATGCCCCCATCATAGCATCTCTAGCTTTTGGCATCTTCGAGTAGCATAGAAAGACATAATAACGAAAAATCAAGACCTTGTAAGTTAACCGATATAAAAACACAAAGCATTCTTGCATTAGATGTGTCTTCTTGCCATAATTGATATAGAGTCAGTTTGAGTGTTTTGGTATGGTGTTCTACTTTTGCTTTGGATAGGTTGATGTTCTATGCCAAGATTTTTGTTTGGAAACGGGCTTTGCTGTGCGTGCTTTGCTTGGTGAAAGGTGCGGACGTGGATGGACCAGAGGACAGGCAATAAGGTAGGGAATGGATGGGTAGCAGAGCCTCGGGGGTGCATTAATAATGGCCTTGCCTACGTGACGACGCAGAGGCAACGTAGTTCGGGGTGAACCCTATGATACTAAGATATAGACCGAATAGGGAATAGATACAGATCAAGTATGGAACAAATATGGATCAAATGATACTGATGACAACGAAACACCACAGATAGGTAGATGCATGGGTGATAAGGAATGAAATGTACACGGAAGAGGACAAGGAATTAAGGATGTGATCGCCAAGGACTATGTCACATAGGAATAACGTGCCCCATTGTAGGTAGAATACTTAGGATTTTTCATGGTGATGCTTATGACGAAGGAGAAGGATGAGAGGATAATGAAGGATTTGCGTGGTTTGGAGGGATAAGGTATGTTAAGAGACATCTAAAACATTTGTCAACATTGTGCCCCCAATCTTTATCAAGATCAAAGAAATAGAGGAATGGAAGATCATGATGGATAGACTTGACAGTATAGGTATGTAATGGATAGAGGAATAGGATAGGAAATAGTAAGGAAAAGAATGATAGCAGAAGGTGATATACCGATGAGACAAGGTGCCCCCAAGTTTAGGTGACATAGGAGATCAACTTACATATGATGCCTGTTTGCCAAGTTTTCATCATGGTACTTATCCAAGGTGCCTGTTTGCTAAGTTTTCACCATTGGACAAAAAGATTTTTCTTTACTTTTTTTTTTTGAATATTTGGATAGAAGAAGTTGGATATGGATAAGGACTCGAGCATCTAGTTCCTTGAAAGGTGATAGTCTCAATGGATGTCATCACATGGACCAAGTCAAGTGTTCCCATAGATGTTGGTAGGGGGTTGCATGAAAGTGAGATATGGAGAAGGTAGATATTGGATAATGGAAGGTGCGATAGTGGATGACGATGCGGAATACATAAGGACTTATGAAAAGATGGAAGGAAGGTTTATGTAAAAGCATGGACCATAGGATGAGGAAGATATGTAGGATAGTAGTGGAAGATAGGGGAGATGGAGTTATACGGAAGTGTTGTGGAATGGAAGGGAACCATGACCAACGGTTGCACATACCATGATAAACATTGAAGCTTATGATAGGCAAGTGGTGTGGGAAGCAATGGAGATTTTTGCTTGGTGGATGAATGATTTAGGAATTTAGGGACCCACATAGACTAGGTATTTTTTTTATTTTTGCTTGTCATGTGGGATGGAAGGATTGGAGATTTGTGGATGAAATGGGATTTTTGAGAGGTGGATGCCTCATTTAACTTGAGGGATTTTTGCCTAGGTACCCAAACTATTTTGCTTTTAGACTTTGCTTGTGAAGGTATGGGTTTGGGTGTATGTAACTTTTGAGATGGGTTTTTCTTTGATTTTTGGCTTTTGTATCCTAGGTAATGAGGACTCTTAGGATTTTTGACTTTATAGGTAGAGGCATCCAGATTTGTGCTTTTGAATCCCCTGGGGATGGTGGAAGTGAGGTTGGTGGAAGCTTATTGTTTAGACAACATGTGCATTTGTTGGCCATGATTGGGATATTTAGAGGACTTATAGATGGATGGATAAGGTGTTGGAAGAAGTGGTGGTACAATGCATGGAGGGATATTAGGAGTTGGAAGTAGTGGAGGTACATTGGATGGTGGAAGGTGTATGATCATATGCTCTTGACAATTGTAGGATGATGGAGGTGGAATGGCCACATATTTTTTAGGGATATGATAGGGTTTGTGATGGAAAGTGGACTTAGGAGTGGAGGAAGTACCAACATCTTGAGATTGTTCATCTTGGGGTATGTATCCAAGGCCATATGAGGGTGAAAGAACTTTGACATGGATAGGTTCCAAAATACCTTGTTCATGAAGGCCTAAGCCTTTACCTTGATAGTTCATATTCTGGAGTATGCGATGGATAGTGGGATTATGTATAGGTGGAACACTAGACACAAGTTCCTTAGTGGATGGAGAAGGTGAGATAAAGGATAATGGATGTTGGTGTTCTAAGGAAGAACATTCATGGATGAAGGTAGTGAGACCAAGGATATATGGTGGGGGATTTGCAACTTGGTCCATAATAGATGGTGCAGAATCATTAGGATTTTGATTATCATTATGCTCTTTAGGGTCCAAGTTATTGGGTTGATCATCCATGTGCACTTGGAAGGAAAGTGTCTCATCAAGGGAAGTGAAAGTTGTTGGATCATGGATAGGACTAGAGGGAGGATGGATAGGAGTAATGGAGGTTTCTTGCTCACGGATGGGTATGGGATCAAGTTGTTCATGAACATCTTCTTCACAAGGAATATCTTGATCATAGAAAAGATAAAGGTTATGAATGGGTTGAATGGGGATTTCTTTCTCATGTACAGGATCAAGTTGCTCATGGATAGCTTCTTCGTAGGTATTATCTTGATCATGGAAAAGATAAAGGTTATGAATGGTTTAAAATTTGATGGGGGTGTTTTGATCTTGATTTAGACAAAGGGTGGATGTTTCCACATGCTCTAAGGTGTGCTCTTGACATAGCTCTTGGTCTTCTTGAATGGAAGCGGATAGCTCTTGGATAGATTCTTGGTTGACAACATGGATGTTCAATGGACCTTGACTTTGGTTCATGGTAGGAAGTTCTTCGATAAACTCAAGGGGTTGCGGATGACATGAAGGGGTTGTAGGATTTGACATGGTATTAGAAGAATCTTTGGTAAGGTCAAGGACCAGAATTTGGGGACATGGTTGACTCTGCTAATAGTCCTTGGATCACATCCTTCATAGGTGTAGGAGTACATGAATGAGTGGATTTGGCTTTCTCCATAGATTTTCTTTTGCTATATAAATTTAGAAAATATTTTTTCCAAAACTCATCTTATTCTTTTTTGGTTGTCCATTTAGAGTTTTAGGAAATAGATGGCGGTGTTGTTTTAGGACTGGTATGTTTTGGGATAGGTATCTTAAAAGATAGCGAAGGAGGACTAGTAGATAGGGTGGTATATGATTTCTGACTTGACGTGGTGCTTGCCTTGTCACGAGTATGGGAAAATGATATACGATTTTGGGGCGAGGCATAGCTGGTACTGGCACGTTCAGCTTGCAAGATTACCATTTCTTGTTGTAAGACTTGGATTTGTTGAGCAATTGCTATACAATCTTGGGGTGAGGGACCTAAGTTTATTTGCAATTGCAGATATTGGAGTGTTTAAGCAATATATTCTATCTAGTTTGCCATCTCTACTGAAATTGACACAAGACTGGAAAAGCTTACTGTGATAGATGCACAGCTACAAATGCGCAGAAATAGAGGATAAAAGCGTAGCAGGTTGAAGCATATATGTAGATCTGGCAAAGCTTGAATGATTTTTGCAATTTTTGGCACGTTTTTCAAAACTTAGTCATTTTTTTTTAAATTTTGATTTTCAATTATGGCAGATAAAGACATAGCAAGCGCATAGAAGTTTTCATGATTTTTATATTTTATTATTTTTTTGTATTTTTGTGGACTTTTTGACACGAACAATTACAACCTAGGCTGGAAAGGATGGTATTTGTTGAGTCCCCTAGCTGTGCATATTCAAAGCATGTAGCTCCAAGATCTAGTAGCACTGGCTCCTCTCCACGACACTCACTTCTCATGCATACCAGATCTGGGTTTCCTTAGGCTCGTACCCCCATCGAACCTTAGGATTGTCCCTGCTACCTCTACTATGAATCACATGAATCAAGGCTGCTTCAAAGGTTCCACCTTTTGTGCCAACAAATAGGGGATTTTGGTATACTAAATAATAGATAAGTAGTCAAGGCAACTGTTCGAGTGGTTACACATGCGGCAGCACTACTCTCCGTTATGGAGTCTCCCAACCTTCAAGGGTCAGGCCTTGAAGGGTTTTGGGGGAGGTTGGCTGTTAATGTAACATAGCGGCACTCATTGCAGGAAGCTTTCGCCTCAAGCTCAATTTATTTATAGTGGATTGGTAGGGCTTGACTTTAGCCTGTTACCACTTAGGGTTGTTCCCACTTGGACATGCAGGCATCCAAGGGTAGGCCCCTCTAAAGGTTATACACAGGGAATAACAAGTCTAGCATTCTGGTTACCCAGTAAAGGGGAGAGCATAAGCCTATTGTCATTCAACAGACATAGAAAACAGTGGTTAATCCAATCCTATTTAAAAGGAAAAAAACTAAATGCGTTATCTACTTAGGCACTCACACATTTGTTAACTTTGAAGTAGTTAAAGATAACAATGGTTCATTTCCCTTTGTGAGATAGCAATGTCCTAAACTAAGAAAGATAGCAATGATGCAAAGATAGCAGTGATGTTCGTTACTATCCTCCTAGTTAAGTACTATGTGAGATTTGTATGCATGCATTTTTTTTTTACTTTTTCCCCTAATTAATCTAAGATGAGTTAATTAGTGCAGCTAAATGACTATCCAGCTCCTAATCCTACAAGACAAACATTAGCGTTAACCTGAAAAACCACAAAAAATCCTAAAATCACAATGAAGAACAGATGTGCCGCTTCATAGTCTGTATGCGCAAAAATAGAGATTATAAGCGCAACGTTACAAATGCGCTAAGACAGGTGTCAAAAGCATAGGAAGAAGAGACAAATGCACCATTTTCACATATACATCGTAAAAAAGGATGTAAGCGCCGTGTTTGGGGGTATATGCGTCGGAGTAATGCAGGCACTGAAATAAGTTGTATATGCACCGGATTAGATGATGTATGCACTGGATGTTTGCATGCACCGTAATAGTGCTCAAATGCACCAGTTTAGAGGATATATGTGCCGGATGTTTGCATGCACCAGAACAGTGCTCAGATGCGCCAACTGAACCTGTTTGAAGCCTGTATGGAATCTGTATGGAACCTATCACTCAAAAACTCAATTTTTGGTTAGATTTGGGGCAAAGGCCCCACAGTGGGCTCTAGAAATGTTATGGGTAAAATGGGATAATACTAACATGAATTATAAACCCAATAACTTTAATGGAATAGGCAAATAACAAAGAATAAAACAAATGAATCAACTTATAGTGCTTTGTTACGTAGTGGCTTCCATTGTTCGCTTATTCTCGATCGATCTTTGGTGATGGATATAGCCCTCAGAAAGCTTGCTTCCTTGCTTTGTTTCCTCAAGATGACGAAGGAGAAATGGCCAGGATACTTATTGTATCAAAGATGAGCTTCAATACAATGTACGATGGTCACAAGCTATAGATTGATATGGAATGATATGGTGCACTGATAATTCTGCAGAGTAACGATATGGAAAGCTTGGATATCTGAAATGGAAGAAGAGGGTTGTATTTATAGAGTTGTGAGAGAGAAGATCAATGGTGTAGAAGTAAGAAGATCAATGGTAGAGGATGTTCGAGAGAATGTGCGCGAATAGAAGGAGGACATGTGTCATTCAAAAAGATATTTTGTTGAGTTAACTGCTTTCTTGATGAGGATGAGTTTTTATTTCTTAAATTAGAATATATTTTTCTAATTTAAGAGTTTTGTTGATAGCTTTAAATCAGTTAACTCAGCTTTTGCTTTTGCATGACAAGAATTTATTTTTTAGAAGAAAATGATATAGATAAGAGTGGATGAAATACAAATTAAATAAATAAAATTTATTTAATTTATGTGCATCATGAATAAATAAATAAAATATTTAATTTATTTTATTTTTAGAAGAAGGATGCAATAATTAAATAATTTAAAATTATTTAATCATTTGATGGAAAATAGAAAAATAAGGAAATTAATGAAATAAATAGAATTTATTTAATTGATTATGGAGAGGGAAGAATATTTGATTTGATTTTTTGCTTTAAAGGAAATAAATCTTAAAAAGATGAGAGGAATAATAGATGAAATATCTAAATAAATAAATTAATTAGATATGCATGAGTTGCAATTTTAGAAAGAAAGCAAGAAGATATTTTTAGAAGAAGTAAATTAAATAAATAAATTTATTTAATTTATCTTGTGCAAGATAGAAGAATAAAATATTTAATTATATTTTATTTTTAGAGACTAAGAGGATTTAAATAAATTTAAATGATTTATTTAAATTTGGAAGAATGCATGACTTAATTAAATAATTAGAAATTATTTAATTGTTTGGAAGAAATAAATTAAATAAAGGATTTTATTTAATTTTGACTTTAGAAGAAGTAATTAAATGTTTTCGATATTTAATTAACTTAGAGAAATATGAATTGAATAAATAAATTTAATTAATTATTTATTGATAGAGGAAATAGACTTAACTAAATATTAAAAATATTTATTTGGATAGAGTCGTGCCAATTTTAGGTGTATACAATTTCTTGTGATTGTTCGCTAATGCTAACTTCTCTCGTAGGAATATTCTTAGATCTGTCTGCAGGTTAGGGGTTGGTTAGTCATATAGCTGCATTGTTAACTCCATTCTAGATGTAATTAGTCAAAGGAAGTAATTGAATTGTTCATGCAAATCACATCTAGATCTAACTAGGAAGGGAGTAACTTGATCTTGTTGCATCAAGAACTTGAACGTAGTCCCAATGCTAGGAAGGCTAAAATTGAACAAGTGCTTCTCGCTTTCAAAGTTAACAAATATTATGTGTGCCCAAATAACATAACTCATTTAGTCTTTTTCTTTTAAATAGGAGGAAAGAACCATTGTCTTTTGTGTATTTGGAATGATAATAGGCTTATGCTCTCCCTTTTCTTGGGTGACCAAAATGCCAAACCTATCATTTCACATGTTTTTTCCTTTAGAGAGGCCTGCCCTTGGATATCCTTCTGTCCAAGTGGGAATGATCTTAAGTGGTAACAAGCTAAAGACAAGCTCTACCTAGCCACTATAAATAAATTGTGCTTGAAGTGAAAGCTTCATACAACGAGTGTTGATTAGTTATACCGACAGCTAACCTCCCCCAAAACCCTCCAAGGCACAACCCTTGAAGGCTGGGAGACTCCATAACGAAGAGTAGCACTGCCGCACATATAACCACTTGAACAGTTGCCCTTACTGCTTATCCATTGTTTTAGAAGCTAAAATCCCCTATAAACCGGTGTCAGAAAGAGCGATTATCATCTTCCTTAGACGACTCATGTTCTTACGATTTTATAGTAGAGATAACAAGGAAATCCTAAGGTTTGCGAGCCTTAGGAACCCAAAACTTGGTGTACCTAAGAAGTGTGTGCACTTGTAAGGGGGAGCCCGTGTCCCAAGTTCCTAAGTTATTTGCTTTGAATAGAGTAGCTAGTGTAAAAACCAAGTGAGAATTCAGTTTATATTGTCCCTACCATCCTAGGAATTGTACTTGTTTTAAGTCAAAAAAAGTCAAAAATCTAAAAAAATCAAAAATCATGAAAATATTCTTTTTGTTTGTTGTATCTTTCTTGCCATAGTTGAAAAAATCAAATAAAAAAGACCAACTTTCAGCCAAAGAAAACCAAAAACATCAAAAAATGTGCCAAAAAATTAGTCAAAAACACCAGAGTTACGCATCTGTGCAATCTTGTTGCGCATATATTACATTCTGCAGCGCATTTATCGTTGCTGCGCATTTGATCATTCTTACTGCACATTTGCCCTTTTTTGCTGTGCATTTGATATTTACCAGTACTACCCATTTGAACTATGTTACTGCACATTTATCATAGAGAGCTTTTTCTGTACACTTTTTGCAAAAATTTGACCAATTCTGATACCTGTTGTCTCATTGAACTTGTTTTTTATTTTAGAAAAACCATACAAGATAGTTTCGTAGCCATTTTTCAAAACTTTTCAAATGCATCCCCATTTGCCATTTCATAGTGAAAATGTCAAAAACAAAATCAACCGAGTTTCCTACTAAGGTGTCATTGAAATCTTCCAAAACTCATAACAAAAATCTAGTTGGTTTCATATCACGATATATCATCCTTCAACTTGGAACTTCACTAGTGTTATCTTGATAAAAGTAGTCCATATCAATAGAGGTGATTAACTCTCCCTATTTCGACTATCTTTTCCCTCAAGAGCACGTTTGTTTGACCAAAATCGTAGATCAAAAACCTTAGGAACGAACTTTTTATCTCAACCACACCCAAGAGCATCCCTTCACAAGCATTTTTTATCCAACATTCACCCTCTCCAAACAGTTTGTATGGTTGTCACTAGATCAAAATCCAAAGAAAATCAAGACATGGATACTTGGAACAAAGACAATACCTTACCTCACCATGAGGAAGAAGAAGAAATCCCTCTTGAGGAAGTACTTGGTGCCTCGCAAAATGCAAATTTTCTAGAAATGATGGACAAGGTCCTAACCATGAACCCTTAAAAGTACTTTCTCATGCTAGCTCAACAAGGAGGTAAATTGTCCTCTAACTTTGATCTCTCCGGCCTAAGAGAGGACAATGCATCCAAAGAAGCTAAGTCATCAGAAGAGGGCTCCAAATGAGATAAAGAGACTCCCAAAATTGACCTTAATACTACAAATTTGGAAAAGAAAATGGATAACACAAACCCTCTAGCCTTATTGACTCAACAAATCCAAGGCTTACAACAACAGCTCGCAAACATTCAAATAGAAGCATCAACAAAACACTATTCTCTAGAACATATTTCACCATATCCTTTTAACAAGACCTTGATCATGATATCTTTCCCCTCAAAATTTGAGGTACCAACGTTTGACAAATATCGCAGAAAGGGTGATCCAAAAGACCACATAAGAGAATTTAGTGCCGCATGCCTTGAAGTCGCCCACAATGATACATATCTCATGCGACTATTCCCAAGAAGCTTAGGCGGGCAAGCTATGGAGTGGTTCTCTAGACTACCTCCCGATATTTGAACCTTCAATGAACTGGTGGACAAGTTTGTCACACACTTCTACAACATTGAGCACGACATCTCATTGTTAGATCTTTGTAACACTAAACAAAAGGGTGGAGAATCCTTCGCCTCTTTCTTACAAAGATGGAGACAATTGGCAAGCAAATGTACACATCACATACCAGAAAAACAAATGCTGGAGATGTTTATCCACAACCTTCACGCTGACCTAAGTTACCAAATCCAAATTCAATGCCCTACTTCTTTTAGTAAGGTCATTGAGATGGGTTTACTCATTGAAAATGTGTTGATAGCAAAAGGCCAAGTAAAACTTTACAAGGACACTGCAAGTGCGAATGTCAACACAGACAAACCACAATTTGGGACTAAGAATAAGAATGTCGTGAATGATGGGGTGATTGATGCCAAAAATGTGGCGCCAAAGCAACCGATTTTCAACTTATCGAGCCCACAAAACAACCCCCCACAAAACAAACCATGAAACACCAAATCACGACCTACAAACTATCCTCCTCGGAGAAAATTCACACCTCTTGGAGAAACATTGGTAACCCCCCTATAGAAATTAATAACAAATAAACTCATAACACTTCCAACGGTACGGGATTATGAACCAAAAGTAAAACCTCCATGGTGGAATGACAGCGACTTCTGTGAATATCACTGAAACAAGGGACACAAAACCAATGACTGCTTTGCACTCAAACACACCATTCAAGACTTGTTAGACTAGAAAAAGGTATCACTTTAGGGACATGCTTCTAATGAGGATCACTTAGCATTCAAGAATCCACTTCCCAACTATGAGCAAGGAGGGCCATCAAATCAAAACAACAGTGGAAATAACAATGCCAATTATACAAATGTATCATTTGACTATGTAGTTAACCACATATTAGAGAGTGATTCATAGGTCAATGTAATCACTATAAACAAAAACCCTAATTGTAATGTGACCACTCGCGGTGGAAAGGTTACTCTTAAAGGAGTCCCTTCCAAGCCATCCTCTTCGTCCAACCAGTACAATGTCTTGGACTAGCTTCACAAGACACCTACACACATCTCCATCTTGGAACTTCTATGTTTGTCCCCATCTTACAGAGCCATACTTGACCAAGCTCTTCCGAAGCTATTGTCCCAACAAACCTCATCGAACAGCAGTTCCAGACCATGGTAGGTCACATTACCACACCTCATTTCCTATCGTTCACTAAAAAGGATGATATGTCCATCACTCAACCTCATAATGCGTCTCTCCACATAGAAGCCTTCATCCACAAGCACAAAATCAAAAGGGTTCTAATCAATGGAGGAGCCAGTTTAAATATTTGTACCCTAAAGCTAATCCTTGCATTGGGGTTTTTAGAGAGTTGTATCGATCCTAAAAAGAAAATCACCATCAAAGCTTACAATGAAGAGGAAAGAACTTCAAAGGGAACTGTTGTTTTGCCTATCAGAGTGGGACCTCTACTAAAAGATGTAGTGTGCCAAGTACTTGATATGGAGCTTGCTTATAACATTCTCCTTGGGAAACCTTGGATACATGCTATGAAGGTAGTACCATCAACCTATCACCAATGCATTAAATTCCCCCATGAAGGCCACGAAATCACCATCCAAGGTGATTCCAATCCATTTCAATATCGCAACTTCGTACAATCCAAACTTGACGTTGTAATTCCCAATAACAGTGCATCTACTTCATCTGCATCCCATGTTGACCCAACTTCACTTCCTTCCACATTGCAGGCATCCCAATCTGGCCTCAAGCTCAAAGATAATGGTCTTGGTGAATACACAATCGCCCAATCCTTTTTCTTAGCACAACTCCCTCTCTCCCCCACATCCTATGGAAAGCCTTCCATAAGCAAACCCAAAGCATTAGCAATTACTAAAGGTCTGTTTGTCAAATGGGGAAGCCTTGAAGATGAGAGTGATGAAAAAGACATCCTACAATGGTTATATAAGGATGAAGACAGTCTATCCAAGCAACAAGACCATCCCTCCATGGTGCAAACTGAACAGTATGGACAAGGATTCTCAATACTACAGAGAATGGGGTATGAAGGTCATGGACCCATCAGATTGAGAAAGGAAGGTATCACTGAACCTATCCAACCTCATACCTTAACAGCCTGAGACACTACAGGGCTAGGCTACACTGGCAAAGCAAAGACCAAGGGAATAGACAAGCATAAAGGCAAACACCCAGAAACATCTGCTACTAACCTAGAAGATCAAATTCACCGACTACAAGGATGGAGTGAGACCGACTCCAATGAGTATGAATGGGATAGTCTCTCTGAACTATCTTGTGATGAAAAAGATATTGATGTGGTCCATGAGTATGACCCTACCCATGCAACAAATGAGGGACAAAGTCCAAGGGCTAGACCTCTAGAGTTCAACCCTCATAATAACAATAGTGAGATTCGTGAGGAAAGAATGATACCACACTTGACAAATCAACTAGTGGAGAGTGCCATCACAAGCATAGTCAATGCTTATAATGACTACCTTAACTCCTCCATCTTGACTATCAATACCCTCGAACTAGACCAACCCAATGACCCTCTACCACTAGTACATCTAGAACTCATAGATTAGGACTTAAAAGACACTCCCCCTGAGCTTGATACCTTTTAAAACAATGAAGCCATCATAGACTATCTTGAGCTTAGAGACCACATACCCACAGAGGATCACAGGGCTGGCTATGCCATAGAACTCAACGACAAGGCTTATTTTGGAGAGTGCCAAGCCTTTCAGTCTAAAAAATGTAAAAATGAAAAATGGATCTAACGGTGAAAACTGCTTTGCGACATTGTTAGATCATCAAAATAGTAAAAATATGAAAGATGTATCCAACAGTGAAAACCTCTCTAAGGCACCGAAGGATGAAAGGCTTGACCCTCTCCCCAATCTAACACATCAGGAGAGATGCTCAATCTTAATGGAACCAGTAGAGCAGATCAACGTTAGTACAGGGGACAGTCCTAGGATGATCCATATGCCACAATCTTTAACTGCACAAGAAAAGCCAGAATTCACTGAGTTCTTCAAAAAGAAACAAATCAAATTTGCATGGTCATATGCGGATATGCCAGGGATAGATCCAAATCTCATAATGCATCACTTGTCCTTAGCTCTAGGCGCTAAACCAGTTAAGTAAAAACTCAAGAAGATGCACCCGCATGTCACCCTCATGGTAAAAGAAGAACTGAAGAAGCTGCTAGATGTCAGATTCATCAGACCAATAGACTATCTTGAGTGGATATCCAATATAGTGCCTGTCGCCAAACCAAATGGGAGAGTTTGACTATGCAATGACTTCAGGGACCTGAATAAAGCTTATCCGAAAGATGATTTCCCTTTGCCAAACATTGACATTATTGTAGATCTCATGGCAGGGCATATTATGTTGTCGCTAATGGATGGTTTCTCAGGGTACAACCAGATCAAAATTGCACCTAAGGATCAACACAAGACTGCATTCACATGTCCATGCCTATTGTTGGTGTGTCATGCCATTTGGATTAAAAATTGCAGGGGCAACATATTAGAGAGCCATGACCACAATCTTCCACGACATGATGCACACCATAATGGAATATTATGTGGATGACATCTTAGCAAAATCACTCACAAGAGAAGGACACCTGGCAGTATTAGACAAGATCTTCACAAGATTGGAGCAGTTCAATGTGCGCCTCAATCCAAAGAAGTGCATCTTCGGAGTCACATCCGGCAAGCTTCTAGGGTACATCATGTCCACCAATGGAATCGAAGTGGACCCAACTAAGGTGAAGGCCATCATGGAAATGCCACCTCCCAAAAATCTCAGTCAATTAAGGTCTCTATAGGGCAAGCTGCAATCTATCAGAAGATTCATTTCTCAATTGGCAGATAAGTGCCACCCATTCTCACACCTCCTCCATAAGAACATACCATTCAAGTGGAATGATTCATGTGAACAATCATTTCAACAATTAAAGGACTATCTCATGAAACCACCGGTATTGATGCCACCAATCCAGGGCAATTCTCTACTACTTTATATCTCCGCCACACCAACAGCTCTGGGAGCTCTACTTGCACAACAAAATTATGAAGGGAAAGAACAAGCAATTTATTATATCATCTGAACACTAGTTGGCTATGAGCTACAATACACACCAATTGAACGAGCATGCCTCACTATGGTTTTTGCTTCGCAAAAATGGAGACATTACATGCTATCACACTCCATCAAGCTAGTAGCAAAAATCGATCTAGTAAAGTATTTGCTCAACAACGCTGCCCTTACAGGTAGATTGTCTAAATGGGTCATGCTACTCAGTGAGTTTGACATTGAGTATGTGGACATGTGTGCAATAAAAGGTCAAGTACTTGCAGATCAGCTGGCGGATGCGCCTTTAACGGATGATCACCCTTTGAGCTTCAAATTTCTAGACGAGTCCATCTTCCACATCACCACAACAACTTGGAAACTCTACTTCGACGGATCATATACTCAGCATGGGTCCGGGGCAGGTATCTTGTTGATCACACCTAATGGCGGCACCATCCCAAAATCATATAGATTACTCTTTCCTTGCACTAACAATGTGGCGGAGTATGAAGCCCTAGTCGTTGGCATCAAGCTGGCAGTTGAATGGAACATCACAGAACTTCAAGTCTATGGTGACTCAGAACTGGTCATCAACCAAGTGAACGACGACTACTAAACAAAGGATGAGAAGTTAATACCATACAAACGAATGGTAGACAACTTCAAGGAATACTTTGTTGAGATCTCTTTTGAGTAGATACCAAGGATAGAGAATAAAGTAGCAGACGCCATGGCAATGATTGCATCTCTCCTTGACATCCCTGACAACCAATCATGTTATGAGTTCTTGGTAGAGCCAGTCTCTCATCCTGCCTATGATACCCCTGAATCTCACATCATTTGCCACATTGTAGGATCTAACTCTCCCCTATATGGAAAAGAATTTGCCTATCTTAAAGAGAACACCCTACCCCCTGATCTCTCAAATAACCAAAAATGAACCTTCATTCGCCAAGCCTCTCGTTATGCCATTATCACCAACACCTTATATCGATGAGGTCTCGATGGTACTCTCCTTAGGTGTCTCGATAGCGAGGAATATCAAACTGACCTAAGCAAAATACATGATGGTATATGTAGGACCCACTCTAGTGGTCCTACCCTGGCCAAGAGACTCATACGCATGGGATACTACTGGCCAACTATGGAAAAAGATTCCTATCATTTCATAAAGAGGTACAAGAAATGCCAAATCCATGGGAACCTGATACATGCACCAGCACAGGAGCTGCAGCCTTTAACGACTCCTTGGCCTTTCTATTAATGGGGACTCGACTTAGTGGGCAAGATCCACCCTCCATCATCCTGATGCAGAGGTATTGGTAGTGGTAGATGATACTCACACAATCAACCTAGACTTCTAGGTTTCCTCCTTAGTGTTTCCAAAGGTAATGTGACACAAGCCTGTACCAGGCTGTTCAAGAGACTAATCTAGCCTAGGACCACACCCTGGTGTCCAACAACATAGGCTACTCAACTCTCTTTAGGGGAGTCTCTCCTCAACCCAACCAACAAACACATGCACCTTCTAGGCCAACACCAAACTACCAAATAGCTCTACCAACAAGATCTTCACACTACAATCAGCATACACTTGTCAAGGACATGACCAATACAAGGTCTCTGACCCAATGACTAAGTTCTATACCCTCCAGGACAGTGGACAGCAAGTTACACTTTGATTGTCCTATAATAGTGACTCAAGAGGCTTATTCCTTGTAGCCTGTTGGTGCCTGCTTAATCAAACAGGTCTCAGGTGCTTAACATGCAGGCACCTTCCCAAAGGGTCATCAAGTTTTTCTATCATCAAGTGTTCATCAGGGTGACTTTGTGTGTCAGGCAGATGTGAATAAGGTTTGCCGACGCCTTGTGTTTGGCCGATGAGGATAAGCATCGGAGTGAGTTGGTGTGTTGGGGGATAACGGAAAGGTTTCACTGACAATCAGGGTCTGGCCGACGAAGGCAGTTTGGATGTTCATCAGGATGACCGAAGGTGTCAGCGGGAGGAGTTCCGAGTTAGCCGATAGTGCAGGTGTCACCGATGATTAATCATCAGCGTGTCAGAGGGAGATGTGGTGACTCTACTGATAGGGTCGTGTGTTGCCGATGGGTTTTATGTTGTATGGTCGTCGGTGTAACTTTCTTTGTCAGCGAAGGAGCTTTTTGTTGCTCCAATGGTTTTGGTCACACCAACGGGGGGATGTCCATCGGTGTGATGTGTGGCGTCGGTATATCTAATGGTGGTTGTCCCGATGGTTTGGGTCTGTCTGACACGGAGGGTGGTTGGAGGCTTTCAGCAGTGTGTACATCGACGAGAGTTGTGGGATCGGAGAGGTAGGCTGGAGTTTGGCTGATGGAGTTGGTCTCCCTGATCCAGTGGTGGCATCGGCGTAACTTTTGACATCGGCGCGAAGAGTTTGTGATTCGCCGATAGTTGGTGTCTGGCCGACAAGGTAATTCATGGGGCTTTGATCGGTGTGATTGGCATGTCGGTAGGAGAAATTTTGGGCGTGCTGACGAAGTGGTGTCATGCTGAAGGATATGGTCATCGGAGTGACAAGTGATGTCAGCAGGTGAGTTTTCAGGCCCGCTGATGGTTTATGGTCTCACCGACAGAGGTTTGGTATCTATGGGAGTTGGGCGATGGGCTATTGGCGGAGGGTTCGTGGGTCGAGCAAGGTAAAATGCTTGACACTTAGTATGCTTGCGGCCCCGTTTATAAAATGATAGAGCGGTCCCTGCAGGACGAATGTGGGATATTAAATCATGCAGATATGAGGGTCTTCCCGATAGTCTTGGTCACGCCGATGGCATGATACACAAGCAGAACATGCATATGCAAGGTGCCTACATGGCATATTTTCGCAGGACGGCAACTTTTCAACGTGGATTTGGTGCCATGGATTTTCAAACGATGGGAGGAATTGACGGCCATGTTTTAAAGTTGGAGTATGGGTTTCTTTTGCGTCTTCAGGCATGTTTTGAGCGGGAAATTTCTATATGAGCACTGCGATAGTTTCCAAGAGAAGATGTAGGTGGTTGAGCCATCAATGGCGATTTGCAGAGGCATGGGCAAATGGTCGAACAACCATGTACCTAATTTATGACAAGAAAATTTTCCAACGGTGGCACAAGGCTCGAGCTCATCTGCTCCTCGTCCTTCTCTTGCTTCTCCATGTTTTGTCCCCTGCTGCATTTAATCTTTGAAGGCCATTTCCTCATAATGAATTGTATCTGGCAGACTTTTGACTTTTGCCATGTAATTATTGCTAAAAGTACACTTTCTTGCTATTTTAAGCAAACTGTGTTACTCTTTTGTTTTGGTTGTTGAAAACTGGACATATCTGGCTTGGTAATAAGATACAACTGGTTCTGGTTGCTCTGTGCAGGAGATCTTGTGAGTTTATGTATCTCTTGTTGTATGTCTCATGCATGAATTTATTGATTTCATGATTGGTTTTATATGAGTAATGTTGTATTTGCATGTGTTTTGTTATTTTGTCTCCAGTATTGCATGTGTCCTTCTTTTGAATCTAGATATCTAAGGGATGTCTGGGATTCTAGAATATAGACTTGCTGTATTGAATGCTTGATCTTTCAACTTCTGCTCAAGGGGTAGATTAAAATATTTTTAGATTAAGTGTTGGGAAAGATATACTGCAATAGGGATACCATAAGTAGAGATAATTTAACACTCTGTTTTGGGAGATATCTGTAAGGCAGATACCACAACATCCCCTTGAAATCTAGTTTTAGTGTGTTCATGCTGATCATTCACAGGTGTATGTCTATTGACTCTGAGCCCTGGATAGGCACCAATCTAGCTCTGCATTGAGATTACACACCAGGTCCTAGTTTTGCATCCAAACACACAAATCAAACTCAAACTTCAACTTCAAACCATTAGGACTGTAGAAGTAGTTTAGGACCAAGATCCTCTGATTCACAACTGAACATAAGCCCAAAGCTAGCCCCTTTGCACTTATCCCATAGTTTTGGTCTTCATATAGGAGGATTTATCTGCTTTGTATCAACATCCCAAGCCAACCCACAAGCATATTCTCATGGATGTTGAATAGGGAATACCCCCCTAGGTTTTGCAGAGCCTGAAGAAGAAGAGGAGATAAAAATAGAGTCTATCTCCTACACTGTTGGCCCCTGGCCCAGAGATCCTGTTGATCACTGATGGCTACCTTGTAGGGAAATCTGGGAATGAGCATCCAGTCAGGGAAAAAACCAACATAGCCCTTGGAATCGACTAATCCAAGGATAACTCTACAAGTTTCCAAAAGACACACCAGCATCTTTGCATATTTGAATACCCACTAAGACCATGCAACAATCCACCAATGTGCAGAGTAGTACACTGTTTCAGGCGTGCAGGGACAGTGAGTTCCTCTTTCTAGAGAATAGGCCCAATTTGATGGCTTTATGAAGGAAGTGTGTTAAAGACTCTTGCTCAGGATCAATTAAACACCTGCATAGGTCTGTCTTCACCCCAAAACACCAAAACCACCATCCATTTGGTCATCCACTTGACTGTTCCTGGAATTCACACTGTTTTCCACCATTGCATACTAACTAGTCACTGTATAGACTAGTTAGAGTCATGCCAAATGCTTATAAGTGAGGAGTGCAAACATTAAAGACACAAAAAACAAGAAATGTACACTATCTCCCTCCATCCTTCTAAACATAGTTGATGCTTTCAAAGGATAGAGGAGAAACCCTCCATTTTACCACAAAACCCTAGTTTAGAGGGTTTTCAGACCTATTTGCACAAAACGAATTGGTTCTAACAACACAAAGAGTTTTAAATGCTCTAACTACAGTCAAATGAAAGGTAGTTCAAAATGCTAACACATTTTCCAGGTTTCAGACTCCCTGTTATCCGTACAGAGCCATACTGTACGACTGTCTCCAGGAAAACGTAGAAAAATAGTCTTTTGCACTCCAAAAAACTTTAGAATTTCATTCCTCTTGGCATGTGATTACATTGTTTTGCCTATAGAAGGCTTGGAAGATGTTTTGCCTCCTTCACCAACCGTACAACTGCTGTGTAGGGCAGTTAGCCGTTGGTTATGACTTCCTCCACAAGAAACCACATGTTTCTTAAGTGGAATTACATTGAAAATAGACCTTATTAAGGCTATATTGAACTAGTTGACCAACTGGACCAAGTCCTTATTACAAAACTCATGAAAATGGCTTTCAAAGCCTTAGAGAAGACAATAGGACATGACAACACAACATGACAACAAAATATGACATAGTAAAATGACTAGAATTGGAGCTCCTGCACCACATCCAGTGGCCATAAATTCATAATCACTACCACTGAGTACTTTACAAAGTGGATTGAAGCCGTACCCCTCACCAATGTCATAGGCAAACAGATTGCCTCTTTCATCCTGAACTACATCATTTGCCATTATGGTATCCCTTTATCCATTATCACAGATAATGGGCGACCATTCAAAAATCAGGATGTTAAAGAACTATGTGACAAATTCCACATCCAACACCATTTTTCCACCCCATATTACCCCCATGGAAACGGCCAGGCAGAGGCATCAAATAAAACCATCTTAAAAATCCTGAAAAAGACTGTCAATGATGCCAGTCATGATTGGCACATCTAATTGAATCCTGCATTGTGGCCTATCACATGAGCATCCACACACCCACGGGTGCAACACCATACTCCCTGGTCTACAGATCTAAAGCCATCTTTCCCATTGAAGTCGAGATCCCATCCTTGCGAGTATCGTTAAAAGGCCTCATCACAGATGAAGAGTATAGAGTATCCAGACTGCAAGAGTTAGAGCTGCTGGAGGAAAGAAGGCAACATGCCTTTAACCATCTCAAGGATTATCAACAAAGGATGTCCAAAAGTTACAACCACAGAGTAAAACCCTAGGTATTTCAAGTTGGTGACCTAGTCCTCAAGGAAAATCCTTGAAATTAGCAAGATAGAGAAAAGAAAGGCAAGTTTGAATCCAACTGGCTGGGTCCTTATGTCGTCATAGCTGCCTATGGGTCAGGTGCTTATCAATTGGCTACATTAGAAGGTGAACTATTTGATGATCCCATCAATAGCATGCATCTTCGCAAGTTCTACACATAAACCCCAGTGCAAGGGAGTCAAAAGCAACAACAAAAAAAAACTCAGAAAAAATGGAAAAATAACAAAAAAATCATCCTTCAGTGAAAACTTGGCAAACAGGTGTCATGTGTATTTTGGCTATTGTGCAAATAAAAGCAAGTGGTGAAAACCTGGAAACAGGTGCTATTTGCGATAAACTGCTTCCTCCATCGATTGAGAACTCATTTCTCATTCATCCCTTCATACCACAACCATCTCATCGCACCCGTATACCTACTATGGTTTATTGTTCGCTCGTCCTTATCGCCTTCTCCCATTAGGCTGTCAATCCTAATTTGCATCTATCTAGATCGTTGTTGAACTATGTCGCCTCTAAGCTATCACGTAGGCAAGGCCATTATTAATGCACCCCCGAGGCTCCCTTCCCATCCATTACATCCCCTTTTCACCCATCCACTAGTCCATTTGCATCCACACTGTTTCCCATCGCCTAGGTCTTAGGTCCACAAGGTTCACCCCGAACTACGTTGCCTCTGTGTCATCACGTAGGCAAGGCCATTTATCAATGAGCCCTCGAGGCACTAGGTCAGTCCCTTAGGGCCCATCCCATCGAGTCTACCATGCACGTCTCACTGTCTGTCATCCATAATAATTCATTCCTTTACTTGAATGGGGGCAAGTCCTCGACCCTAGTTGGAGAATTGGATTCTTGGATGTCACACACCTCAGAGGACAACAATAAGGATTGTGATACCTTTCACTAGACAAACAAGTGCAAGCAAAGCCCACTTTCAAATAGAAGTTTTGATGCAAGACATCAACCTATCCAAGGCAAAACAAACAATGACCTAAAACGATCCAAATGATTCTATCTCACTTATGGCAAGAAAGATATATCTAATACAAGAAAGTTTTGTTTAGATTAGTTGTGTCTAAAAAAGGTCTTAACTTTTGTTATCATGTTTTCTATGCTACTCAAGAATGTCTAAAAACTAGAGATGCTATGATGGGGCATGATTATTTTCTTTGTTTGCTACTTGTGGGTTTATCTTTAGTAATGTGAAAACCTTGTCTAACGACATGATCAACACAATGATCCTCGAGGATTTAAGAGGTCTACACATGAAAGGGGGCAATCCATGTCTGTTGATATGCAAGAAATACTCAAGTCATCTTGGTTCAAATTATACCTAGATGCTTGTATTAACTTGCTAAATCAAAATCCATGTAAGCGATACTCAAGTCATCTTGGTTTAATTATACCTCGAGGTTTGTATTTTCTTACAACATATGAAAAACACAAAAATACCAAAAATTGTTGGATGATGAAACAAGCACTTCAAAATACTTGCAATATCAAGATGGCATCTATCCGCATCCATAATACATCCATTTGCATTTCATATACCGTCCATAAATAATAATTTGATTCACAGTGTAGTGTTTACAAAAGCTTGTGAGTCCTTCTGTCACATCTTTCTTTTGTCAAAAAGTCTTTTCCTACCGTTTGTGTCTTTCATCAAGTCTTGTCTATGTTGATTAAGTACACTTGGACACGTCAAAAACATGAAATCATTTTGCATTTAGTGACATAGTCATTAAGTTGATTAGTTCATTTGCATTTCATATAACTGCATTAGGTCATTCGTGTTATCATCTTGCATTAAGTGAAATAGTCATTAAGTTGATTAGTTCATTTATGTTTCATATATAACTGCATTAAGTCATCCACTGTGTAATCATTTTGCATTAAGTGAAGTATTCATTAGTTTGATTAAATCATTTGCATACATCTAGACGCATAAATCAACAATACACATTGCATTTAAAACCCACAAAACATAGCTATAATCACAGTGTTTGCATTAGATCATCATAGAATGTGAACATATAGGTGCATACATATAGGTACATTTAGATCATCCATATACATTTGTGTCATCATAACATAGATGCATACATAGTCTCTCAACCAAAAAATAAAAAACATAGACAAATGCATGGAGATCATCTCATAGCTGCAACATCATATAAACATCATAAGTTGACTGCATCCATGATCATCACATAAAGAGCATACACATAGGCCATAGTAAACTACACATAAAATATCATAAGCATGTGCATCGCATATACACATCAAAAGTAAAATGCATTCATGATCATAGCATACGCAACATACATGTAGGTCATAAACTGCATCATCATATAAACAACAAAATGTGTTCAAGTGTACAATATCAAAGTCTATCATCCATGAGTCAAGTCATAAGATATATACATACATCCAAATTGATAATGATACAATGTCTCAGTAAACTATACAAATAATACAAGTGATATGTACAAGTAGGCTATCCATGAGCCATCAAAACAAATGTATGTACAAGTGCAAAATCTGTACAGGTAGCAGCTAACCTTGCTATCGTGGGGCACTGCTCCCAGAACTATCCCCTCCTCCTCCTCCACCATGGCCTGACCCAGACTACCGTGGGCCCATCATTGACACACTTGAGCATGATCCACCTGCCCTTTGTGAAGCCACTAACTGACTCCTGTAGCTCGGTGCCTGCTGCTCTGCTAACACCGCCCTATGATATAACCCCGGTAATACTACGTCTGGGCCTGTGCTCTGGCCAGCTCACCCTGTATCTGTGTAATCTGTGTCTGCAACTGAAGTACCTGGGCCTGGCACTGAGTCACCTACATCACTAAAAATCTTGTAGCCCCATCAGTGGCCAAGGCAGCTACGACTGCATCTCTCTCTGCCTTCAAGGCCCACACCCTAGCCAATGTTGTGTCTTGCTCTGCAATAAGCCTAGCTATAACCCCTACATCTACCTCCCTGCGAGACTCTACAGCTCACAGCTACACCCTAACCTGTCTCGGATGGCTCTGTAACATGGTAACTGCCCCAATTGTGCTTGTAGCTATGGGTCAAGCTGACTTGGAGCTTGAGGTACCTTTAGTGGCACCTGCTGCTGTGCCAACTGCTGCTGTACCTATGCCTACTGAACTTGTGCCACCTTCTATGGAGGAACCTATCCTTGTGGCTGTCCCACCTGCTGTTGTGGCATCTATTGTTGTGCCACCTGTTGCTGTACCAGCACCTGCTACGATGCTACTTGCTGAGAGGGGCCCTTCCCCAATCTCTACCGCTGCCTCAGCCTCCCATCTCCCCCATCATCTCCACCTCCATCACTACCTCCCCCATCTCCCCCTCCTCCCCCTCCATCTCCTCCTACTCCTTTGTCTCCTCTGCCTCCCTCCACCGTCCTCCTCGTCGGAGTCTGCATCCTCTAGGCGAGGAACCAACTCTCCTGGTCCCAAGTACCCGGGAAAAGGGTGTGCAGTAAACCAATCCTTATAGTCTCGAGTCATACCAACATCCACAACCTCTCTCTGCATCAGCCATGTCTAGTATGGAATCTGCAGGAAGTTTGTCCTAGCCTCCTCATAGGAAGCCATCGGCCCCCATCGCCCCTACTCTGCATGTGTCCTGGAAAAAAGGGCCTGCCCGTGTGGCTGACCTTGTGTCCTCCCAAACTGCCTCAAAACCTGGGTAACTATATGTCTCTCCAAAATGTGTGGTGTCCTGCCAATCAGCCACCGCGTCTGGAAAACATATGGGAGCTCATCATCCTCATCGTCCTAGACCTCACACTCTAGATAAGGTCACCAGATCACTGTGTCCACGTTGTCTAATGCATGACGTGAGTACTCCAACTTCCCCAGCCTATGCTAGGAAAGTACACCTGCATATCCATAGTTGTAGGGCTCACCCCTCTGTCTCAAAAAAGTGCAAATCGGCCGTGTAATCGCAATGTGCTCCTAGGCCCAGAACTGTAGTGAAGACACACTTGTAGACAAGCTGGAAGCTCCCCGGTATACCACCTGGTGCATATCATGATATAAGTGTGCAAGAACGTACACTCCCCACACAAATTGGGTGTCCTCAGTTAGCATCCACTCCAATGTCTGTCCCCAACCAATAGGGAACCCATGAGACCATTGATCGGGGCATATAACACCCCCGATCAGTCCTGCCACTATCCCTGGAAAGACATTGTAATAGTCATACATGTCCTGCCAGGAGATCACCTGACCCCGAAGCCCAAGATCATCAAACACCTGCTTGCACTCAGCCAATCCAGTGTCGTGCTGCGAGTCGTACTCCACAAGCTCACCTGCTATCGGTAGGTGCAAAATCCTATACACGTCCTCCAAGGTCATTGTCATCTCACCAATGGGGAGGTGGAAGGTCACGTCTTCACTGTGGTACCACTCCACTAGAGCAGTCAGCAAACCAAGGTTCGTGTGAACCTCAGGCATGAAGCATACGTTGTCCAAACCTAGAGCACCAAGTACCAACCGCTCTACCTCATCCATCATGTATCACTGTAGCAACATCACAGGGAATTGCTCTCGTGACATGAGTGTATCAGAAATGTCCTCTTGTAGTCAGCAAAATAATGCGTCATCCAAAACTGTATCAAAGCAAATCTACTCAAGCTATCAAACCTATCAACCTCACTTACTTAACGTATCAAATTGATCAAAAACAAGCAAAACATCTCTTGTCAAGATTCTATCAATCTTGGAGATAGCTTATTGACTGTTGCATCGATCAAGATGCCAATCGAATTGATTTTGCTAACTGACTATCCTAGTGCAAATGCACCAAAACAGGCGGTAAATGCGCGATATCAAGACGTATGCACCGAAACTTTGAGCAAATGCGTGGCTTCAGGATGAATGCACCAAAACAAGTGACGTATGCGCAACATTAGCAAATGCACAGCTTTGCATAACATATGTGTAGTTCCACAATGGATGCGTTGATTCACATGATAGATGCGCCAAAAGATCAAATGCACTGATTCATATCTCATATGCGCCGAACCAGCACAAATGTGCAGTTTCGGGCAGCATATGCACCGAAACACGGTTTGGCGCATCCATTTCAACTACTTTTCCTAGTATTTATTAGGCTAATAAATGACCCTAGGCTAGAAATTTTGATGTACGTACTGAGGGTCCTACCTCTGCTGACCATCCGAACCGTCGAACTCGCTCGAACCAGTGCTCCTTGTGTGGAATATCCATCGCTCTGCTGACTACTCTAGCTCCAAAATTCTGCAAACTCTCCTAGGGACTCTCAACAAATGACAAGTGTGCAAATGACTAGGATTGTGGACTCTACTTCTATATATAGACATGCCAACCTACCTGGCTGTGTGGCAACCGTGCCTGCTATCCACGTCCTTTCTCCGCCATCTTTCTCAAGACGTAGCTTATTCATCACCACGTTTCGCGTGTTACCTAACCTTCTTCATCGTGAGATTGCCTATCACACGTCCTTCTGCCTTCCTTCCGTCCAATCTCCCGAGGGGGCATCCTAGCACCATAAAACCTGTACTAGGGGCAAACTGGGGCACATATCATTATCAGAAAAATCTTATTCTTTGAAACAACGTGATAAAACACATTACATCAAAGAGGGGCAAAATGTATACACCTAAAAATGACACAACTCTTCCAAATAAATATTCTTAATATTTATTCCAGTTAATTCCTCTATCAATAAATAAATAAATCATTTTATTTATCTGATTCATAATCCTCCACAAAATTAAATAATACCAAATTATTTAATTAAAATTCTTCTAAATTAAATAAAATCATTTATTTAATTAAATCCTCTAAATTCTCCTAAATTAAATAATACCAAATTATTTAATTACCTCTTCTAAATCCTAAAGTCATTCTAAATTAAATAATGTCCAATTATTTAATTAGTTCTTCTAAACTTAAATCATCCTATATATTTAAATAAATCAAAATATTTATTTAATTATCTATTTCCTCTTAAAAATGGATTAAAACCAAAATTAATCCACGCAAATCCATGTGCACACTTAATTAAATATTTTAATATTTAATTAGTTGTTCTCTCACCCACATCCTTTTTATCCTCCAGTTCCAATTAGTTAACTCATAAATCAAATGAGTTAACTAGTTAGTCTATTCTGTTAACTGAAAAATCTATTCTGTTAACTCTTCATTCTATTTCTGTTAACTCCCATGTTGCATGAAGGAAAAAGACACTTGTCCTCTTCCTATTCACGCACATTCTCTCAACCTTCCTCAACCGTTGATCTCCTTATTTCTTCTATACCGTTGATATTCTCTCTCACAAGTCTATAAGTACAACCCTATTTCCTCTATTCTAATCATCCAAGCTTTTAGTAAACTTACTCTGCAGAAATCACAGTGTGCCTTTGGCACCCAAATCCATCCATAGCTTGCGATCACCATTTTTATTGTATTGAAGATCCTCTTCATTACAAGAACTATCATAGTCGTTCTCTATTGTCATCTTGAAGAAAAAACAAGGAAGTGCGCTTTCTGAGGGCTTCATTCACACGAAAGATCAATTTGAGATTAGGCGACCAATGGAAGCCGTGAAGTAATAAGGTTTGCAAGGTATCTCTCTTTGTATTTGAATCTTGATTATTGCAATTTCTATTGAGTTATTGGGTTATTATTCATTATTGATATTATTCCACTTTTTCCCGTAACAGTTTGAACCACATCAATACCTTTATCTTCACAAGATAGCTTGGAAAGACTCTCCCATTCCCATTTGTTAGAGTTTGTTTCACTCCCTTCTTGCAATTTGTGAATCTGCTCCACTAGATTAATGGTAACCCTTTCCTTGTCTTTTCCTTTGTATCCTAGCCCTGCTTGGGCTGATAAGGAAGAAGGTTGTATGGGTTCTATGATACCTTCTTTTCTCAAGCCTATGGGACTATGACCATCATATCCCATTCTCTGCAAAATAGAAAAACCTGAGCCATATTGATCAGTTTGTAATTGGGCTTGTTTATCTTGTGGCTTGGATTATGTATCCTCCTCTTTGTAGAGCCATTGAAGGACATGTTTCTCATCACTTTCATCTGATAGAGTTCCTCATTTGATAAAAGGACCATTAGGAGTTTTTAATGACTGTGGTTTGTCCATAGATGGTTTGCTATAAGACTTGGGTGATAGGGGTAGTTTTGCAAGACAAAAGGTTTACTCAGTGGAATACTCTGCTATCCCTTTATCTTTGAGCTTGACTTTTAGTTCGGCAGTTCTGGATGTAGAAGGTATGGAACTTGGGTCAACAAGGGGTGTAGAGGATGAGCTTGCCTAGTTGGTAGGTATGACAACTTCAGGCTTTGGTCTGATGTTGTTGCAGTATTGGAATGGATCGGGATCACCTTGGATAATAATCTCTTTGCGGTTGTAGGGAAACTTTATACATTGATTATAGGTGGATGGTATGGCCTTCATTGCATGTATCCAAGGTCGGCCAAGGAGAATATTGTAGGCTAGTTCCATGGCAAGTACTTGGCCAACCACATCTTTATCTATCAGTCCAACTTGTATTGGCAAAACAACAGTACCTTTAGATGTCCCTTCTTTCTCATCACATGCCTTGATTGTGATCTTCTTCTTTGGATCAACAGCATTCTCAAAGAACCCCAATGCAAGGACTAATTTTAGTGTGCATATATTTAAACCTACCCCTCCATCAATAAGGACTCGTTTTATTCTGTGTTTATGAATGAGGGCTTCGATGTGAAGGGATGCATTGTGAGGTTGAGTAATGGACACGCCATTTTTTCGGTAAAAGATAGGAAGTGAGGGGTAGTAGGATGTCCTACCATGGCTTGGAATTGCTCTTGGGCTAGATTAGTTGGCACAGTGGTTTCCAAAAGAGCTTTTTCTAGGATAGCCTTATGGGATGGTGAGAGACACAAAAGCTCCAAAATAGATATATGCATGGGTGTCTTTTGGAGTTGGTCTAGGACATTATACTGATTGGATATGGAAGATGGTTTAGGTGAAGCCCCTTGGAGAGTAATCTTTCCATGACGAGTGGTTACATTACAATCAGGCTATTTATTTATAGTAATCACATTTACATGTGAGTCACTTTCAGAGATGTGGTTAACGATATAATCATATGATACATTCATGTAGTTGGCATTGTTACCACCATTATTGTTTTGCTTAGAGGGACCTCCCTTATCATAGTTAGGAAGCAGATTCTTGAATGTCATATGGTCATCATTAGATGCATGTCCATCAATTGATATATCTCCTTGATCTATCAAGTCTTGGATGGTGTTTTTCAGTCATTGGCAGTCATTAGTTTTATGACCTTTGCTTCTATGGAATTCACAAAAGTTAGAATATTTCCACCAAGAAGGTTTAAACTTGGGTTCATATTCTCTTACCACAGGAAGTGTTATGAGGTTGTTTGTGATAAGCTTCCTTAGGGCAGATTCAATTGATTCACCCAATGGTCTAAATTTTCTTCAAGGAGGAAAATTCGTTGGTCTTGGTTCATTGTTTGTGGGTTTGTTTGGAGTAGTATTGTTGTGTGGACTCGATAGATTGAGAATTGGTTGTTTTGGTGTCACACGTTTTGCGTCTATAACTCTACCATTTACAATGTTTTTGTTCTTAGTCCAAAAACTCAACTTATCCGTGTTGTTGCTTGAACTAGGGACATCCTTATATATTTTTATTTGTCCTTTAGCTATCAAAGCTTTCTCAACAAGTAATCCCATTTCAATGACCTTACTAAAAGAAGTAGGACATTGAATTTGTATTTGATAGATTAAATCGGTGTTCAAGTTATGGACAAACATTTCAATCATTTGCTTCTTAAGGATGTGGTAAGGACACTTGCGAGTTGTCTCCACCTTTGCAAGAAAGTGGCAAAAGATTCTCCACCTTTTTGTTTGTTATTGCATAGGTCTAACATTGAAACCTCATGTTGAATGTTGTAGGAGAAGTGTGTCACAAACTTGTCCACTAGTTCATTGACTGTTCGGATTCTGAGAGGTAAACGAGAGAACCATTCCATTGCTTGACCTCCTAGGCTGCGTGGAAATAGTCACATAAGATATGTCTCATTATGGGCGACTTCTAAACATGCAGCGCTAAATTCTCTAATTTGGTCATGTGGATCACCTTTCCCCCTATATTTGTCAAATTTAGGGACTTCAAGTCTTGAAGGGAAAGGTACCATGACCAAGCTTTTGTCAAAAGGATATGGAGAGATATCCTCTAATGAGTAATGTTTTGTGGAAGTTCTCGTTTGTAGGTCCACAAATTGTTGTTGTAAGGCTTGGATTTGTTGTGTGAGTGAATCTAAAGGATTTGACATATCCTTAGCCTTTTCATTCTTGGGAGCTTCTTTTTCAATTTTGGGAGCTTTTGTTTCATTTGATTCTCTTAGTTTTGAAATGTCAAAATTAGTGGGTAGTTTAGCTCCTTGTTGTGCTAGTAAGAGGAAGTATTTGTGAGGGTTCGTTGATACAACCTTATCCATCAACCTTTGGAATTTTAGATCTTGCATGTATTTATCAAGTTCTTCTTGGTTGATTTCTTCATCTCCATCACTAGAAGAGTGTTCACTAACATTTGTGAAATCCATTTCTTTTCTTCTTTTGGCTTAAGATCTAGTTTTAACCATGCAAAGTTGATATCAATGGAGTTGGATGAGAAACTTGTGGATGTAAGTGATGTTTTGCGATGGGATGTTTTTGTTTTGGATGAAAAATTGGATTTGAGTGTGTTAGTGATAGGATTTTCTAAAGGTGATGTTTTGATTTTCTTTGTTCAAACAATGGTCTTGAGCTACGAGGTATAGAAATCAAAGTGTTGATCCAAAGTGAGTCAAATAGGGATGACTGGAATCACTATTGTTGTAGACTAACCTTGTCAAGATGTTTTAGTGTAGTTTCTAGATAGAGGATGATTGATCCTGATAGGGAAACTAACCAAAGTGTTTTGTTTGAATATGAAGATCTCAATGGTACCTTTGGGAAAATTTTGATTTTGTTTGATTTTGGAAAAAGGCTACATATGGGATGTAAGTGGACTGTTTGAACATTGGTATAGGATGAATTTTTATGGTTTCAATGACTTCTCAAGTGTGTTCTTTGCAGAAATGGGTATCCAAATCTGGTTTTGTTTTTTTCTCAAAATCTCGGGAACAATTCACTATTGTGAATGCGTAGATTTATATGCACCGAAATAGAGTTTAAATGCATAGTTGTGGATTATATGCATAGTTCTATATGCGTAGGTCTATTTTTTGGATGCGTAGCAGAATGTATGAGCAACAATATTGTTCAAATGTGCAGTAGGGTGTTGTATATGGGCAGCAGGATTTGTATGCACAAAAAGAAGTATCAAATGCGCAACAATAAGTGTCAAATGCGCAACTTTGTGTATTAGTAATGTTTGATCAATTTTGCTTGTTCTAGGCATGTTTTTCTATGCAACCTAAATGTTTTTGCTAATGATTTGTCTGTTTTTAGGCAAGAAAACACAAAAGAAGTAAAATTTGATGTTTGTTTGTAACATTTAGTGTTTAAAACCAATTTGAAGACAAGTACAATCCTAGGTGAGAAAGGATACTACTTGTTGAATCCTAACTTGGATTTCTCCAGCCACTTAAATCAAGGCAGACAACTAGAAAATTGGTAGCACTGGCTCCCCCTTACACGGTACACACTTCACATGCATACCAAGTTTCATTCCCCATAAAGAGTGAATTTTCTATCTCTACACATGATTAGTGAAAATGTTGGGCAGCTTCAGAGGTCCAACCTCCTGCATCAATAGGTAAAAGGATTTTGGTCTCTAAAACAATGGTTCTTAGTAACTTTGAGGGACCAACACCTTGCGAGCATGTGGTAAGCTACTAAAAGCTTTGACCAATCCTACTAAGAGTTTCAAATACTTCACACAATGTGAAAATTGTTTCCACAAAGTGCTAGTACACCTCTTTTTGATTTGGCATTGAAAGGCAAGGCTGACGTTGGTAATGACTTGGCTTTTACCTTATCCCATTTATAAAGCAAGTCAAAGGAAAGCTCCGCTTAAGGTCGTCCCTCTTAGATGAATCACAATCCAAGAGCAGGCCTTTCTAAGGGTAAACAAGAAAAGGGGAGATGAGTCTGGGTTTTTGATCACCCAAGATGTTGCAAGGGGAGAGCATATGCCTATCACCTTTTTACAAACACAACAAACACTTGTTTATTATCCACCCTGATTAAGCTAAGTGTGACTAATCTAACAACACAAAAATGCCATATTTGCATGATAACAACAAAAGAAAGATAATCAAATTACTTCCTCCTATTTATGCTAAATTTGGGTTATATGCAAGTTTGTTATGCAAGATTTGTCCAATTTAAACCTCCTAGTTAGACTATGTGAAGATTGTATGAAAGATAGAATGCAAGATTGTACATTTATCCTCCTAGTTTAGACTATGTGAATGATTTGTATGTAAAATTGTAATGCAAAGTGGTCTAATTAACCTCCTAATTTAGACTAAGTGAAGATTTGTATGCAAGATTGAGTTACTCCTATTTTAAAACTAGGTGCCATTAGATTAACAATGTATGAGTAAATGATGTCTAAACCAAGCCCTAAACCTGCAAAACCAATTGTCAGTAGTTCGAATACACTTCTTCGATGATCGATGATAGCTGCCACAAAAGTTAGCCTCAAAAATTATCAAAAAGACATACTAAAACTGACAAATTTCAAATGTGCTGAAACAGGTAACATATGCACAAGAAGATTAGTTATATGCGCAGAAAGACAAATGCATAGCATAAAATGTCATATGCGTGGTAGAAAGTAGTATATGCTTAGGACTGTAATTTTCTTCATGGATGCACAGAACTGGAAATTGAATGCACATGAATGACCTGTTGTGACTGTAAGTACACCAAAAACTCAAATTTGGAAGTTAAAAATAGGGCAAGGCCCCACGATGGGCGCCAAAATGTGATTGATAATATGAAACTATTGTAAGAACCTACTAAGATACCACAAATACTCTAGAATTCCTACTCATATTCAATACATCAATTAAACTAAGATAAACACAATAAACATAAGTTATACCTTGTAAAACTGATTTATCCCATGCATTCCATTGTTTCCTATCTTCTCAATGATCTTGTTGATGATGATATTGCTCTCAGAAGTGTACTTCCTTGCTTTCCAAGATGACAATGAGAGGAATGGATTTTGTGGATGAATATGCAAAGTGAGCAAAACTACAATGCAAAGCTAAGATGAAGATGATATGATCGATGTGAAGCCATTGATAATGCTATGGATATTGATATGAAACTGGATGAGATTATGAAGCTAATGCTAATGCAATGGTGATAATGCTATTAGAATGTAAATGGGGGGCCAAAGGCATGCTTGATTGCTTGATGGAATTTCTGTAGCATACAATTAATAAAAGCTCTTGTGATTCCGAATGAGTGTGAGGAACTTGCTTTTATAGACCAAGGAGGCTCAAATCCAAGTGTCAAAGATCCACGGTGGAGGAATAAGTCATGTGATGTGTATGGTAGAGATTTGATTAGTTGGGATGAGGGAGAGGAATAAGGAAAATGTTCCTCCTACGATGACAAGGTGGAGAGAAAGGTGTGAGCAAGAGACCACTTGTCACAATGCTCTCAAAGACCAAAAGACAAGGGTCAAAGAAGGAGTCCTTCTTTGTAGGGTTGTTGGAAAGAATCTAGGAGCTATGAGACATGTGTCTCTAAGTGTCCTTTGACTATGATGACATGGAAAGACCAAGTTCTTAAGAATAGGGATGGTTAGAGGATAAATAGGACATGTGGGTGAGGATAATTATATAATTAAATATTAAAAATATTCAATTATGTGTGCAACATGATGAGGTGTAAAGTGAAGTGAAAATGATGTGGATTTATAAAATTAAGACTTTAGGATAGATGATTAATTAAATAATTTGGAATTATTCAATTTAGGATGATTTAGAGGAATTTGGATTATTTAATTGAATAAATTGATTTTATTTAATTTTTTGGAAGATTAAGATGAATGTGAATCAGATAAATAAATTAGGATATTTATTTATTGACAGAAGAAATAAGAATAAAATAAATATTAAAATATTTATTTAATTCGACTCGAGCCATTTTTAGGTGTTTACAAAGATCAAACGATATATTAAATGATTATGATACTTCATGTAGCATTAAGTTGATATATGATGTATGGTTACTTTGGAGTGATTTTACATGTGGTATCAGAGCTCTGGGTTAAACTCTGGAGCCTTTTGTGTCTACTTGCTTCTAATGTAACTCATGAATTTTTAGGAATTGTCATTCAAAGAACATAATGGAACCATCCTATAGTACAAATCAGAATGAACCTAGAGATGAGAGGGTTCAAGAAAAAAAATTAGATCAAATTTTGGCTATGTTGATAGACACTAGGGCTAGAATGAATGCCCTAGAACATGAATGTTAGGGCTACTAGGTCCATGCCCAATTAGGACGAGAACCAGGAAACCTCGGTGAATAAAGGGAACCAATCTAAACGGATCCAATATGAAACTGAATCCACACCAGGAAGCAAAAGGGCCAAAATTGAGATAGAATTGGCCAAGGATTTAAAGAAAATCTCACCACCCAAATTTGATGTCCGAAAAAGTTGCAGGGGATAGTGCTAAAGCATGGATAGTCGAAATGGAAAGGTATTTTGAACTACGTAACCTCTGTAAGGAAACTAAAGAAGTTTGGGCATCCTTTCAGTTAAAAGGGGAAGCAGTTACCTGGTGGGATAATGCTAAGATAGAGAAACATCTTTCATCTAAAAATTTGACATGGGAAAATTTCCTATCCTTATTCCAAAAGGGGTGGCTTCCACAACACTACTTTGACAAGAAGATGAATGAGTTCCAAAATCTGAGACAAGGAGATCTTTCAGTAACTCAATACTGGGAGAAGTTTATTCAACTTCTCAAATATGTTCCACTTTACCAATAGGATGGATGCTTATGTATAAGGAAGTTTATTTTGGGGTTAAAACCCCAAATTGGATTAGAGGTGGATCTTCATGGCCCACAGTCCATGGATGAAGCCTTTGAAAAGGCAATAAAACAAGAGCAAAAACTTCACATTATTGCAGAATACCAAAGAGAAAACAAAAAGAAAGGGAAGAACTATCAGAATCAGCCTCCTACAATTTCTCCCAAACAAAAGAATCAAAAGGGAAATTAGTTTTGGGACAAGAAAAATAAGAATAAGTTTGTAAAAGGGGGTGAGCAAAGTAAACCTTATGCCAAACCCAAAACTTTCAGTGAAGGGGTAAATGATAACGGTGACAAAGGAAAATTTTTAGGACCTAGAGGTGGATGTTTTAACTGTGGGGGTGAGCATTATGATAATAAATCCCCGTAGAGGACAATTAAAAGAATAGAAGGGAGTCGACAACAACAACCCTTCTAACACTGCATGATCCATGCGGCAGTACATAATAGACAAGCTAATTTTCAAGCCACTCCTATTGAGTTGACAGTTACGATCTATAGCCTTTTAGTTAATGTGCTTATAAATACTAGTGCTACTGAATGTTTCATTGATTCTAGAGTAGTAGAAAGATTACCTAGGAAGGCTGGTTTCATGGCCATCTCCTGGACAGTGATGTATGGTAACCAAGATGAGAGAAAGGTAGACCAATGTCTATCCTGTAGTGAATTGACTTTGCCAAGTTTGTAACTCAAGTTAACCTTTATGTGGCTCCTTTGGGATCATATGATGTGATCTTAGGAATAATTTGGTTAACTCAGCACAAAGCCATAGTGAATTACTTTGAGAAGATAGAAACTTGTAGAGACAATTATGGAAACCCAACCAAAGTGTGTGGCATTCAAAGGGACATAAGCCTTAGACAGATCTCTATCATGCAAGTAAAGAGGGCTCAAAGGAAGGGATACACTCTATATGGTATTCACATAGAGGATTTGGGAGAAGAAAAACAACCCTCCATTGACGATTTTCCATTACTTCAAGAATTTTGAGATGTGTTTCCATAAGAGTTACTTGGATTACCACCAAGGAGAGAATTTAACTTCTCCATTAACCCTTTACCTGGTACCAAACCACAATCAAAAGCCCCTATAAAATGACTACTTCTGAATTGTATGAGATGAAAGTTCAATTGTAGGAATTGCTTGACAAGGGTTTGCTTTGACCAAGCGTGTCACCTTGGGGAGCACCTGTACTCTTTGTGAAGAAGAAGGATGGTACCCTCCGAATGTGCATTGACTATAGAATGATCAACAAGGTGACTATTAAAAATAGGTACCCTTTGCCAAGAATTAGTGAGCTCTTTGATCAAATGAGAGGTGCAACCATATTCTCAAAATTTGATTTAAGATCAGGATATCACCAGTTAAGGATCAAGGAAGAAGGTATACACAAAACTACTTTCAAGACTCATTATGGACATTACAAGTTTACAGTTCTTCCATTTGACCTTACCAATGCACCTACAAACTTTATGAATTTGATGAACAATGTGTTCAAAGACTGCCTAGATGATTTTGTCATAGTTTTCATTGATAATATTCTCATCTACTCCAAGAATGAGGAGGAACATGAACAAAATTTGAGAATAGTGCTTCAACGTTTAAGGAAACATCTTTTATTTGGGAAATTGTCTAAGTGTTCCTTCTACTAGAAGAAGGTGCATTATTTAGGTCACATCATTTTAGCAGAAGGAATATCAATCGACCCAGCTAAGATCAAAGCCATTATAGAAAGGCCAATCCCCTCAAACGTTTAGGAAGTCCATAGATTTATGGGCTTAGCAAGATATTATAGAAGATTTGTTGAAGGGTTCCCTAAATTAGCAAATTATATCATTACCCTTCAGAAAAAAAGGGAAGAAGTTTGAGTGGTCAGATAAATGTGAACAAGCTTTTCAAGATTTGAAACATAAACTCACCACCACTCCTATTCTCATTGTACCAAACCCTAATGGGAGATTCTCAGTAATAATAGATGCATTAGGAGATGGTTTAGGTGGAGTCCTTATGCAAAATGGCCAAGTTGTGGCATGAGTCCCAAAAGTTGAAGGCTTATGAGGTTAATTATGCACCTCATGATCTGGAATTAGCTGCGATAGTGTATTCTCTATAGATGTGGAGGCACTATCTAATTGGTAAACCTTTTGAGTTGAAGACCAACCACTTAGGCCTTAAGTACATTTTCACTCAACCAAATTTAAATGCCCGTCAAAGAAGATGGCTTGAATTTTTAAGTGAATATGACTTTGATATTGATTATATCAAAGGAAAAGATAATAGAGTAGCTGATGCTTTAAGTCGAAGAAGACACATTATGGCAATTGCAACTTTTCACTCTACTTTTAGAGAGCAATTGATAGAACAACTTCAAAATGATGAGCATTATGTGAAGGTTAGATCATCTTTAGAAAAGGATACTTCTAACCATCAATTCAAAGGATACAAGCTCGAGCAAGATAGATTGCTTAGATTTGATAACAAGATGTATATACCAAGTCATGGTGAGTTGAGATCTAAAATTCTTGAGGAAGCTCACAATTATCCTTATTCAGGCCATCATGGAGTAACAAATCTTGTAGCTAAATTAAAACCATTATACTTCTGGCTTGGTATGTGACCGAGTATGTGTTGTTATATGGAGCCTAATTAGACTTGGAGGTTAAATTTTTCCCTCTTTTATCGACACTGTTTCCCCCCAAATTATTTAACGGGGGTTTGGGGGCAGCGCCCCCAAGACAGGGTCAAGGTGCATCACCCCTTGTGGGGTCCAGGGGCAGCGCCCCCGAAACCTCAAACAACTTTTGTTATTTTATAAAGGTGTCAGGAGTTATTTTTTCTATTGGCCGACATAAAAAACCCTATTTTGTAATCAACATAAGTCTTGATAAAAACAGCTAAGGGTTAGGGTTTCCGTTGATATTGTATTGTAGCATTTGCAGCGGTATTGAGTTGCAAGGATTGTTGGTTGTAATCAGTTTGATTTGCTAGATAATAATATTGGACTCTATGTTGGTGGATGTAGCCTAAGTTTGGGTGAACCACGTTAAAATTGTCTCTTGTTGTTATTATTTTTGTGTATTTTTTCATTTCTTTGTTTAATCTTTATTTGCATTTAATTGATATCTTCTGCATGCAATTCCTAACAATATGTATCTAGATGCCTAGAATGCCAGTAGGTAAAGGCTGAGCATGTCCACCTAGCAGGATACTTGTATCTGGAACAAAAGTGGCAAGTAATCAGTATGTACTTCATACAGGGGTTACCGATGTCCAAATCCAAACATAATGTAATTCTGGTTGTGATTGACAAATTAACCAAGGTAGCCCATTTTATACCTGGGAATTTGACAGATGGATCATTAACTTTGGCCAAGAGATTTGTCCAAGAAATATTCAGATTTCATGGGGTACCTGAAACAATTATCTCCGATCAAGATGTTAGGATGACATTTAGATTCTGGAAAACCCTGCATGCTGCCCTGGGTACTCATCTTAATTTTAGTTCAGCATACCATCCGCAAATGGATGGGCAAATTGAGTGAGTTAATCAAATTGTTGAATATTTGCTCTGAATGTACTGTATGGACCAACATAGCAAATGGGAGGAATATTTCCCATTGGTTGAATTTGCCTACAACAATTCTCACTAATCTTCATTAGGAATGGCTCCTTTTGAAGCCCTTTACGGTAAGAAATGTCGCACCAATGTTAGTTAGGACAGAATAGAAGATAGGGTAATTGTTGGCTCTGAAATGCTCAAAGAAATGGATGAGCAAATGAAACTGATTAGAGGAAGACTGAAAGAAGCTTATGATAGATAGAAGAGTTATGTAGATAAAACATGAGTTTTCATCAGTTTGCGATAGGGGACAAAGTGTTCCTCAGGGTAAAACCTCATAAAAGTTCCATCTCATTTAGTAAATCAGCAAAGCTGGCTCCTTGATATGTGGGACCCTTTTATGTTTTGGATGTGATAAATCTTGTAGCTTATAGATTGGCCTTACCGCCATCTCTCTCTCAATTGCATGATGTTTTTCATGTTTCTTTGCTAAAACCTTACCATCCCGATGCCACTCACATTTTGGATTGGCGAGCTTTTTAGGTTAAGGATTCAAGGGTAGTGCAGGTAAAGCCCCCGTGAATCCTTGAGTAGCGCAAGCTTAAGTTGTGCAACAGAGAAGTAGTCCACTGCAAGGTGCAGTGGGACTAGTTCTCTACAGACAGTGCTACTTGGGAAGATGTTGTAGAGATGCAATGACTCTTTCCTCATCTTTTCTAGTTTTGCCTTGTACATCTTGGATATTGTCATGCCCACATTTGTACATGGATATGAAAAATCAAACCAACAATTTTTTTTTTTAAACAAGTACTCGCACACTTCAATTGTGCTTCTCAAGATTGTTTTACATATGCACTCAACAATGTTGCACCTACAATGTCATAAAGAGTCTATCGCACAAAGTGGGGAAGAGGGTAATATTGATTCTAACAACCTTAAGGTTTTTAATTAATCAGATTAAATATGACATACAAATATCAACTCAATACAAAGTCCAATCAAAATAAAGTAAAATATTTTTGTTTTCAAACACCAAATTTAAAGTTGAACTTTCAAACTTATAAGGCATAATGTCTATTTAAGCTAAGATACAACCTATTCCAAAGATTTTAGACTTAAAATCCTAACTAATTTATTAACCCAGAATAAAATGAATTAACATTCAACAATTTAAATAACAACTTGTTTAAATTTAATCAATCAATATCCCATCTCAAATAAAATCAACATAGCTCAAACACGTGTTTAAATTAGTAATGCCTATAATGCTAGCAATAATAATAATAATAATAATAATAATAATAATAATAATAATACACATTTGAAATGACAAATCTAGGCAGCCATGCCATTTAAAATTTTATTTTATTTTATTTATTTCTTTTTTTTTCCTTTTTTAATAAAATATACTATAAAACCACATATTGACAAGTTATCCCATCTTCTATACAAAATATTAAAAAAATAAATGAAATAAAATAAATAAAAATAAATACTTTATTTTCAACCCCGTATATAAAATGATCCCTATGGATAGAGATTAAATCTTTTACCAATGGTTTCTCCACTAGCATATTTACTTGACAAAATAAAATAATAAAAAAATAAAGGTTTCAAAATATTATAAAATAGCTAAATAACAAGGTGCATAAAATGTATGCAAGAGATAAAGTAGTTCGTTCAATGAAAAGAAGTCATTTAACTGAACTTAGAATACCACACACTAACTTAGATGTTAAAAGGGAATAATTGAATTTTGAATAGAGGAGTAAAAGAAACAAAAAGGCCATCGTATAAGGCAAAAACCCTAAAGAGCAAAATGTTTAAGTTTATTAGCCTATAGGCTATTAGTGGGAGCTTTTTACTCCCGGAAACTATTGGACGCCGGATTTGTCGGACGTCGAAAAATGTCCAACGCCGGATTCGACGTCGGAAAATCATCAGATGCTGGAAAATCGGTGAGAAAACGGAAAACACATTTTTTTCTATTTATTTAAATCTGAGAGCCTTGGCACCACATTTGTAGAGTTATGAGGAAAATGATGGGAAATAATGGCAAACTTCCTTCTCCTCCTCTGTCAGAGTATCCTGATCTTAGCCAGTTTATGTTCCAAACAAACAGACCATCACTCGAGGAGCTCCTAGATCACATTGACAATCAAAGTGCACCTTGGGAAAATGAGGACAAACAACTTAAAGCAATCTATGATAATATTATTTCCCCAGACATAGAGGAATTATTATCAGTACACTGTCCAAAAAAGGAGGGTGATTTTTCTTTTCCTCAGACTGAATTTAGCCACGAGACGACCACATATAAGAAGATTCTGCCGAGTGATGAAATTGTGAAATTGGCGGAGGCTCGTTTCAGGCGAGCTTCTGCCAATGGCATCTTTGACCAGGCTGTTAGGCCAATCCATAGGCCCTACCCCCCTGCGAGCAGCCGTTTCAACAATTTTATCTTCCCAACCTCTTCTCAGATCTTGGATTACAGAAAAAGAAGGCCAATTATGCTTTGATGTAGATGCCAGTCCATTGTTGGATGTTGAGGTTATAGATAAGGCTGAGGGGCCTGAAGTAGAGGACTCAGATAGAACTCAAGAGCCATGGTTGCAGATTGTAGAAGATGAAATGGATGCTGGGTTTCCCACAGAGAAACCATTCAGAGTCTTCCAAGTTAAGCTATATCAGCTCCCTGATGCAAACAACCTTATTATACTTAGGTTCCACAGTGGTACTGCTGATTATGCTTCTTGTGTGTGTGTTTCTTCCAAACTCTTGAAGCATTTGAAGGAATGTCTTGAGCTGAATGGAGAGGGGTTGGATCAACAAGTCCCAAATCTTGAGGAGGAAGACATTTTTGAGTTGCAGGTCCCATCTCTTGAAGCCGCTATTCCTCTTGCAAAGGCCAAGAAATCTTTTTGGGCTCATGGTATTGGTTTTTTGGGGTATGGTCTGTCTACATTTAGCCATGCTATTCTTCCCTTAGAGAATGTTGTTGACAAGAGGGAGTCTCGTGTGATTGTTGCTGAATTCAGGGAAGATGTTACTCGCCATATTCTTGAAGTAAGTCCAAGGCCTACTTTACCGTTAGCTAGTTTTTGTTTTTCCTTATTTGTTCATTATCTAGAACTTATTAGTAAATATGCTCTAGAAATTGGCACTGTCAAAGAGAACATTGATCTGCCCAACGGGCACCAGTACTTTCTTGTTGGCTTAAGTGTTTTCCATTAAGAAGTGTTTACCTATTGGGCTGTGAAACAATATCTTGATTTGTTTTTTATCCTCGCCAAATTAGGGCAAAGTAACTTTCTGCGTTGGCAGAGGTGACACTACTGAGCTCTTCATAGTGCTGGGTTGTTCTTTCTGTAATTAGGTGTCTAAAGAATTCCCCTAAAGGCAAGCTTTGAACTTGGGTTTTAAAATAAATATGGAATACCTTATGAGGCCTAAGCCCCTCTAGGTCAAAATAAAAAATGTGAGATTAGCGATAAGAAGCCCTAGTCGCAATGACAATCCAGAGGACTAAAAAGCATAGGGTACCCCAAAATCTAGTCATATACAATGGTGCAAAGTCTAGCTTTGGCCATGTTTAAATGGCTTTTATCTTGAATTAAGAAGAAAATATGTGGTTTGGTTTGTTGTATAAGATTTTAAGAAGAAAATATTTTAGTAAGCATAAATGAATAACAATTGTATAAAAGATTTGGTAAATCTTTAGTAATTTTAAATATATTATATTTAAGAAATTAACCATTAACTCAAATTATGATAATTAGTAATACTAAGATTAGTTAGAAATTGGAAATGATCTAAATGAGGGAAAAAATAATATTCTTCCACTCTCAACGTCTTAGATGGCAAAGGGCATATATGTAGCAAAGGGTAATATGCATTCTTTTTCTATTTAATCAATATTTCTTTGAAAAATATGTTTAATTTTCAAGCCTACACAAAGGAATTTATGGATTGCTTTGTAGTGTTGAATTTTTCTTTTGGTCTTGCTTGACTTGGCTCTTAACCAAGTAGGTACTCTTCTTTATTAAAGTTATTACTATGTATATTTTTTTGTTAGGTGTACCCAGGTTAATGAGCTCATTGGCCCTGCGAGGGTTTGAACCTTGGTGGTCGCCACAACAACCGTGCGACTTACCACCGAACCATGCCCTGATCTATAGTTATTACTATGTATATTAATATATATTATTTATAATATAATAATTAATTATATATAGAATATTAATATAAACTATTTTAAAGATTGATTTTAATTTATTGATATTTAATGTATTTATTGTAATTAACTATGAATAATTAATTAACGTTATTAATATATATTGTTTATATAGGTAATAAAAAACAATGCCTATATACAACTGTTTATACCTAAATCTGGGCATGAATCATATTTAGGTAATAAAAAGCTAGTTTATATATAGCCAGATTATGTATTCCTTCCCTTTTCAATTGCCTAACATATGCCTTGACCTTCTAAAGTTGTTGATGTGGGAGTCATTACTTTTCTTTGGGCAGAACTTTGGCACCACAGCGGTCGGAGGCCAGTTTGAGCATTTGCATATACCTTTGGGAAACTAAAAAAATCACTTAAGCAATGTAATTTGTTGAGGCATTTCCCATAGCTAAGCCCTCTGCCCCAAATTTTTTTTGGGTTACCTTTTTATGTTGTTAATTATGAGCCTGCATCTGACCCTTTTGATTTTGTACTTATTTACACCTGCTAATTTCATTTGCTTGAAAGTTTCTAAAGCCTTTTCAACAAATCCATTTTGTGCATATCCCCCAATCATTGCATTCCATGAGATGACATCTCTTTTAGGCATTCTGCCAAACAATTCACATGCCTTGTCAATGCTTCTACATTTTGCATACATGTCTACTAGGGCAGTTGAAACTATAACAACTGACAAAATTCCTCTATCCATTACTTTTTGATGGATGTCCATACCTTGTTCCAATGCTCCCATTTTGGTGCAGGCAGGCAGGATGCTGGCAAGGGTTGTGGAATTTGGCTTTACACCTGCCAATTGCATTTGCTTGAAAGTTTGTAAAGCCTTTTCAACAAATCCATTTTGTGCATATGCAGCAATAATTGCAGTCCAAGAGCATCTCTTTGAGGCATTATGTCAAACAATTCACTTGTCTTGTCTATGCTTCCACATTTTACATACATGTCTACTAAAGCATTTCCAACTGTAATATCTGACAAAAGTCCCCCTTCCATTATGCTTTGATGGATGCCCATTCCTTGTTCCAAAGCTTCCATTTTGGAACAGGCAGGGAGGATGCTGGCAAAGGTTGTGCAGTCTGGATTTACACCTGCCAATTGTATTTGCTTGAAAATTTCTAGAGTTTTTTTACAAAATCCAATTTGTGCATATGCTGCAATCGTTGCAGTCCATGAGACCACATTTTTTTGAGGCATTATATCAAACAGTTCATGTGCCTTGTCCATGGTTCCACATTTTGCATACATGTCTACCAGGGCAGTTGCAACTACAACATCTGACAAAATTCCTTTATCCTTCATGCTTTGATGATGTCCATACCCTATTCCAAAGCTCCCATTTTAGCACAGGCAGAGAGGATGCTGGCAAAGGTTGTGGAGTCTAGCTTTACACCTGCTAATTGCATTTGCTTGAAAGTTTCTAAAGTCTTTTCAAAAAGTCCAATTTGTGCATATCATGCAATCATTGCAATCCATGAGACCACATTTCTTTGAGGTATTTTGTCAAATATTTCAAGTTCTTTATCTATGTTTCCACATTTTGCATACATGTCTACCAGGGTAGTTGCCACTACAACATTTGACAAAATTTCTCTATCCTTTATGCTTTGATGGATTTCTATACCATTGCAAAGCTCCCATTTTGGCACAGGCTGGGAGGATGCTGGCAAAGGTTGTAGAATTTGGCTTTAGACCTGCCAATTGCAATTGCTTGAAAGTTTTGAAAGCCCTTTCAACAAATCTATTTTGTGAATATCCTAAAATCATTGCATTCCATGAGATTACATATGTTTAACTCTATTGAAGAACAGTCAGAATAATATTATCGATTCTCCCAATGTCTTTCACCCTGATTATATAAAATTGCATATATCTTCTTCCTGAATATTTCTACATTTAAGATTTGCTATTTTATTAACCTACTGGCTACTCTGTTCCACACAAATTTAGTGCAACTGCTAGTATATTTATAGGTTAATGTGGAGAAAAGAGTAGCAGTGGCCATTGGAGGGAGAGCAATGGAAGGTAAGAAGGAAGATATGCTTTCATTCACAGTTTGCATATTTAATATATTTTATTTTGTTTTCAAGAGGTCCTTGTTTTCAAGGGTTTATTTCATTTTCTCTACAACTCTTGTCATAAAATTTTTATATTTGTGTTTGCATTCTTATCATTATTTTCTTTATAATAATATTGTTGTTATCTTTGTTATATAATAATATTGTTGTTATCTTTGTTATTTATATGTAAGATTTCTTAAATCTAAATTTTGTTTTGACTGCTATCTTGTTGTGCTTTCAAGCATCATCATTGAAAGGATGGACCTCTACACGGGTATACAGGGAGTGAATATATATCTAGATTTAACTAAAATGTAGATATGTAAAATGGACAGCGGCAAGGTTGGCTCCCAAGTGATATCCCTCCAGTATTTTTTATTTATTTGACAAAATATATATGTATATATAAAATAGTGGTAGATCTGTATGAATATATATACAAAATATATTTATATATGCAAAATATATTTATACATTGTATGTTATATACAAAAAAATATATATATTTAATATATGTAAGCTATATATATATAATCCAAGAAATTACTCTGTGTTTATATCAACAAAATAAATTAATAACATTAATAGTAGAAACATCTATTAACCAGAAATGATGAAAAAAATAATAGTAACTACTGTATGTGGGGTCTTCCCCCCATCCGTCGCTGCCTGCGCAGCCAGTGGGGCATGGGAAAAACCTTAGCCCCTCCACCGAAGGTTCAAAATTTGTTTTTATTTGTAAATTTTTTATATATATATATAATTTCTTTCAACTTTATTTAATATATAATTTCTGTCATATAATTAATATATATTTATTTATTGATTTAAACTAATATATGTATATTTCAACTTTATTTAATATATAATTTCTATCATATAATTAATATATATTTATTTATTGATTTAAACTAATATATATTCTTTTATTTATTACTAATATAACTATATTTAAAAAAAAATATCTAAAGTACGCTGAGATAGATACAATGCCTCATTTAATTAATTTTTTTAAAGTTATAATTGTAATTATTGTATACTTTAATAATTTTAATCAAAATAATATAATAAATTAGAATAATTAGATATATTTTAATGACAATAATTAATTTAAATATATATAAATATTTAAAAGGAAAATTATTGTAAAGTTTTAATAACATAATAATTATTCAATTGCTAAAATTAATGACATGAATGCCATTAAGTTGAGGGTTTTGAGGCTTATAAAATAATGATAAGTGTAATCTTATAAGAACCCTAATCCTAACTGTAACCCTAACCCTAACCCTGACCCTAATTCTAATCATAAGTCTAATTCTACCCTACTATAACCCTAATTTTAAATCTAACTATAACCCTAATTCTAACCCTTATCGTAATCCTAATTCTAACTATGATTTTAACCCCAACTCTAACCCAAATTCTAACCCTATTCCTAACCCTAACTCTAATCCTAACTCTAACCCTAACCCTAACCCTAACCCTAATGCTTACCCTAACTCTAATTCTTACCCTAATTCTAATAGTAACCCACCTTAATTCTAACCCTAATTCTAATCATAACCCTGATTCCACCCTAACTATAACCCTAATTTTAAATCTAACAATAACCCCAATTCTAACCCTTACCCTAATCCTGATGCAGGAGCACCTAGTGGTGTAAGGGCAATCTTGCATCACCCAAAAAAAGATGTGTTTCAAAATTGTTGATGTTCTTTCCATTTCTTTTCAAAATTTGTGGTTCTGGTTCCATAATCGCTTGAATAATGATGTAGAACTTTCAGTTTTTCTAAACTGCTAAAAAAACCTGCTATTTTTAGAAAGTTTGCATTTGGGCATGGATTGAAGTGAAAATTTATAGGAAGCTTCGTAACTAAAAAATAAGACCTTTAGCGAAGGAATCATGCAAAGATCATTTGCGAGCTGAAAGATATTAAAGTTTCTGTTTCCTGAAAAACACCTAAAAATTATTCAAACTCAGGTTTGAGGCACTAAACAGCCCCATATGGGCCCGAAAAAGGCCAAAACTAGCAAAGCAATTTTTTAGCGCATAGAGCACTCTGCGAGCTTTCCGACGCATAAAACGATTTGTCAATTGGATGCCCAGATCAAAAGTTATGGCTCCCGGAAGTTGACTTATTTTTGGAGGGAGATGCAAATTTCAAAATTAAGTTGTTGGCTGCCAAAAAGGCTATTAATAACCATTTTTGGGAACCCTGGGTGGAGAGTTAAGGGGGAAAGTGTAGAGACAAAAATATATAGGAAATAGAAACCCTAGCAGATTTAGGGTTACAGATGGCAGATGATTCCAGAGTCTTGTGAGAGGAAGCTATAATGTGTTGCAGCCTGTGGAGGGTTGATTCCTCTGATTATATTTGAGCTTCTGTAATGTAATAAGTTGTCCAAATCAATAAAGAAAGTTCTATTTTCTGTGTGTAATTTCTGTTGTTATGTGTTTTATGATTTACCCCCTTCATCAAGTGGTATCAGAGCAAGGGTTTCTAAGTGTGTAGACAGATCGCCGATTGTGAGGCAGTTTGCACTAGGACCTGAGGTTGTGGGTTTGCTACGGAGATCAAGATACCTCCATAAAGAAATTGTATTGGAAGGAATGCTTTGATGGAAGAGGGTTTTAGAGCCCTGCAAAGGCAAATCGATGCATTGCAAGAGGACCTGCGAAGAGGGTTTGAGCCAAGAACAAGAGAAGAATGCGAGGATGAAGCGGAAGAGGAGCTCTCTGAGGAAGAACAAGAAGCTGTAGGAGATCCTGCAAAAGTTAGGTTGTTGAGGGCCATTTCTAAGATTGGAAAGAGGCCCAGGATCAAAGTTTCTACATATTTTGGAGATTTGAATCTGGAACAACTTATTGATTGGATCAATGACATGGAGGAGTATTTCGAGTATGAAGACGTGGAGGACCCAGGTCGGGTCAAGTTTACAAAAACAAATTTGAAGGGCCATGCAAATATTTGGTGGAAGGAGGTCCAGTTAGAGAGGAACAGAAGAGGAAAAGGAAATATCACCAGATGGGATAGGATGGTGGAGAAACTGAAGAAGCAGTTCATTCCTGTGGACTATGAGATGGAGTTGTTGAAGACGCTGCAAGGATTGAAGCAAGACAACAAGTTTGTTAAGGAGTACACAGAAGAGTTTTATAAGATTACTATCATAACTAGTCATGTAGAGGCCAACAAGGAGAAAGTAGCCCATTACATTAATGGGTTGAGGCCAAGTATTCAAGAAGAGCTGAGCCTAGTCAGAATGACCACCATAGAAGATGCATACCAGTTTTCCTTGAAGGTGGAAGAGAAGCTGAATAAAAGATTTGACAGCAAGCAAAGGGGAAGAGGTCAAGGTGGAAGGACTAGTGGAAGACCCTATGGGGGCCGAAAGGAAGATTCAAAGAAAAGTGAAGAAGTCGACACCAGTCGAAATCAGAGAGGAGAGAATACTTATCGCCCTCGTGACCAGAACAATGGTGAGCAAAGAGGAAGAGGAAGAGGTAGACTTGGGCAAGTACCTAGAAGAGGAGGTTTCAGAGGAACCTGTTTCCAATGTGGAGAAGAAGAACATCAAGCATACAAGTGTCCACAACATCAAGGAAGGACAAATAGAAGACCTGAAGCTAATGCACGAGTTGCACACGTCAATGAAGATGCGCAATTTGAGCGATCTGAAGGTGCTGAAGGGGGAGAAACCCTAGTTGTCAGAAGAACTTTGTTGAATGAGGAGAAAGAACCCAATCAGAGGAAGAGTTTATTCTGCACAAGGTGCAAATGTGAAGGTAAGTGTTGTGATATTATTATTGACAGTGGAAGCACTGATAATCTTGTTTCAAAGGAGATGGTTGACAAGTTGAAGTTGACAAGAAGAAAGCATCTGCATCCATATCGGATTGCATGGTTGTAGAAGGACCATAGAGCTTTGGTCAACGAGCAATGTTTAGTGAAGTTCAAGATTGGTGACTACCATGATGAATTGATGTGTGACATCATACCAATGGATGCATGTCATATGTTATTGGGGAGGCCATGGTAGTATGATAGGAGCGTTGTCCATGATAGTTGTGCAAACACATACTCCCTAACAAAGGATGGAGTTTGTCATAAGTTGAAGCCCTTGAAGGAGGTGGAAGAAAAGGTATGTAGTACTGTCATAATTTGCTTGGTAGATGGTAGAAATTTTTTGGAGGGTATGAAGTATGAGCATCATTGCTTTGCATTGATTCCTAAGATCAGTCAAGAGAAATGTCAAGATGTACCTGCAAAAGTTTCAGATATGTTGGAAGAATTTTAGGACATTGTCTCTGATAATGTACCAGAAGGTTTACCACTGGTGAGGAAGATAAGTCATCAATTTGACTTGATACCAGGAGCCAGTTTGCTGAATAAGGCAGCCCACAAAATGACCCCTACAGAGAGTGAAGAGCTAAATAGACAAGTTCAAGAGCTGTTAAGGAAGGGGCTGATAAGAGTGAGCCTAAGTCCATGTGTGGTACCTATAGTACTAGCACCAAAGAAAGATGGAGAGTGGAGAATGTGTACAGATTCTCGAGCTATCAACAAGATCATGATCAAGTACATATTTCCATTACCCAGAATGGATGACATAATGGATTGTTTGAGTTGAGCCAAGTACTTCACGAAGATTGATTTGAAGAGTGGGTATCACCAGATCCAAATCAGAGAAGGAGATGAATGTAAGACAACCTTCAAGACCAAGGAAGGTTTGTATGAGTGGTTAGTCATACCATTTGGGCTAACCAATGCACCGAGCACATTCATGCGGCTCATGAATGAGGTACTGAAAGAATTTTTGGGAAGTTTTGTTATTGTTTATTTGGATGATATTTTGATTTTCAGTAAGACTTGGGATGAGCATTTGATGCATATCAGAAGAGTTTTATAGAAGCTAAGGGAGAAGAAGTTGCTGATTAATTTGAAGAAATGTAGTTTTGCAAAGGAGTTGGTACACCTGGGATTTGTTGTCTCAGAGGAAGGTCTTAAGATGGACCCAGAAAAAGTAAGGGCCATCATTGAATGGCCTATGCCAAGGAGTGTAATGGAGGTACGATCTTTTCATGGTTTGGCAAGTTTTTACAGAAAGTTTATCAAAGGAGAGGTAGAAAAGAGTTTAGATGGACTAAAGGAGCAGACAAAAGTTTTGACACATTGAAGCAGAAAGTTACGGAGCAACCTGTTTTGGCACTTCCAGATCTCAATAAGGTATTTCAAGTAGATTGTGATGCTAGTGGTAGTGCTATAGGAGCTCTTTTGAGTCAAGAAGGTAAGTTCATTGCCTATTTTAGTGAGAAGCTTAATGATGCCAAGAAAAAGTAATCTGTTTATGATCAGGAATTTTATGCAATAGTTTAAGCTTTGAAGAAATAGAGACATTATCTATTGCCAAAAGAGTTTGTTTTATATACTGATCATTAGGCTTTGCAGTATCTTAATAGTCAAGGAAAGTTGAACTAGAGGCACTTAAAATGGGTTGAGTTTTTGTAGAGTTATACTTTTGTTTTGAAGCACATGAGTGGGAAGTCCAATAGAGTTGTAGATGCCTTGAGCAGAAGGCAAAATTTGCTGACAGAAATGAAGATAGAGTTTGTTGGGTTTGATGAGCTCAAAAGTTTGTATCTTGAAGATCCAGATTTTGCAGAGGCCTGGAAAGCTTGTTTGGAACCTGTTACTTTGGACAGGACAAAATGGTTGAATTTCATAATCCAAGATGGCATGTTGTTTAGTGGAAGCCAGTTGTGCATTCCAAGAAGTTCCATGAGAGAAAACTTGATTAAGGAGAAGCATAGTGGAGGATTGGCTGGACACTTTAGTCGAGATAAGACCATTGCTATTATTGGTGAAAATTATTAGTGGCCACAATTGTAGCAGGATGTGAGAAAATTTGTGCAGAGTTGCAGAGTGTGTCAGATGACAAAAGGAACAAATTAGAATACAGGGCTATATCAACCATTACCTGTACTAGAGAAGCCATGGGATGATATCAGTATGGATTTTTTTCTTGGTTTACCAAGGACACAGAGAGGACATGATTCCATTTTTGTGGTGGTGGACAGATTCTCAAAGATGACACATTTTATTCCTTGCAAGAAGACTAATGATGCGGTTCATATTGTAGAGTTATTTTTTAAGGAGGTGGTGAGATTATACGGTCTACCAAAGAGCATAGTTTCAAATCGAGATACCAAGTTTGTTAGTTATTTCTGGAGGACATTGTGGAAGAAGTTGAAGACGGATTTGAAGTTCAGTTCTACACATCATCCACAGACTGATGGACAAACTGAAGTGGTGAATAGGAGTTTGAGTAACCTGCTATGATGCTTAGTAGGAGATAAGCCCAAGGGATGGGATTTGATTTTACCACAGGCAGAATTTTCTTACAACAATTCTGTCAATAGGAGTACTGGTAAATCACCATTCCAGATTGTATATGGGAATAGTCTAAAAAATACTTTAGAGTTAAGGAATCTGGACAAAGGAGAAAAGACAAGTGCTGAGGTTGAAGACTTTGCAGAACACATGAAGAATTTGCATGAAGAGGTGAAAAAGCACATTAATAAGATGAATATTCAGTACAAGGCTAAGACAAATCAAAAAAAGAGATATAAGGAGTTCCAGGTAGGAGATGAAGTCATGGTTCACTTAAGAAAAGAAAGGTTCCCAATTGGAACATACAATAAGCTGAAAATAAAGAAATTTAGACCATGCAAAATTTTGAAGAAACATGATTCAGGAAATGCATATAAGGTAGAGCTGCCAAGTGGGATCAAAATTTCCCCTATTTTCAACATTGCTGATTTATCAGAATATCATGAAGGTGGAACAAAGGATGGACCAACAGAAGAATAGTGGAGTATTATGGCATCTACTTCAACAAAGGAGATAGAAGAGATCTTGGATAACCGTGTGGGAAGAAGTACTCAGAACAAGCAATATGAAGAATACCTGGTGCAGTGGAAAGGAAGGCCTGTTGAAGATTCTTCTTGGTTATCTAAGGCAGAGGTTGACCGTTTGGGTTTTCCTCACACAAACACCTGAGACGTGACAGGGTCACTTCTCAAATTACCCTGGGTGTCTGATGCAGGAGCATCCAATGGTGTAAGGGCAATCTTGCATCACCCAAAAAAAGATGTGTTTCAAAATTGTTGATGTTCTTTTCATTTCTTTTCAAAATTTGTGGTTCTGGTTCCATAATCGCTTGAATAATGATGTAGAACTTTTAGTTTTTCCAAATTGCTAAAAAAAGCAACCTGCTATTTTTAGAAAGTTTGCATTTGGGCACGGATTGAAGTGAAAATTTATAGAAAGCTTCGTAACTGAAAAATAAGACCTTTGGTGAAGGAATCACGCAAAGATCATTTGCGAGCTAAAAGATATTAAAGTTTTTGTTTCCTAAAAAATGCCTAAAAATTATTCAAACTCAAGTTTGAGGCACTAAACAGCCCCGTATGGGCCCGAAAATGGCCAGAACTATTAGAGCAAGTTTTTAGCACGTAGAGCACTCCACAAGCTTTCCGATGCATAAAACGGTTCGTCAATCGGATGCCCGGATCAAAAGTTATGGCTCTCGAAAGTTGACCTATTTTTGGAGAGATGCAAATTTCAAAATTAGGTTGTTGGCCACCACAAAGGCTATTAATAACCATTTTTGGGAACCCTGGGTGGTAGTAGAGTTAAGGGGGAAAGTGAAGAGACAAGAATAGGCAGGAAAACAAAAACCCTAGCAGATTTGGGGTTACAGATGAGAGATGATTCCAGAGTCTTGTGAGAGGAAGTTGTAATGTGTTGCAGCCTGTGGAGGGTTGATTCCTCTGATTGTATTTGAGCTTCTGTAATGTAATAAGTTGTCCAAATCAATAAAGAAAGTTCTATTTTTTGTGTGTAATTTCTGTTGTTATGTGTTTTATGATTTACCCCCTTCATCAAATCTCAATTCTAACTATGATTTAACCCTAAGCCTAACCTGAATTCTAACCCTAACTCTAGCCCTAACCCTAATTGTAACTCTAATGCTTACCTTAATTTAGTAATCTTGATTCTAACTCTAACCCTAACCTCAATTCAAACCCTAACCCTAATTATAACCCTAACTTGATTCTAACATTAACCCTAATTGTAACTATAACCCTGGCCACATTGATAATTGTAATCCTAACTCTAATTCTAAACCTAACCTTAATACTAACCTAATTCTTACCCTAAACCTAAGCTTAATACTAACCTTAACTCTAATTAAACTCTAACCCTAACTCTAATTTGAACCCTAACCCTAGCTATAACTTTAAATCTTAACCTAATTCTAATAGTAACCCACCTTAATTTTAACCCTAATTCTAACTCTTACCCTAACCCTAATTCTAATCATAACCTTGATTGTACTCTGACTATAACCCTAATTTTAAGTCTAACAATAATCCTAATTCTAATAGTTACCTTAACCCTAAATGTAACCTTCATCCTAAATCTAATTCTAATTTTAATCCTAACCATAATTATAACTCTAACCCTAATTCTAATTCTTACCCTACATTAATTGTAATGCTAATTGTAAGTCTAATTCTAACCCCAACCCTAAGTATAATTATCATCCTTGCCCTTAATAGTAACACTAATTCTATTTCAAATCCTAAAAAAGATAGTGTGTAATTCTACTTTTGAAGTATAGAAGTTTAAGTTGATAGGTTAAATATCCATTTCCCTTTTTTTGAGTAAATTGATTTGTATTTTAACAATTTAATTAAATTGCTTTATTTATTAAAACTAAAGCTAACATCTTCTTTATAGTATATTAAAACAAACATTTTCCTTTACCACATAGTTGAGTGGTGGAGTTTTATAATCAAGAGATTTTAATGTGTCAATTCCAGTAAGTTTTTATCTTTATCTTTTAATATTTTAGATTTGTTATACTTACTTTACGTTGTCCTTTAGATGGATTTTTTTTATCTATATACTTTTTTCTACATTTTTATTTTATATTGGCTACTTCATTTTTTCATATTAAAATGACAATATATTTTTTCTGCATTTTTATTTTATATTGGCTACTTTATTTTTTCATATTAAAATGATAATTATTTTGGAGCTTATTTTCTGTAATACTTTTGTCATCATACTATGTTAAGATAAACATTATAGATTCAACCAATTTGAATGATATATTTTATTTTATTTTAAAATCTAGTATCAAACTCACCTCCCATCTTATTCTTAGTGAACTGAATCTCATTGTGCATGCACCAAACCAAATGATATCAAATGTAAAATGTAAACATTTTATCTAATTCAATGTAGATCCTTGTCACTGCTTAATACTTCTCTATAGATTTGAGTGATCCACTATTAAAAAACCAAAAACCAATAAAATTTATTACAAATTGAATATGATAGAAACCAAAAATCAATAAAATTTATTACAAATTGAATATGATAGCATAGAGGATAACTATGCAACATGACATCGAAGGGCTAATTTATCAGAGATAAACCATTTTTAACAAGGATAAACCATTTTTAACAAGGATAAACTATAATAACGGGTATGTAGTGGTCAACCATAGCCTGCAACAATGCACTCCACTTAAATATCATCCATTTCAATGATCAAAGAGTCAATAGAAATTTTACATTTCATCCACAACAAAAATTGGTAAATATTTGTTCTAATTTGATTGGCCAAAATTGACTTTTGACTGTTAAAGTAGATGATGTTTAAGAATAACAACAACAATCGTACAAATTACCTCATTGGTTGTAAGAAGAACAATAATTTTGAAAATAAGGCTCCAAAGGATGTTTATTTAGAAAGACAAAGCACATTATTTTCCAATATTTTTTTGTCAATTTCAAGAATGTAGATTACAAATTTAGATAACAAGTCTTTAACTTCCTCTAGTATTTTTTAGCTTGCATTAGTAACTAAGTCAATAAATTGCTACTGTATAGATTGTAGGTGGTAGGAGTAGTGCTGTCAGATTGTGGAGTAAGTTTGAATGCATAGCTAAGGGAGCGGCGGCTCAAGAAAATTGCAGAAGAAGACTACTTCACCTTCATGATGGTCTTTGTGTTTGTCATGGTTTAACCATAACACCAAGACCTATATCTATACCATTAGCATCACCTTCCATGTGTATTACATTCTGCAATCTTATCTGTTGTGACCTAATCACACATCGCCCATCGCTGATGGGGACCCCTCTTTTTGAGCTTTTGGCTTGTTTTTGTTTTGGGCTGTGGTCCCACTTGAAGTTCCCTACATGAGTTAATGAGTTGGCAAGTAATGGAGAGTTATGATCGAAACCATTGAATGCTTGGAGAAGTCGATCACTGCAAGAATTGGGCAGTACATACCTACCTCAGGGTTTGAATTACAAATCGAGAACAATTGAATTTAAAAATCATCTAAGTTTCAAAACTCTGAAATGTATTTTCAAGTATTATGCAAACAAGTCTAGATGGTCCACCTAAATGCACTACATTCTTCACATTCCAAATCTGTATTCTTTTCAGCTTATGCGTGATGTCCTAAAACTTTCGCTTCAAGATTGTGCATAGCATTTCAATGAGGTCACCTAGGTTCGGGTTGGTAATCTATTTGTAACGTTTAAAATGCAAACTATGCATAGGCACATGAAAAGTCTGCCTAAGCCCGTTTAGGCATCTGCAAGATATTGTTGTTCAAGCATTATGCTAGGCGCATTTAAAGGTCCACTCTAAACAAATGTATGTGGTCACTTTTTTCAAACCTTAAGTTATGCATTTCATATCATAAAGATTGCTTGGTGCATATTTTAGTCTCCAGTGCATTGCAAACATTAAGCGTCGAACACTTGAAATGCCACTTAAGCGCACATTTGACTTCATCTTGCAATGCTCCGTGAGTTGCACATTTCCTACATCATTAGTGTGAAAGTCTGTTTTGCAAAGCACTCATTCTTTACACTTCAAAGCGAATGAACAAATCATTAGAACATGAGTTACGAAGAAGGCTCAATATTCACTCATACACAACACCTTTGAATTGCTGCCCAAGAAGACTTTTGGGGGCACGTTGCAAAATCATATTCTTCAAGTTATTCATGGGTATCACAAAAGTCCACCTGTGTTTAGACGTTAGTTCATTGATTTATGGGCATTCATTGTATTGCAAATATTATGCAAGGAGGCATTGAAAGGCCGCCCCAACTCATCCTCAACCTTATCTTGCATTTCATATGGGCTTTACAATTCACATTCTTTTTCAAAAAAAATCATGCATAAAGGTCTGGGAGGTCCGCTTGAGCGGAGCATGATGATCAATTTGTAAAAAATAATGAGTTTCAAGTCATGCATGGGGATATGATAAGTCTGCTCATCCTTAGGTGCATACGTTAGGATCACCTTGCAAGAATGAAATTTAAAATGTCTCACATGGAACTCGCCTAAGTGCATAGTGGTGGTCAAACTGCATAATATAAATCTTTTCATAGGGGGCTATACATAGCTATTTGAAATATCCGCTCCATGCAAAATTCTGCGGTCACCCTGCAGTTTATAATTCTTAATGAAGTCATGATTGATTAGCATAGTATAAACATTTTAAATTATGCATGACACATTCATTTGTCCCCTCAAATGATCTTTATCTCACACTTTTGCAGGTTTCAAATCATACATGGTCAGCTTCTCAGGCGTGGAACAAGGAAGTTACATCAAGGAAGAAGATGATGAGAATTCACATATGGGAAGTTCAATGCATGGAGGAGTCTTGTTCAAAAACATTTGAGGATGAGGATATCATCCCCAAACGGGGAGAATTCCTGCATCAAGATCACCATTTGCATAAGAACAAGAGAAATGAGCAAGTTCATCAAGCAATCCATGAATTATACATTCAAAAGTACAATTGCATGATCGACAACAACAAGAAATTTGACAAAATTCCCAGGTTTTCAAGTTCAAAGCAGCCAAGTTCCAAAAGTGAAAATTCAAAGATTTGAAGACTACTCCAAAAGATGACAAAATTTGGGAAAATATTCTGAGCAATATGAACACAAAGAAAATCAAACTAGTTTGCTCGATGTCGAGGTGGCATGTGCACAACATTGATCCAATCATAGTCTGCCACGTCATTCATCTGCATTCAATGTTCTAAAGATAGTAAATTTTTGTAACAAACTGCCTTGTTGTCTCAATCTTGGCCATTGATTCTCAAATCAATCTTGGCCATTCATGTAATTTTGAGGTCTATAAAAGGGCCCATTTCTCTCATTTGTATTAGAGGGAGAGCAGGAATCAAGTAGTAGGAGTAGATGCTGTTAGAGTAGAAGTAGATTAGAGGAGACTCTTCGAAGTCATTGGAGAGACATATGAAATTGTTGTAATTATATATTCCCAAAATCAACACAAGCTCATTGTTGGTTACCATGGTGATTTGTGTGATTGTGGAATGTCAGCATGGTTTCAAATTCTTGAATATGATGGAGACGTGTTTCAATTAGCTTAGAAGTAGATTAGAAGTTCATTGATATAATGTTTATATGTGAAAATATTTGATGAATTCCTTGAATGGTTCATACTTTTTATGATTTGTCACTAATAAGTCATTTTGTAAAGCTAGCCTGAACCACATTTGTTTTAGTTCAGTTGTGGATGCTCATTCAATCTACGCCAGTAGTGGGTGTTTGGATGGAGATTTGCAACATGAAAATCCTTGAGTTTTCTTAGAAGATTGCACCTACTTTGTGTAGTTGTTGGTTCCCATGGCAAAGCGAAGTTTGATTTTATGAGGAATTTGTCTATCAGAGCATGTTTCATTATACCATTGTCCTTAGATTAGACTCTCTTAATCCTTGTCTTTTATCTTTTCTTTTCATGTCAGTTTGAGTAGGTTCCACTTCACAAGAAGGAGCAACATCTATCGAACGGAATAAGGAGTATATTCAGTGTAAGTCCCTTTGTGAGTTTTCAGCAAATCACATCAACTACTGAGTCTATCCATTGCAAGTCGAGACCTAACATCTAGAACCTTGGAGTTGTCTCATTGGATCACATTGTTTAGCCTTTGAGAGACTTTGTTCAAGAGAGGATAGAATACCTCGGTATTTTATTCTGAGTTTGCATGTGCATAAAAAACACATCAACATTATTCTTCCAAAGGATTCATCTGTCATGCTTATGATGCCACAAATCATTCAAGTGTAAGTTAAAACACACTTAGCTGTCTCTTTCTAAAAATGCTTATGATGCCACAAATCATTCAAGTGTAATTTAAAACACACTTAGCTGTCTCTTTCTAAGAAATCAAATCTTTGTCCTTGAATTCTCTTAAACTCATAACTATTTTGAGAAATCATGTGTCACCTTGGCTGTCTTTAGATCAATATGTCTCAAGTATTTTGGCATCCATCCCATTGAAAAAGAACTTTCCTTGCAGTAAAAATCAGTCTAATGCATTAATATTAGTTTGATAGTAATTTTTTCTCTCATTAAAGCCTTTTTGAAAAAACCTATTTATCAAAGATAAACATTTTTAACAAAGATAAACTAAAATAATGGGTATGTAGTGGTCAACTACAGCTTGCAACAATGCACTCCACTTAAATATCATCCATTTCAATGATCAAACAGTCAATAGAAATTTTACATTTCATCCACAACAAAAAGTGGTAAATATTTGTTCTAATTTCATTGGCCAAAATTGACTTTTGACTGTTAAAGTAAATGATGTTTAAGAATAGCTGCAACAATGGTACAAATTACCTCATTGGTTGTAAGAAGAACAGTTACATCTTTATCTCCCTCCACCTACCAAGCTATCCATAAAATGATTCACTGACTGAAATACTATGACTAAACAAATACCACATATCTTTGTTGATGGCATACTTCATGCATGTTGTAAAGACTTTTTACCAATTTTAAATAAACCATTTCCAAAGTAACATTTGTTCTTAAAGCAAAAGACTTACAAAGACCTAAGGCTGTGGACTCTATATCTTGCACTGTTCACCATGCTACCAACAATTCTGGAGTAACAACTGATTTAATTTTAGTGTATTGATGGCCTAGATGTCATTTGTCACAGGTTTGAGTCACTCACACTGGTAAGTGGCCGATAATTTTTGCACCAATTGCCTGAAGCTTGTTATAATATAAAAAACTCTATTATTAACCAATTCATATCAAATAAAATTGTAAATTGTTGAATTACTTCACAATCTATTATTAACCGATTCATATCAAATAAAATTGTAAATTGTTGAATTACTTCACAAACATTGCATAAAAAACTAAGTACTTTTAAATGTGAGTTACTTCACAAACATTGCATAATCTTAAAAATTATGACAATTTAGAAGCTTGACTTTAAAGTAAAATGCTCAGTATACAGGGATAAATCTAAAAAATAGAATATTTATTTCCATAGATTTATAAATATGTATCAGTTGATCTTAAGTGGGCTTGCCTATGCTTGGGGTTTAGTATCAGTTGATGGTTTTGTCATTAACTTTTCTTTTTTCTATTTTTTGTTTTGTTTGGCTGTTAGATTATAGTTTGTTGTTAACTTTGTTGTGTTAATTGTTATGTTTATTTATTTTGTATTGTAGGAGGATTTGAGCCCTTTTCAAAATCACACATAATAGAACAAATATATATTATGATAAATTGATAAGCATTTTATTTGGTTTATATCATTATATCCTCTTGTATAATGAAGTGCTTCAAAGTAAAGCATAATACTTAAAAAAAATTAATTAAAGTTTTATTCCAATTAGAGGTCTACACATCCTGCTCATATTTCAGTTGATCCCTATATTTTGAAATTCCTCAATAAATTAGAGAATAGAACAAAAGACAATGACATAACATAAAATCTCAATCAATAATATAAAACAATTAAGGTTAAAGAAGACATTGACATGGCAGTTAAAGAAGACATTGACATGGCACACGGAATCTAAATCAATAATAGAAAACAATTAAGGTTAAAGAAGACATTGACATGGCACAGGGAATCTCAATCAAAATAATATAGCAATTAACAGAAATGTATTTCCTCATTACTTTCAAAAATGTCATAACTCACTATCAACCTTAAAGGCAAGGACCCAACATAGTGGTACATCTAGTCCATTGAAAGGCAAATATCCTAGACTCGGATCTAGTTTTTAATATTTTAATTTCAATTGAAGATAAAATTATGTAAATTCTATACAACAAGATCCAGTAAAACCTCCTCTAAACTTGACAACCATGGAGTCCTAAAGGGTGATCTATTCCTTCATGTACCTAGTTCTTTCCAAGTGATATTCCCCATGATCAGGTAGCTTTTCAAATGCAATGTGCCCAAGTAGGGGAGGAAGGTTCATTGAATTTCCTAAATTTCAAGCACTAAATATAGTGTTTTAGTACATATCAGCCATGTTTCCATACTTCCTAACATTAAGAGCTTCTCCCCAAATGCAAAACCATTCATAACTACTAATAGAAATTATCTCTTCACATGAAATTTTTTACAAAAAGAAGAAGCTAGAGAAACTAACTTAATTTTCTACTACGTAGGGGAGTGGTAACCTCCACAATTGCTTTCCTCATGGGATACAGAGCCTTCTGCAACCAGGCCATACCCTCCAAAATTGATTTTGCTCTCTCAAAACACAAACCTTTTTATCCTTAAATCTTGCAGGTCTAACAGGAAGATGTAAACAGAATACCCAAGTACTGTGGACTGATTTTCTAGACATACAACCAAGTAAATTTCATGGCAGTTGCAAGTGCCTCGGTGGACATGCATGCTGTAATGTCCCACCCCTTTTTGGCTTTTATCTTTGTAATTTTTTTAACTTGATTAACTCAATTGACAATGTGGGACATTTTGTGAAACAATTTGTATGCAATTGACAATGTGATACTTTCCTTACCCAAATGAGACTATAACAACACCATTAGATAGTCAAAAATCTTTATCAAACTTAAACCATGCATTGAATGATCATTTAAATGCATACAACAACATTGGCAACCAATTTCTAGATTATCACATACTGCAACTATGACTGATTTTACAGTATATTGCTGCTCAGAAATTCATATCAGAATATAACAACTCAGAGAATATGGTAGTAAATACAAACAACAATATAAAATGGTCTGAATGCTGATTACAAATACCACAGCCTTTAATAACAGAGAATTTTGAATGTAAAGAAGGATTACAAGTTCAGTTTATCACATACTCAGACCTCGCATAGCAACGTCCTCCTCTAAATAACTTGAGCAGCAGATGGAATATGTAAACACCTCATAAGTTATTATCTATAAAGGACAAATCAGTATTAAACTCTTGCTTTAATATTCACCATGTCACTATAGCGAATCATTGTAGCGTGGGGTACTGTTCATGCCACTGTAGTAGCCATAACAATTTTAGATCTGCAACAAATATTCTTGAAACCCTTGAATAATTTCTGTATTTCTTCCTCCAGTTAAGCACAATTTGACTCCTGTATGAAGCCAACTCTCTGGCAACGATTCAGCTGATCTTTCACAGCCTTAAGATTGCACAAACAATGAAGAGTTTTTGTTCTCCAATGCTGATATGAAGACAATCTGCTGAAACCCTTCGTCTCATGCACAGACTTTAAGAAATCCTCCAAAGCAAAGTCAAATGATCATCAATAATGAGGTTGATTTGCTTTTTGATGCCCTTTTATAACTTCTCCAAAAGAAGTGTATTTTATTTGCCTTTGAAGTCCACTTTTTAGGTTTTTAATTAAAAAATTTATTATAAGTCTCATAAATGGGTACTCCAATCCATGAAATATTAAATGTACTTTAAGTGATTTTAATGATGGGTCATGATCCCACCCTTTATAAAGTTACATTATAACTTTAAAATATACCTTTTAATCATTTAAGTGGCTCCAAACTCAACATTAAATTATAAAGTTAAATGATAACTTTATAATATATCATTAATAAATACAATATCATTAATACCACTTAAAATATTAATATCTTCTTAATTAAACATCATTTTCCAATTTCGTCTGAACTTGGGGGTTCACCATGACACCCTCTATGCATCCAACCATCTTACCAAAAATGGTAGGGGTCCATCTCTATCAACCTCTGTCGGCTAAAAATAGCAAGAGCCTCCAATACGGGACTAGAGACCTCTAAACAACCTTATCACTAGCTGAAACTGGGGAACAACATTGAAATCACCACACGACCAGATCCCCTGCTATAAATAGAAATTCAAGAAATATGACTTACTATAAATAGTAAGTGTGTAGAACTGAGTCCAACGAAGGCCAAACCTGAACCCATACTGAGCTCTGATGGAGAAAACACACTAATCTCTACCAAAAGGGACCCTCTAACCATCTGAGTTAGCCTACGAGGGCCAGTGATAGGATAAACCATCATAAAATAGGATCACGCTAAAAAGGGGACATTACACATGCACAATGTGGAATCATAAAGGAAATACAGTTTCGTAGAATGCCATGATTGTAGGATATGTTTAGAATAGATTTGTTGAAAAGCCCTTCGAAACTTTTAAGCAATGCCATTGTTGGGTGTTAATCCCAACTCCTCACCCTTTGCTAGCATCCTCCCTGCACAGTCCCAAATGGGACTTTTGAAACTCGGGTATGGACATATATCAAAGCAAAAAGGAAAGACAAATTTCATCATATGTTGTAGTTGCAAATGCCCTAGTACACATGTATGCAAAATGTAGAAGCACACACAAAGCACACGAACTGTTTGACAAAATGCCTCAAACGAAATGCAATGATTGCAGGATACATAGAAAATCGTGGTGTTGAAAAGGCTTAAAAAACTTTCAAGCAAAAGTAGTTGGTAAGTGTAAGACCAGAGTCCACAACCTTTGCCAACATCCTCCAAGCCTGTATGAAAAAGGGAGCTTCCACACAGGGTATTCAACATTAAGCAATAATCCAATAGTAAAATACATCAAAGCCCCAAAATCCAGGCACAACTGCAAGATGGCAACACTATTAAATAGCGTAGCTATAATGATATACACAACCATCTCAAGTGGCGCAACCATTGCAAGTAGAGGCGCAAGGAATTCAAGTATAACATTCTTTACAATTTGGCACTAGTCTCATTAACAAATGACAAAGCATTAGAATGCAGTGCAACACTTAAAATGTTGCCCAAAGCACTACAAATAATAGCTAGAAGACCAAAATGATCAGGTAGCTTTTCAAATGCAATGTGCCCAAGTAGGGAAGGAAGGTTCATTGAATTTCCTAAATTTCAAGCACTGAATATAGTGTTTTAGTACATATCAGCCATGTTGCCATACTTCCTAACATTAAGAGCTTCTCCCCAAATGCAAAAACATTCATAGCTACTAATAGAAAATATCTCTTCACATGGAAAATTTTACAAAAAGAAGCAACTAGATAAACTAACCTGATTTTCTACTATGCAGGTGAGTGGAAACCTCCACAATTGCTTTCCTTATGGGATACTATACCTATATTGTGCCTGTAATAAATTTTTTACCTCACAGAAGATTATTTATTGCGCCAAAAATTTATGATATATCCAATATTTTTAAAGAAAACTTCAAACACAAAGCAATATGTGAAATTTCTTTAAATTATGTGGTTGATTATTAAGGGGTTTTTGTTGATAACTACTATTACAGAAAATTTTTGTCATAATTTTGAGCCATGCATGCAGAAAATTGAAGGATTTAATACTCAACATAGTTGGACAATATGACAGAAATACCTGAGCTTTGGGGCCAACAAATATCTATTGCCCAGTGTCTTGTACTTAATCTTGTGAAGATGAGTCTGAGGAGGATGGGGATACCCAGATATTGATCTCGAAGCTATCAGACCATTTTTTGCCATTGGAATGGTGATTTTGGAGGCCAATGACCTTGTTACGCTGATGAATATTTGCATTAACCTCAGTAAATGCCTAGAGATTGTAACGCCGGCCACCTTGAACAAAGATCTGTAAATGGCAAGAGGATTCACGTTGCAAACCCTAACTATACACAACATTAAAACTATAGTCCAAATGCATGGGATAGTATTAAATAGTTTAAATTGTTTTTAAATTAGTTATGATAGGTTGGGAGATGTCAAATTAAATAGCACGAATAAAAATGTATACACATGGTTGTAAGGCTTCGCCTCTTTGTGTAATTCAATAAATAATATAAAGATGTTTATTTCTTAACCTTCAAACATAAACTTTCTTTTAAAAAAAATAATAATTTAGTGATAAGTAAAGAGAAAGTATACAACTCAAAAACTTAGTTTCCTTCCTAAGGTATACATTCTTTTCTCATCTGAAGAATACAACTAAAATAGGCCATAGTTGAGAATAAAGTAAGAGTTCATATTTTCATTTCTAAATCCAAATACAATAGTTGTATACATGAATGCAAATCTGTATTATTATTTATTTATTCACTTATTTTGCTTAGCTACACACATTTCTTTCTTCTTATGAATACTAATTAATTTATTGAATGTCTAAACTTTAACATAGTAAAGAGAGAGAAAGTATAATCTTTGTCAATATTTACACATTTTGAAAGTTTGAAACTTAACAAGGGAAATATGTAAAATGGTACTAGTAACACATGCTACCTCTTGACATTACCATAGGCATATACAACACATAAACAACCTTTACATCCTTTCTCCTAGGAATTCACTAGGGTTTTGCCAAGGTGTTCACATCACAAAACTCTCTTACATGAAGGATTTCTTCTTGAACAAGAATTTCAACTCCAAAATAGGAGACTTTTCTCCTTCACTACTTGGAAAACCCACAAAACAAGAAAACTCCAACCAAAGACCAATAGAGTTGCTCACCTCCCAATCGTTGGCTTGCTCACAAGCCACCCCCGAGCTAGGAGGCCAACTATGAAACCCATGGAGCACACACAAACAATACACCATTCATTTTTCACAAAATGAACAACACAAAATCCCAACCAAGGTTATACAACACAAAGGATTCCAACAAGAATCCAAAATAGGGGGAGTAGAGTAGAAAACTCTACCTTGGGGAAAATAAAAAACAAATACACCAAAATTGCATATGCATATCTTCATTATTCTTCAAATCTCCCGAAATGTCCATAACCATTTTACCACTAAAATCACAATACTCCACTACCAAATGGCACTCATGCCACACCAATAGGAAATATGGCACTCATGCCAAGTATCTCTCTCAAGAGAGTGAGTTTTTCCCAAGGAGGATTCTTACCTCCCTCAACCCCTCACATGGGTTGCTCTCAACCATTTTGGGGAGGCCAACCCAAACCACATTTCACCCAACCCAACAACATAATTACAAACCCGTCAATAATAAAGGAGGACAAATACAAGAACACAACCACACATTCACTAACTTTCCATTTTCCATAACATTCAAGAAACAAATCATCTACAAAGAAGGAAGCATACCTCAAAAAGCTTTTCCCAAGGTTAGTGAAGCACAATTTTGGTGAAGTTTCTTCAAGAATTCCACTAGCCTTCCCTTCAATCTCCCCAAATCTCTCACTCTTCAACTCTCAACTGCACAAATGAAGTTGATTTGCCAAGTGTTTTCTCCATTTGAAAAGAGGGTATAGGTAATGGATGGCATGCCACACCTCCTCTCCAAATGAGAAGGTGCCACATGGAATCCTCCTCATCCCACTCAAACAACCCTCAAACCCCAATGAATGATTTGACTCCTTAAGGCTCTCACACATGTGTGAGGCCTAGGGGAGAGGAGTGTACTTGTACACTCTTCTCCAAATTTCTTCCTAAGTTAGCTCCCACATGTGTGGAGCCTTGGGATGAGGTGGTACTTGGTCAAATCCTCATCCCCAAACCTAGGAGATTGGAAGGAGATGGTGACAAGTCCACCATCTCTCTTCCCCAAACTTGGTCACGCCACTTTTTTCCCAAGGATTTGGGAGTGGTCTAAATCACTCAAATCCCAAAATTTCAAAGCCCAAAGGACCCCCAACCCCAAGGTATATGACCTAGGGACTTAAAATGAATAAAATACTCATAAAAAAAGACCTCTCAAACCTCCTCAAAAGTGACCTCAAATTTTAAATTCAAAATAAGACACACAAGCAACCAACTCACTACCCATGCCAACTCACATTTACACACAATTTAAAAAAAACTAAAATAATCTTAGTAAATAAATCACATTACACATTTACAAGAGACTTTAGTCCCCATATAGACTAATGTCAGGCATTACAGGGAATTCACAGGGGTTTCTAGTTGACCTTCGAATTTCCATTGGTCATGGAAGGTACCTACACATCTCAATTGTACACATCAATTTGTTCAATAAGCATATATACATAGCTAAAGCAACTTGAGTTAAATTCCAATTTATAATATATTTAATGCAAACATCTTTACTCTAACAATAATCAAAGTCCAAATGAATGTCAATTACATATCAATACAATTTCAATCATCATTCCATGATATCTCCTAATGTCATCACACTAACCTACTAACCTCATATATTCAATTTGAATTGACATCAACTTGTTAAATTAAATAATCCCAAGCTTAGTTTAATTTTCAATAAAATCAATTAGGTAATTGAATCATCTCAAATCACATATAATTAATCCAAGTCGAGCACACATTTATTATATAAGGCTCAAAGAACATATAACTATCTCCTATTTAAATCATCTTCACCATAAACAAATTAACTCAATTACTCAAATCAAAGCATTGTCCATGGTACTCTATCACAAGAAACATAAGTCCCAAAATCAATTAGTCTTGCATCTAGGTGAATCAACAATAATAATCTCAATAGTGCCAACAATTATGCTTTGTAAGAAAGGGCCTCACAGAGTGGAATGGTAATCTAGCTATCTTGTGAATACACCATCATAACATACAAGGTGAGTCAACTATGTTATGCCATTTAAATCCACAACTCTAATCTAGGCATCTTCATCTAATGTAACTTATCCAAGAGGATCACAAGTCTATATGCACTGTCCAAATTCTAGGAGTATTCCAACACCATAATAGGACCCCATTGTGTAATTAAATTAGCCACACAATGGTGGGCCTCACATCCTCCCCCCTAAGACTAAACTTCCTCCTGGAAGTTAGCAAGAGGGTAAGGGTGGATTTACCACTTTTGAGTCATCCAACATGGCAAAGGGTCATGTGGATTCTTTAATTGATAAGGGGGAAAGCAATAGCTATATAAAATAGTCACCTACCTAACAAACATTCTATACAATAATCTTCTTCATGATAGTAGCAATCAAACATCAAGATGATTACTCACATCAAATGACTCTACTAACATAACAACATAGGATAAGGCATCCGATCCCCCTAACACTCTTGCAAGATGGATAACAGGTCCCATAAAATGAAGTTACACCAAGGAAGGTAGAACCATATAACCCAGTTATTTTCCTTAACAACTAACAAATACCTAAATCCTTTTAGCCATGGCTCAACTAATTAAAAACACAAAGGAGAGTTATCCAAACCACTTGGAGCCAACAAGACATTGCATTCAACATAGCCATATCAAGCATTTAGGTTGTTCTTGTAACCACTACTATTTTACAACTCTTAGTTCATACACGGACACACATGCCTTCATTGTATTCATCATCGAAAAGGCTTTGCTAGACCCATAAGGTGAGATTTGTGGTACTTGGTAGGATGTAAATTTAAGAAAAAGCCTCAAAACAATAAAGCCTATAATAAGATAAGATCTCAAACTAAATTCACCAATAAAATTTTGAAAGACATAAATTCCAAAAAAGAGAAAACAAGTTTAAAAAGTGGCATCAATGTAACGTCCAAAATTTAAACCAAAAAGAAGATTACCAAACCCTCAAGGCAAGAGGATTATTTTAAAATAGACCGGCTAAGTAGCCCAAGATAATGAAATTCAAGACTGCTGGTTTCACAAACAAGACAATTTTGTAAATAACTAAATACATAAGTAAAAATCCAACATCACATAAAGAATTACACAATACAACACCTCATGAATTTATCACATCCACCTAAGGGAGGAGGAGGAAATGGAGTATCAACCATATAAAGATCACAAAATATAAATATATATTTTTCTAACATACAACCTTATGCCTCATGCATCTCAGGACATGATTTGAAATGAACAAAAAACATCACATGTCTAGAAGCATCACATAAGAAAAAGTGTCTGGCACTTTTTTAGTAGGAACATAATTCAAATTCCCCATGGATACTGCTAACACCATCACATTAAGTCACGCTAGACCTTTATATCATGTGACAACACAACTATAGTTTCATATTACACATCCTATCATTCTATCCATGTTATCAAGATGATAGAAAAAAAAATCATACTAAACTACTCAAGTTATGACTAGCATCATAGGGAATTCACATCAACTATCCTAGTAAGACTCCAAGCAATAGAGTTGAAGGTTACCCTAACCAAAAATGTTCACAACTAGACTGAAACTTTATGACCATGTAAAACACTATATATATCAAACAATGATGATAAGGACCCATTTACGAAGGTAGTCTCAAACTCTCGTACCCATGGATACGAGTACACACAAGTCAACAACTAACCCTAATATATTAACCAACAAGAAAACCAAGTTCCTGAACATGTTACAAGTATAGGCTCCAAGTTCAAGTGTATCTAGGGTCCATCTTCAACCCACTAGACATGAACGACAAGGAGTATATTACACTATGAACCAACTAGTGTGGTCCTAGTGTGTAGGGGAGTCTATTAGAAACACAAAGGATAAGGAGGAAAAGATATATTTTTAAAAATCTTCCTCTTACAAGCCCTAGTTACACTAGCATACTCCTATTCTAAAAGGGAATTCACCACAAGAGAAGACACCCACACAAAAAGTAATTTTAAAAAATATAGAGAGAATCTCACACATGTTCCTTCAAAGAGCACACTCATAATTACTTCAAGGAACACCTATGAAGACTGCACATAGTGTTTGTAACCCTTATCTACTATGACCAAAGATGTGAAATCATGCAACCAATTGCATTAGGAATCTATTTCCAAGACTTTTCAAGATTGTCATAATGCCCATGGTACAAGATAGAAGAGGTGACATGAAATTATCTTATAACAACTACTTGATCTCCTTGAGCATCACCATGAGTCTTACCATACTTATCGACAAAAGGGTTCTAAAGGAGGTGCTTTTCATAACAACCCTTATATCACCAAACATCTCTTAACACTTGACTTCTTTTCCATAATATATCTTGATATCACCAAACTTGATTCAAGCCTTCTCTACACATAAAACAATCCACTTTCCAACGATATCCACTACCTTAATAAGAATTTATATGTACCTATATAGTCGATAAGGAAGACAATACTAAGAGCGTCAAGTTGTCCTTAATTTATACTTCATAAGAACTAGTATAGTATTTACACCCCTATTTCTTATTTTGAGAATGCCTTAGCATGGATTAATTACCTCAAGGTTGTCTAAACTCATCGCTAATATTGATTAGAATATATTTCTAAAGGCCATTAAAACACTTCACCCTATATTGCTTAAGGACATAGCACCACATCACTTAAACACAAGACACACTTATGATATAAAAAGCTTATAAGAAAGTGGATCATGAGGTGTCTCTAGGTTCATACCATGAAAATGGGTCACTAATTTCTATTATTACCTCACTCCAACAAGGAGGGGTACACAAGATGGTCGATAATAGAGGGATCCTTATACACTATACAATCATATGCACACCCTAACCATGCTCAAGACAAGGATAATATGATCACAATGCGTGAATGGATAGGTCATCATCATGTTCAAACATCAAGGTGGCCAGAATCCAAAAGGAGTAACTAACACTCTCATGCAAGACAAGCGTAACCTAAAGTCCTTTGTTGTCTTAGTATTCCAAACAAGAGCCTCCTAAAATGGATAGAACTTGTTTTCCACATCACATGGATTGCTAATTAGTAACATGGTGGAGAGATAAATGAAATAAGGTACAAATTTCATTGCTCAAGATTGATAACTTCTTTCAAAGGAGAACTTCCCTTGCATGTAGAATACACCCTATCCCATTAACTAATTCAAGTGCATTTGATAACTCATATGAGTGTATTCATCATGCCACATGAAATGCAAAAGTCTATAAGGAAAATCTTCAATATTTATTGCTAGATGAATGTTGCAAAACAAATCTCATTCCGAAGGGTATTAAGCATATGGTTGTCAATGAATTTTAGCTCAAGTTAAATATGCTCCATTTCCTAAGAGGAAGTTAGAGCTTTGCACAACTTAATCACTAATCAAATCATTTCCTAATAGAGCCTTCTAGGGAGACACCCTAAAGATTGCTTAAGTGAAGGTAGCTAGGACTTGCAGGATCATTAAAAATAATCTTGCATACTGAAAACACTTCTCCAATGTCTATGATATCAAGTCCTATATAAGGTTTAGCCAAATATAAAATAGATAAATCTACCTCTTTCTATCACTAAAACAAATCCCTATGATTAGCTCCCTTTTTTGCTTCCACCCACTGTTTTAATGTATTTTTCTCCAATTTTTTGAAAAAGTTGGCGCTATTTATCGGGATGGTGCTATTTTTGGCATTTTTTGTGCCGATCAGAACAAGTAGGTGCTAAATTAGGCACCAATTAACACCTACTTTAGCACTTATTTTAGCGCCACATTTAGTGTCTGATTTAGCACTTTCTTTGGCGCTTGATTTAGCACCTTATTTATCACCGTATTTAGCACCTGATTTAGCGCTTGATTTAGTGCCTACTTTATGGTTAGCAGGCATTTAGGAGTATTATTTAGGGTTTAGGGTTTATGGTTTTGGGGTTAGGGGTTAAGGTTTAGAGGTTTAGGGGTTTAGAGAGAGATAGAGGACCATTAGGGAGATATAGAGGAGATCGAGGGGAGAGATAGGGCAATAGAGAGTGAGGGACATGGCTAGAGACATAGGGAGAGAGATTGAGAGGTAGAGGGACAAAGGTGATAGGGATAGAGGGGAGAGATAGGGAGATAGAGGTTTAGGGTTACTTGGGTTTGGGGTTTAGGGTTTAGGGGTTTAGGGTTTCTTAGGTTTAGGGGTTAGGGGATAGGTTTTAGGGGGCATTATTTAGGGTTTAGGGTTTATTGTTTAGGGGTTAGGGGTTTAGGTTTAGAGGTTTAGGGTTTAGGGTTTATAGAGATAAAGGAATGATAGGGAGATATAGAGGAGACTGTGGAGAGAGATAGGGAGATAGAGAGTGAGGCACATGTCCAGGGACATAGGGAGAGAAATTGTGAGGTAGAGGGATGATAGAGATAGGGAGATAGGGGAGAGATAGGGAGATAGAGGTTTAGAGTTGCTTGGATTTAGGGTTTAGGGGTTTGGGGTGTGGGGTTGCTCAAGTTTGGAGATAGATAGAGAGAGAGAGAGGAGAGAGATAGCTAGGGAGAGATAGGGAGATAGAGTTGAGTGAGAGAGATATCCAAAGAGATAGGGAGAAGGATTGAGAGGTAGAGGGACCATAGAGATAGGGAGATAGGGGTTTAGGGTTTCTCGAGTTTAGGGTTTAGGGTTAGGGGTTAAGATTTAGGAGCATTATTTAGGGTTCATAGTTTAGGGTTTAGAGGTTACAGGTTAGGGGCATTATTTAGGGTTTAGGGTTTAGGGGCATTATTTAAGGTGTAGAGGTTTAGGGTTGCTCAGGTTTAGGGTTCAGGGGCATTATTCAAGGTTTATGGTTGCATGTCAAAGAAGTCTCTCTCTCTCTAAATCCCTCAACCCTAAATAATGCCTCTAATCCTTAACCCATAACCCCTAAACCCTAAACCTGAGCAACCCTAAACCTCTATCTCCCTATCTCTCCCTTATCTCCTTCTCTCTATCATCCCTCTACCTCTCAATCTCTTTCCCTATCTCTCTAGACATCTCACTCACTCTCTATATATCTCCCTCTCTCTCACTCTGTCTCCTCTATCTCTCCCATCTATCTCCCCTCTCTCTCTACCTATCAATCTCTCCCTATCTCTTGCCTCTCTCCCTATCATTCGTCTATCTCCCTATCTTTCTAGACATCTCTCTAGTCACTCTAGTCTATCTCCCTATCTCTCCCTATCTCTCTATGTCTTGCCTCTCTCCCCCTATCAATCCTATATCTTCCTATCTCTCCCTTCTATTAATTCTCCCTCTCCCAGCTTATCGATGAAGGAAATGAACAAGAAACTAGGACTCTCTCTCTCTTCCTCTTTGTCTCTATCTGTCTCCCTTATCAACTAAGCAAATGGAAACAAGAAAACTAGGAAATGAAAAGAGGGATAAAGGATATAAATTGGTAGGATGAAATGGAAACAAGATAAAACTAAAGTTCATTGGATGGGAAGAATGATGAGAGGAGAGGTGGAAAATAGTA